>JACAXG010000103.1:1020168-1090866 GCA_018881555.1 Amblyornis subalaris | reverse complement strand
CTTGGGAGGGTTAAGGTTAGGGAGAAGTTTCGGCTCTGCTATTGCCTTCCCGTCACATCCCGTGATCTTCCGTTCGCCTGTCCCTGCCTGTCACAATGTGTCAGGAGAGAAAACTGGGCCAGTTACTGGGTGGGTTCGAGACACTGCCTGCTGGCTCATTCCTCACCTCCAAACTGAAGTTTCAAACCCTGCTGGCAATCCTGGGTTGTAGCAACAGATAGCAAAATTCACTGTTGCCTGTAACAAAAGGCACACAGAAGTAATAATATGTAGGCTGCAAATCCAAGCACTTCAAAGCTGAGAAATGCCAGTAAATAATTTTCCCATGCAACCATCATTTGACTCTTGTGTGCATTGTAGCACAGTCTTCAATTTCGTGATTATGTAGTGTATTTTCTATAAGCCATCACTGCATTTACTGTATGGACTGAACACCACACAGAACTAGAACAATATAGCTTCAGTTATTCTTCACATGATGAAGAAGTACTAATAAAGTAAGTGAGACTCTTACAATATTCTGCAAGTAACATTCTCTGGCTCTCAGTTTGCAGTTGATGAAGTGGACTGGTGCTCTCAGCTTTGTGTGACTCATTTTGGAACTTGAAGCAGAAAATCATTAAATTACATTTTCAGGTATTAGTGATTACATGTCTTTGAACAGAGAGGACTTTGTGCTCTGCTTCCTGATACACCTGGTGCTTGACATTTTTAGCTTGGACCCAACACTGTACTGAGACTCTGTGGTTGATTTAAATTGAAATTACAAGCTGTATCTTAGCTGTGGGTCTGAACTGCTGCCTCAGCCCTTTGCTTTCCTCTTTTCTGCAAAGCATGGAAGTTGTGCAGTCTTGACAAATACAAATTTTTCTTGGTTTTATTTGTTGTTCCCGTAGAGTCACTTGAGAAATAAAATGCAAAACATTTTTAAAACTTTAGAAGACTTGACTTTTGAGATCAAATTATCAGTCAAAGTAATAGTCAGGTTTATGTGAGTTATCTTTTATTCCTATTATACTTGTTAAATGTGAACTTAGTGATGCTTGCCTGAGTCTAGCCTATAGGAAATCTCCGGTTATGTGACTACCTCACAGACCTAGTGCAAATCTCCCCAAAAAGAGGCAGCCCATAGGTGCACAGGGGATATTTGTGCTATTTGGTGTTACCTAGTAAACTGGACTAATATTTGCAGCAATGGAAAGAAAGCAATTCTCAGATACAGGGCCTGTCTGTCCCATTGGCCACACCAGCTTTCCCTAAGGCACTCTAGGTTACAGCCCTCTGCAGAATACATTAAAGATGCAGCACTTGCATAAGCTTGTATTGTGTAAGAAGCGCAAGCCCTTCCAATTTCCTCGCTGTTGAGTGGTGGGATACTCAACCTTATTGTTGCCTGAACATATGTTTTCCCAAATATTTGTCCAATAACATTCTGCATTTATGTAACACCTTGTTTTATTGAAGCACTGAAAAATATTCTGGAACTGCTAAGTAAAATGAAAATGCAGTGCATTAATCACCCATTGAATTTTAAGGAATATGATACTAATTTATGCATGCGTCATATTATAAATGTACATTAGCAGTGTCATGTTTGATGGAACTGTTAAATAATAAGTGTAGTGCTAGACTATCTTAATGCTTTGGACAATAAAACTGAATGTAACAGCTCCAAGATTTCTCCTGGGTGTAATTTACCTCAGACATATGTTCTTCATCACTGATTCCAGCAGAATGTTACAAATTGGAGGGAAAAAGAATAGACCAAAGCATAATGGAAAATGGTGCTTTTCCCAGAATGCTAGGTTTGGGAGATTTAGAGGTGGGGCTTTTTGGCATCTGTTTGAAAAAAACCCTCTGCAAAATAGTGTATTTATTTTAACATCTTGCCTGTTCATCTGGTTTTCTAAATGCCTGTGTAGAACTGTGTGTAACTGCAAACGTATGCAAAAGTAATGCTAATAGAGCCACAAAGCAATTTAAAAAATCTATTTTTTTCAGCTGTGCCGTTCTCTTTTTTTCATCTGCAAGTCTCCGTGGGAGCTTTGTAGAGCAGGTCTGCGTTCCATGGTGTGCTCTGAGTACCAGCAGCCCAGCCCCAGCACAGGCAGCTGGCTGTGCTGCCCACATGCAGCACAACTTTCACCTATCAGTTGCCTCCTCTTGAGCACAGGTGTGACAGAAACCCTCTTGTGCCAGGAACTGTTGAAATTTTTAATCACAAAATGGATTTCTGGACCTTTTTCTTGCTTTTTGTAAATTCTGTGTTGTATAATACGGGGGGAAAAGCAAACTGAGAAATCTTTACTTAAAGATCGAAGTGGAAATGCAGAGTTCTTTTAATGTCTAGAGTCTTGCATAAGGGAAGTACAAGCTGTCTGAAGTCTGTATTGTAGCCTTTTTAACCTGTGTATAAATCTAGAGACCGGGAATCATAAGATTCTCTATCTTTTATTTGTCTGGAGATATGTGTGAATCTTGAGGTTGTGGGGGGAGAGGTTGGATGCTATTTCTTCCTCTTTTCTCATAGATTTGGGTTAAATTTGAAAGAACAGAGTAGAGGTGATGGACCAGTGGAAGGTTCCCTGCCCATGGCAGAGGGGTTGGAACTAGAGGGTCCCTTCCATCCCAAACCATTCTGTGATTCTGTGAAGTGTAGGCGTTGCCATATTGGATTAGACACGTCTCAACTGATTCTGCTTGTCATCAGTACATGATTCCTGTGGGAGATGTTGCATATTAATGAAGTGACATGCTAATAAAGGTAACCTTGATGCCAGTGTAGCTTAAGTATCATTAATCCTAAAATCAGTCCTGGTTTTGCAATAAACATTTACATTCCTAGATAGGGACAGCCAGTTCTCTCAGAGGACAGACATACTCACTTTTTGTTTGGTTGTGGTCTTCACTGCTGGTTTGGAGCAATGATTTCCCAAACCTGGCTATATTATGGGTAGGTAGGCATGAAATTAGGTCCTTGTTTGAGGTTATAATGTAGCCCCTTTAGACTGAATGTGCCACTTGCTTTGTGTAGGAGAGGGCTTTCTCAGCTTCACAGTAGAGGTATAGCTCAGGGATCTGGTAGCGATTTTATTTTTACACACAGACATTCAAACAGTTCAGAAAAATAAACCATTGTTTAAAACATAAAATCCAAGAGTAAATTCTGAGTGATTTAAAAGTTTCCATGCTTTTCTCACAGGTATTTTCTGYAAAGTTAATAAAGTTTCCACTAGTTCAGTGGAAGGCTAACCCACCCCCTTCCTTGCATAATAGCTTATTTCCAAGTAATCTGTGAGTTTTGCAGCAGAACTGCTGGGAAAAAATAGTCATGACTTGAATAAAATGAAACACATTGATGGCAACATGTAGACAAACTAGAGAAGGGTTAATCTGTTTCTGTGTAGTGTAGGTATTTGTGCTGACAACTATAACTGGCTATATTTGTCCAAAATAAAATAAGTTGTTGCTTGCTACCTTTTAAGGAAATACAGAAAAATAAAAATTAAATATTGTCCTTTCTGAGTTTACAGAGATTACATAATTCAAGAAATTAAAATTTTTTTGTTTCAAATATTTAGAGATGTCTTAACGAGCTGTGCTGTCCTCAAGCCTTCTGAAGATCTTCCATTTTGTGCAGTCGCACTTCAGGAGCTCTGCWTTTGCCTTGTCTGCACAAAAAAACGAAGAGCCATGTGTTAACAATGCTGGGTCCTGCTGGAGCGTTCCTGCGTGTCCCGGTACAGGACTCAGGTTTAAAAATTACTCCATAATTCCAGGTGTGTGTGGAAATCTGGCTGCCAGTAGGCTTAGTAAAGAGGCATCAGCTCCCCACTGAAACAAAGGTTTCTAAGTGTCACGGTTTAACCCCAGCCAGCACCACACAGCCCCGACTTGCTCACTCCTTACCAGTGGGATGGGAAAGTGAATCAGAGGAGTAAAAGTGAGAAGATTCATGAGTTGACATAAAGACTGTTTAATAGGTAAAGCAAAAGCTGTGTGCACGAGCAAAGCAAACCAAGGAATTCATTCACCACCTCCCGTGGGCAGGCAAGTGTTCAGCCATCCCCAGAAAAGCAGAGTCCATCACATGTAACAGTGACTTGGGAAGAAAAATGCCATGCTTCCAGACATCTCCCCGCTCTCTTCCTTCCTCTTCCCCCAGCTCTGTATGCTGAGCATTATTCTATATGGTCTTGAATATCCCTTGGGTCGCTTGGGGTCAGCTGCCCTGGTTGTGTCACCTCCCAGCTCCTTGTGCATCCCCAGCCTCCTTCTGGGGTGAGGTGAGAAGCAGAAAAGGCCTTGACTCTCTGTAAGCACTACTGATCAGTAACTAAAATATCCGTCTGTTATCCACCCTGTTTTCAGCACAAATCCAAAACAGACTCATACGAAATACTATGATGAAAATTAACTGTATCTCAGCCCAAACCAGCACAAAAAGCTAAACGTTCATGTTAAAAGTTCACAGGGGTTATGGGGGATGTAACACATCAACACATCAAAGAGCTAAATATTTTGAATGTCCAAACGAGCTTCTCTCAGAAATACTGATTAGGTTCTTCTAGTCCCTGTCACTAAAGGGTCATTTTCATTCATGAAAATGTTAGTGGGACAGCTTTGCACTGTGGTTTGAAATGGGAGGAAGACCTCTTTCCACCAGGTTAGGCTGTTTATGTGCATGATTGTAGGCTGTATTGTTTGAGTAAGCTGTTTTTGTTGCCTGCGAGTTGTAACTGCAGCTCTGTAGTGAAGACAAATGCCAGAAATGTCACAGAGTATGATCTGTGTAGAGCTATCTATATATATCTGCTGTGATATAGAGGAGCTGCAAATGCTGATGTGCTGTGGCTGTGTGAACTTCAGGGCTGCTGCCTCCACCATGGGTGCATTTCAAAGAAGAAAAACTTTCTCATAGGACAGCTCTAATCAAATAATAGAAAAGAAACTCATCTCAGATTATGGCAATGTTTTTTTCTCTTTCTCCCATGCTCCCTGTGTCTCCCCCAGTAGCAAGGAGAAGGTCCTTGTCCTGCAGAGCCTTCCCAGGCTGGCATGCAGATAAGATGCAGTTGCAGTGAGTTTTCCCTTTTGCATTGGGCAACAAAATGTATTCTCTGTTGTTAGAGCTAAATAGTTTCATCATGCCACCATGCAGGCATTATTACTGCAGCCAGATAAAATCCAGATCATTTTATTTCCAATTCTGAAATTAAAGTTGATGTTCAGGAGCGTATTTTCCTGTTTCCCCAGCTGATTTCATAGACACTTAAAATGTCCCCTCTGACTGTGTGTAAGAAGACCTCCTGGTACCTCTGTTTCTCAAAGTATTTTGGACATGATCCAGTGGAAAGCAGTTGTGGTCCAGCAGTCCCAGGTGATGGTGGATCTGACATTCACCCTGCCAGGAGCACTGTGAAGACATGAGCAAAGCTGCTGTCTGGCCATCTGAGAGGGGCTGCATAGGGAGCACCTGCAGTTTAATTAATCCTGAGATGCTGCCAGTGCTGCAACACTTCAGTCCTTTGCTTCATGGTAACAGAGCCGTTGGGCAAAAACAGGTCACTTCACATGTCCCAAGATATTTATCTGATTTACAAAACCGTCAGAAGGATTCGTGGGGATTTTTGTGATCTCTGTGAAAACAAGGAGAAATTGGGTATGCACTGAAGCAGTGACCTGCTCTGCTTTAGCCACTGACTCTTGCAGGTGCAGAGTACATATCCTAAATTTTATCAGCTCTCCTTAAGATCCTTGAGCTCTCCAAGACCACAGTACCTTTCTGCTGTGACCTTTCTAAAGGCTTTTTCCCATTTCTGTTCAAAATCTGTGGATGGCAAGTGGAAGATGAGTGAGCCAAATCAATTGACTGCAGGCTTTGTGTCACTGCTTGGGTGGATTCCTGGCCTGTTTCTCAGCTGGGAAACACAGAGGGGTTTCTAGTGAATTGTTTGGTGGACAATTGCAGTAGTTTTCTGGATTAATTTACATCTAAATTTACATAGGCATATTTTTAATGCATTTTAAAAATATGAGGCTTATCTTAAATATCAGTGTTAAAAAGCTATAGTCTTAAACATGAGAAAATCTGATTGCTTTGCACATATGGAGGTATATTTTGTTTGGATTTCATGAGGTAGGTTAAAATGTGTGGTAGAAAACAATCCCAGTGGAAGGCCAGTGGCATTGGTGATTTTTTTTTAAACTTTCAGATGTTGGCTGTTTATTTTGTCTTCAACACCTGTTCTCGGTTGGTTCCAAACTGGATAGTAATTTTCATTGAAGTGTTTATGACATGAGATCTTTTTTTGTTTTTTTAACATGAGACATATGCCTGCAGCTCTGCAGGCTGCTGTCTCGCTGCCAACTTAGCACACAGCCAACTGCAACAGGAAACTGATACGGTGCAATTTTCATTAATGATTTATATTCTTTTTCAGCACGCAGTTTCAATAGCATTTAGAAGATGCTTCTAACATCAAGTATATCTTTTCTTTAAGCATAAAATGAAAACAGAAGCTTCTTTAGAATTAGGCAACTTTTTAAAAGGTACTTTTGTATGTATGTGGCATGGTTAAATCACTTTTTTCTTCTTTTTGTATAAGTTACTTCCTTGTCAAACCTTCAAGTCTTGACATCATGTTGTAAAATTATGAGTAAATTCTTGCTGTTCTGCAGAGCACACCCAGCCCAGGAAACCAAAAATGATGAAGTATTAAATAACTGTGGAAACGAAAGATTTGTTAGTCATCAACCATATAACAGAAAACTAGTGAGATTTTTTTGGGGTTGTTTTTCTTTTTTATACAGACACAAATGTTAAGGTATTTGCTGTTGATTGCAAAATTTTGCTTGGTTCATTTGAGTGCTTTCTTGTAAGAATTTCTGAGTATTCTATTCTAATTCTTGTCAATTAGGTATCTGTTTTAAATACCAGATGTGTGCTGGATCTGATGGCACCAGGACCGACAGCATTGCCTCTGCAGAGGCAAGCAGGAATAATTGCCATCTTTAGGTATTTCTAGTTATTTTATTCAGCTCAGTGGTGGTGGTAATTCTCTTGTGCTTACCATGAGGTTTTATCAGAGGTGAATTCTGTTCTTTGAATTTTGGATGTTCAACCTATATCAGGCTAACAATCTCCACATATTTTAATGATAATGCAAAGTGTTGAAGTCCAGTATTTCAAGAAGGAGTCAAGCCCACACATAAAATGGAGTTACAGAGTTCTGCATTATCACAGTGTTAAATAAAAGAAATCTTTTGAATAATTGACAATAACCAAGCAATCTTTTATCTTACAACACCGTTGGTGTGTTGGTCATCTTACCATCTCAATAGCAGAACCAGGAGTATAAAAATCCCATTTGAAAGAATTTCTAGAATTTAATAAATAGCTCAGGGATTTATGGCTTAAACATACATCACTTGCCCATGCAGTTCACTCAGTCAGCATGCCCCCATTTTCCCCTCTTCATCAAGCTTTTGGAGATTTTGGATTTTGGCTCTGGGCATCTTCTGTTCAACTACTCATTTTAGTAAAGATAATTTGCTTTCTTATGTACTTTCACATATACCTATACACAATATTTTAAGTGTTAGATTCTGCTTCTGTATAACTTGGTGTGAGTATACAGTTCTCCTGTTTGCAACAGTCCTGAGATCAAGTTTAAGGGGTGGATTAAACTGGTTTGGTGTTGTCTATGGATCAATTTTGGCATAAGGTGATAAGGAAGATTAAATATTTTCATTGATCTGTCAACCTTGACAATGTAACTTCTTTTCCACATAAAAATTAAATACCTTATTTAGAACTGTTGTTGGTGCTACTACCATTTTTGTTTCCTATAATGTCCAAATATTGTTCTATACTATAGAAATGCAAAAACTCTACCTTATTAAATCAGTACTTTCTCACAAATCTCTTCATGTGTACTCAAGCTCTTACTCTAAGCCTAAGAAACAGGTCTTTCATGGTCTTGAATTTTAAATCAACATGGAGAAGGCACTCTCATAGTCCTCCGTATCTGTTCTTGTTTAGTTTTAAATTTTATAGTTGAGTAAATGTCACCTCTGGTGGTTAAAGTTCAGGTCAAGTTACATTTTGCTGTGATTCTTCTGTGCTCTTTTGCGAACACTGGGAGGGTTGTCTGTCAAGACAGGAAGATTCACAGATCGTAGCCGAAAGATTTCGTTCCCCCTCCCATTTCTTTTCTTGGATAACATTTTGTCAGGCAAGGAAAGTAATGTTTGTAAAATTGAATTGAGGGAGCTTTGTTAATTGAGAGTTTTGTATAAATAACAGAATGATGTTTGTGTCGTACACAATTTTAGAAAGCCAAATGCATCGCTGAGGCTAGGTTAGTACCAGATGTGTTATTCTCTCTTAATTTCCCACCTTATTCATTAAAATAAGCATTATTGTGGAAATAGTTGCCTGATGAGAGGTGGCAACAGCCAGTCATAACCAATTAGACAAATTTATCTAGTGAAAAACAGTACAAATATGGATTTGACTTGCATGGATTTATGTTAAAGCAGGGAATGTGTGGATACAACATATGAATGTTCCTGGTTGATTCAAATCTCCTTCAGGCTTTTGTTTCTGGTAGCGTCTGTGCGTATTTGTTTTACAGATCTGTGTACACCATGTATCTTGATGTAGCCACCAAGACCTTAAAAAAATAATAAAGGGAGAGAGAGGTTGAATTAGTTACAAAACAGTCTTTTGGGAATGCTTGTAGCCACAGAGAGGTGCTGCTCCTGGTTCACCAAGCTGCACTTCCTAGATGACATCTTGTTTCCCAGCCTGTTACCAAATATCAGCATGTCTGTACCCAGAAGGCTCCTCAGAGATATGCCAGGATCCCAGAGGGAATTCTGACTTTATTCTCTTAAAATGTTGAGCAATTGGAGAATTTATAGAAATGGCATAAGTACTCTTGTGTTATTTCAAAGGAGATATCTTGTGTTATCTTTGTTAGACCAGAGACTGCAAAAGAGAAGTACCTAATAAAAATTTGGAAAAAGCCATGCCTCCAGTAGCCTTGCCTAACAGCGAGGGAGAACTGGGAGTCAGAGAAAGTGAAACTAATTCTTCAGTTTCTTCATCTTTTGCACCTTTCTGTCATCTTCTCTATACTCTGCCCACATTCCTGGAAATCCTGTGCGCTAAGAAGAAATGGCAGAAGAAGTAGTAGGGGCTAGTCGATTGTATCCGTATCCTAATGTTGTTCATGCTGAGGAACTGTAATTCTGGCATTTGTTAACTTTTGAGCACTTGCCTTCACCAACTCACTGTTGTTTCTTCGATGCTTTCAACATAATTCTTGAAGTAAACAAACAAAATACTTAAAAGCTGAAACAACATTTTTACTGTAGAGAATGATAGTTATTTTATTGGCAAATTCAAGTAATTTGGCTGCATATCATAGCTGTCTGCTGCTTGCACTAGTGAAGTGATCAATGCAATAGCAGGTTGTCCTTGTCTTCCAAATGTTTGTCTGGACCAAATGTTTGCCAGTGGGTAAACATACCACCTAGGCTTTGTAGGTATTTGACAGCAACAAAGTACTGAGGTTTATGAAGAATTAATTAAATTTGAGATTTTTTGCCTATATTCCTTTAGCTTCTTTTGTCTCTTCATGCCACAACTCTTATCCTCCACCATCCATCTCATATTCCTCCCTGTCCATCTGTTTTTACATCTGCTTCCATTTCCAGCCAGCTGCCTCAGTTCTTCCCTCTGCCTCTCCATCACCCACAGGTATCTAGCCCTTAGCTCCTTGCTACACTTGCTTCTTTGTGTGCTTACTCCTAAAGTCTGCCTTTGGTCTCCCCAGACCTGTAGGCTGTCTTGTACCTTTGCTGCATTCATATAGGTGAAGTATCTTTTGTTAATCCTAATTTCAGGTCAGGCATTTATTGTGCAGAGACTTAAGTGACCAGTTGCTGTATCCCCAGGTGAAAATGCCGTGTTCTTACTATCCCACTTGTAGATTTCCTCTGTTCCCCAGAACAAGCTACTTAGGACAGTTCCATTTCACAACTGGTTATGAAATTGATTTTTAAAAAGGAAAAAAATAAAAATAAAGAAAACTAAACAAAGACATTATGCTTTTTTTTAACAGCTCTCTAAAACTCCCTACGTTAACTCCCTCCTTCGTTACACCCCCAAAACACACACTTGTGTTGATCAGAGATGGAAGTGAAGAACGCTGGGTTTGTTCTGTCACCCTACTTCAACACAGGTTTAAAATAGGAACCTTGTCTCTCTGCCTGTCTGTCTTTTTATGGCACACAGAAAGAGCTTTTTGAGGGCATGATTCATCTTGTTTAGTTAGGTGCCTTGAACCAGGCTTAGGAAGTACCTGTCCCTCCATTTCCAAGGAAGAGATGTAGGAACCATCCTTTACCAAGTTGGTTATGTATCTACAGAGCAGGCATCCCTGTCTGGCTTACGGTTTGTCTGCCAGGGGCCACAGTGCACTGGTGATAGTCAGTGCCCAGTCTGTTCCTGGAGGCTTTTGTCAATGAAGCTCAGGTTGCAAAGTTTGGATATTGCTTTATTTCTGTTCATAATTATTAATTTGTGCCTCTCTCTTTCCTCTACATTCTGCAAAACCCTTCTTCAGAAATAGTCTTGTATTGGAAATTCATCTCCTTTCACTGACACTGTCCTTGTCTAAATGTCTGGATATTTTACTTTGAGTTCATGGTCCCAAAGTTATGTTTTTGATGGTTCCTTCTCAGTTCTTTGGCTTAGGTAGGAAATACGCCTTTGTCTGGCATGTACTTGAGGAAGAAAAATATATATACATATGGTATATATATGGTAATATATACCCATTTACAAGTTTTATGAGACATTGTTTCTTACTTTTGCTTCTATTTTTCATGCCAATTTACCATCTGCTTCTCCCTCAACACAGTGTTTCTAGCAGATAGACAGGAACTGGAAGTGCATTATGCCTTTGATTTGATAGTGAGCGGGGATTTCTGCATTTTTCAATACACATGTCCCTTCCTTAATTAACTCTCTCGATGACCCTGGGTTTAAGGTACTGTCTTGGGTGTTGCCTGTGCAAATAATTTCTTACAGTCTTTTATTTGTAGTGGTAGATGGACTGATTTGATTTGTTTTTCCTTGTAGCAGCTGTGATTGTTGGATTTAATATCTATTTGATTCTAGTATATTTGCTAGAATCTCTTTTCTGGTTTTCTGGAGATAAGCTGGTATGAGTCATAAAGGACTTAATCCCAGCGATAGCTTCAGCAATTGAAGAGAAACCATGAATACTTCAGGCAAAAGTACTAGATATTAGGCATAGATGGTATGAAGGTCACTGGTTTTTGTTATTTTTCCTCCTCCCTAAGTAGATGAAGTTCTCTTCAAACAGACTGCAGAAACACCAATTAGTGTGCTTCATTCTGAAATGTAATCAAATTTAAAATGTAAAAAATCCCTTTGAGCTACAGTATAATCAGGCCCCTAATTATGAAAGACATATGTTCCCCTCCGTCTTTCTTCCCTCCACCCATGTAGATAATTGTCCTTCTTGTATGATTTCTTTTTTGGAGAAATCTTTGTCGTATTCTACTCCAGGTTTGCTCAAAGCAATACTGTTATCTGGTGCATTAGGTTTGTGTCGTTGGATTCTCGCAACATAATATCCAATATAGTTACACTGATCACTTGCTATTTTGTCTCTCATCTGTGTTTTGGAATATCTCAAAGCTTGTCAGTCTTCCGCTGGGGATTACATCATTTTGGGGGTCTCAACCATTCTGAAACCAAAGCATACTTCAGTGGTAAAATATGTACGCCCGGACAGCTGGCAGTCTTTCAAGGCTCCAAAGTTGACACAGATTTAATCTCAGAGAAGTGCTCCCACCCACCCCCGTTTTTTAACTTTCCTTTCTTAATTTAAGGATTTCTTTAGGAATAGTAGTTTGTGGCATAAAATACATTTATTTGCTTTTTTCACAGCAATTGCAGGATTTATTCTGGTGGTGATTTTGGTTTCTGCATGATCTTTTGACGGTTTTGACAATGGTCAATCAAATTAATAAYTGTTTCTTTAGTGGTAAGCCTGATCTTTTTTTGAAACATGCAAGTCTGTCAGTTATTAGTTTGCCTTTTTTTTCAGGGGCAGACTTTTGAGGAGAAAGTTGCTTGCACCTTCTGAGCTACCTTATCCTATATTGATTTCTAACAACAAATGGGTATCACAGACTGTACACCCCATAAGCACCATTTATGTTGTAAAGACTTCATAAGGGTTAAACTGAAGGACAACTGATTGCACTAGGGTGAATTTCTTCACAGTATCCTCTGTGTAAAATGGCTTCAGAGCTGTTGCAAGAAGATGCTGGAAAAAACAGCAATGCAAAATTGGACCAAGAACTTGCCATGTGCAAATTTGCCATGTGTGTAGTTAGTCTAGATTTTCATTCTATTCCTACTACTTTGTTGGGTTTAAAAGATATATGTTGCATTTGACTTGTTCTGAGGAAAATCTGTCTGCCAGATTACTCCCATCTTTTTTTTGGGCAGTCTGACTCCAGACTTGTGCCCTAGGGTCCTGTTTTGGTACCAGCTTCTGCTGTCGGGCTAACTCATAGGGAAGCCCTGCTTTGGGAGCTGCTGCGTTTAGAGGCACTGCCTTAATCCCTCTCTCTTAGACTCACTAGGCAAGGATGTAGCCAAAGTAAAACATCTGCAGAATATTTTCAATTTTAACAGAGCATCTCTTTTATGTTTCTAAAATACTTTTTAGTTAAGTCTTTTTATCTTATCTCCCTAATGTTAAAAATTTGCCTTTTCATTTGAAAGTGGATTTAGGCATAGATTATGAGTAACTGATATGAACTAAAAATAACAAATAAGAAATGTAAATGAGCTAATAATACAAATTGATTTTAATTGGCATATAGCACCAATAAATAAGTCACAATTTTTAGGGATTTAGTTGTTAATCTATTTCTATATTTGATTCTCCAGAAAATTTGTGTGAGTTTCTGCTTGATCTTTTGGTAGATTTTTATTTAGTTTGAAAATATTTTGTACTAAGAGAGTTATGGAAGTGGGAAAATTATGCTTTTGTTTCACATAAGATGCAAGCATCACTGGTATGACAGATAAGGTTTACTATATGTAGAAAAGCATTTCAATAAGTGGAAAACAAATATGAAAAAGTTTTGGGATTTTTTTTAAGACTGAGACTTTGCAAAGACACCCGTTAACAAGATTTTCTATCTCCTTTTAATTTATCACAGATTAATGAACTCTATGTTCCTCTTAATTTTAGTGGARTTTAATTTTAATTACTCTTTTTTTTCTTGTCTGCAACAACATTCTAATACAGAGAGGTTAGATGGCCTTCACAATCTTTTCAAGGCACACCATTGCCRAAACAGCACTTTGTAAACAATTGAGTAGAATTGTTCAAGCTCCTGTTTAAATCTACAGCAAATCTGATTTCCCACTGATTTGCATGCAAGTCATGCATAGTGTCTAAGCTATGCAGGTTGTGCAAATTGAAAGTTTATTGAAGAGCCTGTATAGTTACGAATGGCAGCTGTCCATTGGATCCTTAACACTAAGCGGAAAATTTATCTTTTGATTTGAGTGGTTCTCACCCCTAAAAACATTAGAAAGTCTCAAGAGCATTGCTATTTTTAACTAAATAGGGCTTATGTCTTTGAGTTTACTTAGGCATCAGATCAAAGATCATTGAAGTCAATATGAATTCTTCACTTACATCAGCATGCTCTAGGTCATGCCGTTAATAAACTGTTGTATTCGCTCACCAAACCAGAAGAGATTACAGCATAAAAACTGGTGCAGTGCAAACCAACATAGCCTGAAGTACTAATTGTATGTCCAGCCAACCCAGTGGAAGATAAACACCCCACAAGAAAAGTTGGGCTTTTTGTTGCATGAAAGTTACTTTTCACCCAACTGTAGTGAAAACATCTTGGCATTTCTCCCCTGTGCCCACAGCAGTGTGAGTGATGAGAGGTCAGGGCGGGCGATAAAAACATGTAAGATTTTGGAGCATGAGTGTTTAATCATTTAGCAAACACTGGCTCATCTATAAAGTAAAAAACACATTTTGATCTTTGTTTTGAAGGTCTTTTGATCATGATAGAGCAATTATATGTATAATGTAAATGTTTGGAAAGGTGTGGTGAAGATGATAGAGACAATTAAGAAGTCCTAGGTCAGGAACCATGAAAACGCACTTGGAATAGAAAGTTCAGTAGTCTACAAATTAGGAATTCAGGTATATTGTACTGTATGAAGGTTTTACAATAAGGAGAAAAAAGGAAATATATGATATTATGCAACATTACTCTACTAGTGTTCAGAGGAAAACATGAAATTAAAAGAAAAATCAAAAGGCTGTATTTAACCCTTCCATGTCATTACGTTATAACTGAGTAATCCTTAAGAAAATAACTTTATAAGTAAAAGAAAGGAAAGGAAAATACCTTCGTATTAAAAATATTCCAGACAACAAATGAATTCAGGATTTAAAAATGTGCGATAGAAAAAAGAATACCTTATTTTGAAGCTTGATTTTAAGGCAAGCATCTTCATCATTCTCTCTGAAAAGGCTTAGAGAAGCAGAATCTTTTCTGCATTAAATGAGGCTAATTTCTGTTCAGACCCTTACTGAATGGCACAAGAGGAATATACATAGAGGGGGAAAAACATTGTTAGATAGAAAATTGCAGTCTGAATGGAGAGTTGACAAAAATACTAACATGGGAAGTCCTTCACTCATGGATCTGAAAGTGCAAACCCTTTTACTTGCTTTTGTTTGGCCGATATATTAACTTTATTGGAAACCTTAATGATAGTACACTTTTTTTTCCTGTGTGAGGCTGRATTTTATCTTTGCAGCAAGAAAAAGCATAAGCTACGCTAATGTGATAATAGTATTAAAAATATTTAATTTTATTTAGTTTAATTTTTAAAATAGCTTTTCATTTTTTGAGGTGTGCAGAGGAAACTGAAAGAAATTGATATCATTATGCTAAAATGTTGTCTGCTTTCCAGTTTTGTTCCATGCTAAATTATTCCTTTGACAAACAGGATAGAAAGTATTTCTACATCATGTTGTATGATTAATCAGCCTCTGGTTTTGTGTCTGGGTTAGTAAAAACAGAGCTACTGTTGAAGGGTGGAAATAATCATGCTGGCTTGTGCCTGCAGTCAGTGCTCCTTCCACTGTTGGGTACATTTTTTCCAACATGTATCAAATACCGTATATAAGGTGTAGCAGTGGTTGAGGAAAGGGCTGCTGAGGGGCTGTTTGGGTGAAGCCTTTCACTTAGGCTTTATACAGTTCAGTAGCAGAGGTGCCTTGGTATTATTAGTGGTTAATTGTTCATATTAGCTGTCTGAGATTAATTTTTGATGGTGGCAGATTCTCCAAAGATGTTTGTTACTACTGGCCCAGAAATGAGGACTGGTTAGATTGGTGCTCCTCACCCCTGAGAATCAAGTTCATGTGATTTCTTCAAGTTGGTTTGTGGTCGAGCTGAGGGAGCAGTTTCTTTGAACACAATTCACCAGCTGCTTTGAAAAAATTACCACTGAAGGCACTTCAGCACTATTTTCAGTCACCCTGGGCAAAGTGCTCCCATGCAGTCCCAGCTCTGGTAGAAATTGCTTCTCTGATATTTTGCAGATGGATGCAGAGGGTATCTTGGCTCAGGTGTCTGGCCACTTACCATAAAGCTGCAAGGCGCTTGGGAGGGCACCACGCATCACCGAGGGCATCTGAAGTTCAGATTTATCTAAGAGAAGAAGCTGAGCCCTGGAGTCCATGTTTTCCCTCACGTTGTCTGGGTTGGGTAGAGAGCAGGGCAAGTGCTGGTGATTAAAGTGGAGAGGTGCACTCTGTGAATACTGGCTTTGTTCCTAAACCCTGTTTATCAAAGAGGAAGGTACTTATTAGCACAGAAGTGAGAAAGGAGTGTTGCTGGCCTGCAAGTCATTGTTATCGGAATTTCTGTATGGGAATAGATGGGGAGAAGAAAATGTTCCTCCAAACACAGCCTTATCCACTAGCTTGTTTCATAATTTCCTTCACACAATCAATATGCATTCTTTACAAGCAGTGTCTCGCTTCTGTGTTCTCTCTGTCAAGGGGAGATGGAAGTAAATGGCTCATTTTCTTGTATGATTTTGGCATCTTCTGCACTTTCCATAAGAAACAGTAGATTTTTTCTAAAGATAGTCTTGAGTACGAGTGTTTACATGGTTTAGAATGGAAGAGGCAGACTTTTTTTTCACTCTACCTGAAATTGTGCATGAAGCTTTGTAGCGTATGTTCTTACTTATGAGTGCAAGTGGTGTTTTGTTCACATAAGGTTGCTCAGTTTACCCAGGCAAATGCTACACCATGAGCAAGTGCCATCATTTCTAAAGATCAGCATAGAAAACGTGAAAGGTCACCATGAAATAACCATGTTGATTTATTCAATATTATAAATATTAACATAATAAGGCAAAATGCTTGCTCAGTTTTCTTGAATATCTGCAAAAGAGGTATTTCCTTATGTAGGACAATTCAACAAAGGAGATTGTTTCTGGCCTTTAGTCTAAGGACAAGTGATGTAAAACTGTAATCATTCCTGATCACTCTAAATCAGCAGACTTATAGTGGTTTACAGCATTTTTTTACAGGTTGTTGTTGGTTTTAACTTGGATTAATTCCCTGATCTGGTTCATAGTGCAGCTTGTCTATTAGCTTGTACCAGCATGGCTGAGGGAGTCGATTTGCAGTGCCAGAGGGTGCTGGGAGGGTTGAGGACTCCTGCTGTCATCCTGCCTGCTGGGCAGCCTAGACAACCATTTGTTTCACGAACTTTGTTCCACATGATTAGCACTTACTCAGCCAAATTCATGAATTCCCTAGCTTTCACCACGGCATCCTCCTGCTCTTTCTATTTAGCCTTTCCACTGGTTGTTGAACTGTTGGTGAAATAAAATAGCAGGCACCCCTCTTGGAGACAGGAGAAGTTGTGTCAGTCCCTCCAGTGCCCTTCAGCACATAGCTGGTGCTACCATGGTCCTGCAGCTTTTATCTCCTCATAACAGCAGAAATGCATCCTATCAGTTGTGTTGTTGTATGGGTGCTAAACCCCACTTCCCTTTTTCGTCGCCATCCCCACAGCGTTTTTCTCTAAGGGCACTAGTTATATCTTTATATACTCTCCTTTATTCATTTTAATCTGATCTACCTCCCTTACATCATTCTCTTCCTGATGGGAAGTCGTGCCGAGGGGAGCTCCCTTGGCTCCCTGAGAGTTGTCTTAGAGAGATATCTTGTGCTGCTGAAGGTCCTGTTTTATGCTTTGTGGAACGCAGCTGGTCTAGACACAAATTACATCTTTGAACAAGGGCTGTTCAGCCTGGAGAAGAGGAGGCTTTGGAGAGATCCAACAGCAGCCTTCTAGTACTACAAGAAAGCCATCAAGGAACTTTTTAGAGGGGTATGTAGTGCTCTGACAAGAGGAGATGGGTTTAAACTGGAAGAGGATAGGTTTAAATTAGATATTAGGAAGAAATTATAAGGAACAGGTTGCCCAGAGAAGTTGTGGATGCCCCATCCTGCAAGTGCTCGAGGCCGGGTTGGGTGGGACTCTTGAGTAACCTAGTCTAGTGGAAGGTGTCCCTGCCCATGCAAGGTGGTGGAACTAGATGATCTTTAACATCCCTTGCAGCCCAAACCCTTCTATGATTCTATAAAGCACTGGATTTTTAACACATACCTCCAATAAATGCAGCAAGAGGAGAACCAGTTAGCAATGGTCCCTTGAGGCAGGTATTCCAGTTGTCTTGGAATTTTATAGTGCCTCAATATGGCATGTTTATGTACCCCCTGAGGAACAAATTTTCTGGGTATGGGGTTGCTATAAAGCAATACCACAGTGCTGGCAATGTGCTTGCATAAGTCCTTGCAGTATTTTTTCATACTTTATTCCTTCTAAGTAGCTGTTTGTTATGCTGCTCCACAAGGGACTAATGCTTCAACACAATAGTTAGACTTACTTTGTTCCCCAGAAAATTATGTCTTACCTACCCACATATATTTAAAAGACTACATACCTTAGCCTCTGTTTGCATTTTTTTGATAGATTATTTTTCCACATAAATGGTATCAATCTCTGCCCTGATAAAATGGTAAATTAGATTTTAAAACTGCCCACAGTTTTTATTTTTAATCAATTATACAAAGCTTCTTTAAATATGCTGAAGGCTTTTAAAAACTGAGTTCAAAAGCTTTTTGATAAATTTAAATGCAAGTTTTTCCAGTTAATAATAGAACTGACAGATCATACTGTCCTAAAAGCGTCACTTGACTAGACCTCATCTGTTGCTATATCTGTTGCTATCTAGTTTTTATCCATAAATTGGAAATTGGTTTTCTGTATCTAACAACTAAAGATTTTCTCAGCTTCGAGTGAACTAGCCTTTGAATTGAGCTACATGAATAAACTGGCTTAAATAAAATGTTCTCACTGCACCTGCAGAAGGAGCTGCAGCTGCCAAAAGATGAATACTTCAAAAAATGCGTATCCCTGGGATTCAGCCAGCGATTTCTGCCAGTTTAGTACTTTGATGTTCTTTGAAAATTCAGCACTGAATGCAAGTAATGGGGCTTATTATGTAAGTATAGCCCTTTAAAAAAAATAACATGATCTCAATTTGGAATCTTAATAAGCAAAAAAATTCAACTTCAATAAAACTGTTGATCAAGGCAGTTTTTAATACCTGTTTTTTAATTCGTCCTCCTCTCTGAAATCAGCTCAGGCTTTGGACATGATCATGTCAGTGCAGGTGATGGAGGTTAGCTGCCAGCAGAGACAGGTATTTATTTAAAAATAATAAAAAAAAAAAGCCAGATAGGGAAACATCATTTCCTTAACTCACTAGGAGTGGAGGGTGTTCATCCGGGGTTTCTGGAAGAATTTCAGGAAGCAGCTGAGTTACAGCCACATGTAACTTACTGAAAAGAATTACTTCAGCAAAGAAGTAACTTAGGAATATCTAACTTGGGAAATTGGGTATGGTTATGAACCTTACTTTTCTACTTGCACAAAGAGTGAAGTACTGAAGAGAGAAGTATAAAGACAGGAGAAGGAGATGGCTGTTGAGACCTGCAAGCACAGGCAGGAAACCTCTGGGATGCAGGAGAGGGCCATACCTGGGATCAGGGATTGCAGGAGGCAGCAATGACCCATGCAGGAACTCAGCCCAGTTTTTAATGGCACTGCAGATAAATTCCTGCTCCTCCTGATGGAAGGACAGTAGCCATCAGAAACCTGGATCATCAGCAATGGGCTGATGGGCCTCCCTCACATCATAATGGGAGGAGGAAGGGGCTATTCAGTGCGTAGTCCTCTTCACTTTATACTGCTTGAAAATGCAAAAAGATTGTGATAGTCTTATGCAGCTACAAAACAGATTACAGAAATTCACACAAATGCAGGGTGGCAAACATTGGAAAGAGTATATATCTCTTTGGCCTGTATCCAGTAAAAATGACATCTGATTAGGTTTTTTGCAAGTAGGAGATYAGCTGTATGTTTTAAGCCTGGACAGCAGTTGTCAGATAAATTATTATTAGCATATTTTGGAGGGTTTTATTTTGCCTAAATTGAGATTGACACTTACAAATGAAATCATCCTTCTCTTTGTTACATTCAGTTCATGTCATAAATGAATAGAAAATATAAAAAAATGAAGCATTGGGAAGTGAACAGTTCAAAGATCCTGTAAGAAACCAGGATTTTCTGGGAAAGTTTGAAAGAGATAAGAGGAAAAACAAAAAACTCTAAACCGTGAGTTTTTTGTATGAAGATTTTTGTTCAGAGTTCTTATTTGCCTGTAATATGGGGATGCTGAAATTAAAATAACAAACAGTTTAAATGCTGTCAATGGAGGTGTTTCAGATACAGTTTTTGTGTTGATTTTCTAGGGTGAGCCCAGGAGACACACTCAGTTGCATGGTACAATATGCACCTTCACACACTTCTGTGAAGGTGTGTGCCCTGGAGTGTCCACCCATGGCTGGAAGAGATGAGGCAGGATCTAGTGCTGAATTCCTTTCTTGTGCTCTTGCCTGAGCAAAGTTTGCAGGATGCGAACAGTCACATTGCAGAGAACACATGCTGATATTTCAGACTGTCAAGTGTCATGGTTTTAAAGTTAGGACCATTTCGTCAGAAAAAAGCCCTCAAATACCAGAATGATATATATAAAGAAAAGATAGTTGAAATATATTCTATTAGCAGTGATAATGTGGTAGAAATAGAAATAAAAGTGCCATATTTCACAGTTGAACACTTCAAAGAATACTCCTCTCCCAGTAATCCTCTGATCTGCTTCATGTCACAGGTCACCTAAACAGTATTTACAAAACTCCTGAGTGGAGCACTCATTCAGGATTTAAGGTGTCGCAACTTTTTTTGGCATAAAGAGTTCAAATGCACGAATATTTCTCTAAGAATTTTACATCAGAGTTAGTTTTTATATAGACTTGTGTTTATGAATATGTCTCCTCAAGACCAATGTAAAACTTGCCTGGAAAGGGGGAAAATTTTTCTTCTGACAGCCATGTGATGAGGTTATGCAGTGTCTGGTAGTTAGCTGGGTGCTACTTTGAATATGCTCAAAATGGTGARGTCCAAAGTAGGAGGCCAAAGGCTTTGTGTGTCAAACTGAGAAATAGGTGTGAATTCCAGGTTCCAGTTGCTATTGAATGTAAATATCCATATCTTCTCCAAAGTGCTTTGCCTTGAAGAGTAAAATGCAACGATTAGTAATTGCTACTATAATTTTGAGTGTGGGCTGGACTTGGATGTAAAGTCTCTCTTTTGGCACCAAACTCATTTTGAGAGGCTGGTGTTTACCATTTAATGCTTGGGCAGCAGTGGATTCTGCTGTCTCAGGCAGCATTGTCTTTAATTCTAGATGGCCTTTCCAACTCCTCCAAGGGATGACAGTTTGCAAATTTTGTACTGATCAGACAGTTGCTACTTGCATCAATTACATGGGTCTTATCTTCTACTCTTTCCACAGACAAAGCTTACTTTTACTGTGTCTCATTACTCCAAGCAAATGATGTCTGAAGGAAGCTGATTACTGCAAATTCCCATGCAGTTTCTTGCAAACCCTTGCAGCAGGAAAGCTGCTTGGTGAAGCCCCGATGTTAGGCATGTTGGCAGGTGTTTGAAGAGACTTTTTTCTGATTTTTTTTCCTTTTTTCGTTCTTACAAGAAGAGAGCATATTCAAAATATTTCTGCCACACCGAGATGAAAGGGCCAAGTTCCCAGGGTCATAGCTGAAGTAAAACTCCTGAATATTTTACTCTTGCTGAAGTAGGAATGCCTGGTTGCTTTGTCCATGAGTGATTGGAAGGAAGGATATTTTTTCAAATCTGTTTAATTAAGATGCCTCTTCAGTTCTCCCTATCCTTCATTTCAATAGGTTTTCAGAGGCTTTCAAACCAGAACTACAGAGGGCTCTATCTCAAGTGTGCTGTAAAGACCTGATAATATAGCCTTTGTGACTGGGGCACAGAATCGTCCTTATATAGCTTTTCTGAACAGGATGCGCTTGTTCTGCAACAGATCTTGCATTGTTTATTCCTGATAACCATTCTCAAGTCATTATAAATGACACTTCCAGATAACTTTCTTCCTCCCTGATAACAATCTGGTAGTTTATACCACTTTCCAGAAGCGTATATTTCTGTTTAGTTTTTTAGGGTGCATTTAGTATGGCCTAAGTAGTAATTCTTTCAGTATCTGCCAGCTAGATCAGTTTTGAGAAGAGTCTCTTCAAAGCAAGGTCTGTTTAGAACTGACTTATTTATGTGCAGTTTCTGTTCTACAACAAAACAGTCAAAGAAATGGAGCATCAGTTACTGAGGCCTGAGAAAGAGGCCTGAGAAAAGTCTCAGAAAACAGGTATGATTTAGAAAGTCGTTTGCAAGAACTCTCTGTCCTGAATAGCTGTGTACTTGGGCACATTTCAGATCTTATTTTAAGGCTCTGTTTTTTGAACAAAGTGCTGCCGGATGTGGAGGCGACAGTGGGTCATGCTGAGAGGGAAAGTGATTGGGATCCAGGGAGGTAACTTGCAAAGCTCTTCAATCATGGTGCGCTCAAGACGGTTGTAGGGTCCCATAAATGGCTTTAGCATATTAGGGGTGCACTCATGTAGGTTGCTGTTGATCCAAAGTTGTCGGTACCAGGGAAGGTGGGCTGTCATGCAGAAAGGAACTGGGCAATGTCAAAGAACTAGAAACTGGGCAGAATTTCATAGGTCAAAATAGATGTTGAGGCTGCTAATGAGATATGTTGGCTGGAAAGAGTGGCTGTGGTATATTGCCAAGGGATCACAGGCAGGTAATCCTGAACTAGAGCTTCTTGTTGGTGCATGTCATGGCAACAAATTACAGCCAGGCAGATGTGCATTAATGTTGCTCAATTTGGTCTAGGAGATTTCCTCTAGTTCTGTTTGCTCACATGCATGAAAAGTTGACTGTAGCTGGAACAAGTTAAGAAGAGAGCTTGTTGGATGCCAAGAAAGGAGTTTTTGGATGCTAAAGAGGCACGTGCATTTTACAGGATGGAGAAAAATGATTAAGAATAGGGAGCAAAGCAGGAGTATCTTACATGGGGGACTAGCTGGTTTTAATTATGTAGCATTACAAAGGCAAGGAGAGGAGGTGGATGCCCCTGTAAATATGGTTCGGAGCCAAAACCCAAACAAACGGTAGTGTACATTGCATCTATCAGAGGATAACACTGGCATAAAAACAAATAGCGTAAATCTGATCATTAATGATATAGGAAACCAGTAACAAGTTTCTAACTGTGGAGCAGCACATTTGTATGTAGGTCCAAGGGTGCAGAAATTCTCCTCTTACATTCTGTTCTCCAAACAGAGCTCTCTGTAAATAAGTGGGATTCTGTAATAGAGTGGCCTACAAAACCGAGAAACTAATAGCAAGGGACTGATGAGTGTCAGGAAATACATTTCCAGTCCTTTTTGTTCATAAGTTATGAGATATCAGAAAGCTAAACACAAATTATGTAGGGGTTTATTAGCTATAATATCTCTCTTGCTATCTCTTTCAAGTATTTTAAAGTACTTTCTGATTTTTTTTCTGTTCTGAAATTACATTTACYAGAAGAAATATGAAAATATATTGCCATACTTGTAGGGGAAAAATACGTTTTGTTGGATCTGACAGCCCATGAGATGCAAGGCTGCTGCAGTTCCATGTCCCCAGGTTCAACCAGTAGCTGAAGATGTATTCCCAGCAGCTACATGCACACATAGTGTATATATAGATAAATGCCTTCCTCTGAGTCCTCAGTTCAGGTTCCCCACCTGCCATTGTGCCCCAGTGCTCCTCTGGGCTTGTGCAGATGGGTCACTGATGCACTGATATGTCTTCTGTGATGGGTGTAAGAGTATCTGGGCAGGATATTGTTTGGGCTCCTCTTCCTGCAATCATGTCACTGTGCTCCTTCATGGATGTGCAGATGAGGTTTTGTCATGTAACTAACAGTTAACAAAGTCAGCTTGGATGGTGGTTCAAAGAGCGAGCAGCTCTGGGAGACAGAGGGGTCTCCGTTTGGTGGCTGCACAACATGGATCTGTGCTTACAGAATGCTAGGACTGCACAGAATTAAAACCTCCAGCTGGGCAGGAGAGAGCTGGAGAAAGTTAAGAGCAAAATATGACATGGATGATATGATTCAAAAAGGGAGAACTGTTCAGAAGAAGAACATGGGAAACATTGAACTTGACTGTATTTTCCCAGAAGATTGGTGGAAAAAATGTAAAAAAGTAGGACTGCACCATGGAAATGTCTAGATGATGGCAAATATGTTTGTCAGATGACACTGGGAAAAAAAAATGAAATGCAGATATTCTCATCTGGATATGCCCTTACAATACGTAGAAATACTCTGTTCATTCTGAGCTTTTAGGTAAATGTTATAGAATATTACTTAAAATACAGACAGAGAGAGAGTTTTACTTTTTTTTGAATGAAGTAGATCATCCTCTTATCTCCCATTTTCACTTATTAAAGCTTTCTATTTAAATGGATGGGTACATATGAGTATTCCTGGGGGATTTTGCTTTAGTTATAATTAGGTTATTCGTAGGTACCAGAGAAGTCCTCTATGTGTGTTTTTTGACATGGAGTCAGCTCTAACAGATCTCTGTTTACAGTAAATGTTTGCTGCCCAGGTACCTGCAATTAAATTTGTGCTGAGCTTTTGAATAGCAGTTGTTGATGGGTTCACTAGTGGAGTCTAAATGAATTTCTGAAAGGTGATCAAGTGTTTCCCACATTCCCTTCCTATTCCCTGGAATGTCTGAGAAGACCCCATGCCCTCTGCCAAAGGCACAGAGAAGGAGGACTCTTGGAGTCTTCTCACCCCTTCTGGACTTAGATTCCATCTGAGAAATTCCTGCTTCCCAGCCTTGCTAGCATCAGTCATGGCCCTGGGAAATGCAGTATGACACAAGTTCGTGCTTCAGTTGATCCTGTCTGATAAGTACTGCATTTGAATGTTTCTGCTCAGCAAAATATTTCTAAACAGCACAGTGTCAGTAACATAACTCTCATAAAAACTTATCTAGATCCTGGTAGATATGCTGAAGGCAAGGGTGACTATAGAAGATGACTTCATTTGCCAGATTGCTCATGTAAAGCCTCTTGATTCTATTCCCCTCCAGGAAAAGGGTGTATACACTCCTCAGCTTGTCGCTCTGTCCAAGTGGAGTGCCTTAGTGAAGTTGCTTGTGTGACATTATGGTCATAGGAGAATAACTGAGTAGAATCATAGAATCAGAATTACGACCTTCAAAGATCATCTCGTGCATCTAGACATCTTTCACTACATCAAGTTGCTCAAAGCCCTGTTCAAACTGATGTTGCACACTTCCACTGATGGGTAGTCCACAACTTCTCTGGACATTTCCAGTATCTCACTACTTACATAATAAATAAAAAGTCTTCCTTATAGCCAATCTAAATCTACTCTCTTTTGGTTTAAACTGAGTAGCAGTGCTTCGACCTTTGCTGAACACGCACCTCTCTTTCCTGAAGGAAAAAGACAGGTAGTCTCAGCTCATTTGAATCACTCAGGTGATGAGAGGATTTCCCTTATGAAACCCTGCTCCACTCTCCTCACTTAGCTATTACAATTTTATTAAAATAATGCATTTCAACCATTCAAAGCTTTTATTATTTGATGCCTACCAAAAATTATTGTCAAAGATCCGTTTTGAGAAGCCATCTTGAATGAAGATGAGAAGAGGCTCCTATTCTTTATGGATAACAAAGTTCTTATATTTTACAAATCTTCATTACAAATGCAGTGAAAATCTTTACGTTTTTAAGATGGTCAGAGCAGGATCCAGTTTTGTATGGGCACATTCCCTAACAGTAGATATACATTCTCCCATTTATGTCTTGCTTTCAAACAAAAGGGCAAAATAAGTCTTTTTTGGCTTTACAACATCATTACATGCCAGGAATATATAGATTCAAACAGTTATTGATACTACTTCAGCAATAGCTAGAAGCTGTCGTTATAACATGGTCCAAAAGATGTTCAGAGTGGTTGTAAAGTGAGATGAACCAAATAAATTAGTCTGTAGAGTAGCTGCAAAGTCTGCCGAGCTTGCTCTATCCACTTCCATCTTCATGTCTCTGGCTTCAGCATGGATGGTGTGGCTTAGCCTCCCTTTAAGAGTGGATGCTTGGAGTGTGCCTGACTGCCAAGATCTGTGTAATTGGGACGTCCCAATTGCAAGATAAATTATTTACCTATAATAATCACATTATTTAATGACTTGAAAAATTGAAGACAAGGATAACGTGGAGTAGACCAAGAGAACAATTTGGGGCAGTAGGAAGGAGTTTCAGTGTTCCATGGTGCCGCTCTCTGCTCTTTTGCACCAAAGCAGTAGTTGTGCAGCAGTAACTATGCAGTGCATTTATGTTGTGCATGGAGAATAGGCCTGGCACATCCCCAGCACTCTGGATTCTCCATGCATGGGCTGCACGGCACATGTACAGACTGTTGCATAGCTGAGATTTCTTTTACTGAAATATGTGATCCTTATGTGCACATGCCTGGATTACATGCCATGACTGTGCAACATCATCTGGCCAGGTCTGCTTGAACCATCCATCCAGTGCAACAATCCTGTGCCAGACAAAGTGGGCTTGTTACATGTTGGAGTAAGAGAAGGGAGTGACTCCTTTCTGCACTTCAAAGCGATGAGAATTGGGAACCCCAACACTGAAAGATTTAGAAAGTATAAGTCTTTGGCATTTTTTTCCTTAAACTAATTCTGTCTAGGATTGTAGCTAGGTTTGGTACACATCTGTACTTCTGTAAGGAAGCGTAGCTGTCATAAATATAAATGTCTTTAAAACTTACATTTAATGGTTAATTCCACAAATCTACAGTATTCTAAAATTGATTTTTCCCACATTTAACTTCTAAGGGCACTGAAATAAAGAGACTTTGCAAAGCGGTGTCTAAAATGTAGCTGTTACAATTGCGAACAGCTGTGTATTGGAATCACACAATGCACATAATGTACTGTGACAGCAGGAGAGGTGGTTTGCAGAGAATTGATGAATTTTTTTACTTTCAAGGTCACTTTAGACACCGCTGTGCAAATAGCCCTCAAAATTATAGGACCGAAGAAACTAATAAATATTTTTATGAATGCAGAAGTTAATAATAAGAGTGACTGCAATAACATTTAGTGAGCAAGAATTAAAGATCATAAAAGCATTTTTAGATTAAAGAGATGAAGTTTCTGAATAATGTGTAATAGAATTTAAGTCCATTTGAAGATCAGATTAGGGTTYTTTTTGAACTGAAACAATACATAGCTCTCAGTGTCTTTAAAACTTTCATTCAAATGCATGTTTGTTTGGAGTTCTTTTAATTCTATAACCACAGAAAATATTCATCCATTCTCTTTCTGCTTTAAAAAAGACATATTTCAGCTTTATGAAGTAGGTGTTCTCTGCAGAACGGATGCTGATGAGAACCATGCACAGAACAGGAAGTTCAGAAGACAGGGGATGGCAGCCGAGAGCGGCTCCATCTGCTCTGGAAACGCACTGCTGTAAGCGCGRGCCAAAATAACTGACAACACGAAGTCATTATTTATGGAAAGACTCTGAACTCTGGCTATTTGTCAAACTGACTCAAGTAGTCTGCTGCTGGGCCTGATGAGCTAGCAAGTATCTAACATAGATTTGTGCTCTAATAAATGTCAGATATGGAGGCGTTACTGAAACAAATTGCTAAAATATCAGGAGAAAAGGGGAATGTACACCAAATAGCAAAAGGCCCCAATTACTAACTTCACTAATAAAGTCTAGAACGCATAAGAACACCTTAATTTCAAAAGAAGAGTGGGGGGGGGAACAGCATCATGTCCCAGACCATGGGAAGCCAATGACAGAGCTCTCACTGAGTGTTACAGAGCTAGGGTTTCTCCTGCCATGTACAGAGTTTAAGTGTACTTCTCCATCCATTTGCTTCATTCTGTGGCAGTCAGGATGGTTCATGTGTTTGTGAAATAGTTTCAATGTCTTCCTATTTAGTGAAAGTTCCAGTCCCCAGACCAATAAAAACATTCTTTGTTCTCTTAAAAAATGTGCATCAGCAAGGGCAGACAATATCTTTTAGACTAATAAAAAATGTTTGGGATGACAATGTGCTTTTTTTATGCTAATTTCAGTTGAAAGCTGGAAGTTAGAAAAAAATCAGCTGAAATAAGTATGGCTAATCTCATAGCCAAGTCAGATTTGGTGCATTTTTTTTGTCTTTTGTTTTGAGGGTTTCTCAGATCTTGTCATCATTCTGAAATAGATGAACTATATCATGTTAAAAAATGGCAAGAAGGAAGATTATTTTCCGTAACTGTATATTGTACATGTGATAGACACCCAACAACTAGAAATTCATCTGCCTTCCTGCTCAATTGCGCTACAACCTGACTTCTATAGCAATAAGCAACTTGAGGTTGTCTTCAAAAACCTTCATGATTCTCCAGTTAGTTACAGGCATTTTCCTATTGCAAAAATATTCTCTAAACATAGGCACTTCTAAAAAAATGAGAAACCCAAACCTCCTAGTAGAAAGCCTGTCTAAATTCATTGCTTGGCTGCGTGACACGCAGCAAGAAAGGGAGCCACATGTTCCTGTCTGGAAAGTGATCAGTTACATTATTCTAAGCATTAAAATGCGTCCATATGCGTGCATATGTACACACAGACACGCATACTTCAGATTGTGCTGATAATGACAATTCCAGTCTTAAAAGAAAAATAGATTGTGTACAAAATACTTTATTTATCATAGTAGCATAGAATTTCATTGTTGTCTATCCCTTCAACTTTAAAAATACTCTATTATGATGGCAAGAGCAGTCTTAGAGTGGTGTGCTGGTTTGGCTGTAAACCAGCAGGGSAAATTAACCCCACACAGAATACCTCGAGAGATTTTAGGTCAAAATTACAATTTTAATAAAAAAGGTTAAAATAAATGCAGTAATACAGAAACACAGGCTTAAACAAACCAACAGAGTCACGGTACAACCTGATACCCTGTTGACCTGGGTGGTAGCTGTGCAGTCCAGTTAGGCACTGATCCTGCAGGAAGGCCGGGTAGCCCAGTCCCGGTAGTGGAGGGGAGTAGCTGAGTCCAATTCCGGGGAGAGGAGTCCAGTCACGTCGAGCCGAGAATCCCGTCAAGAGCGGAGTCCCGAGAGTGGAGTCCCGTCGATTCGAGGGTATCTTCTCCCATCCAAAAACCCTTGTTTTATGCTGTGCTTCTTGGCTGGCACCTCCCCCAGGGGCGGGGACTTTCACAATGGAAGAGGATCTTCCAGGTGTTCTATTGATTGTTTCGGTAATGAGCTTGGAGGAGTCCTAGGGTCCTTCAAAATGTTCCTAAGGGGTTCAGGCTAAGTAGTCAGGCTGGGTGGTGCTAATGGGCCATTACCTGAGATCAGATAACCAGGGTGGGTAGTACTTCCTGTCGGTTGGAGTGCTTATCTCAGTTGAGATAAGGAGTCCCAGGTGTGTAATTATGAAATTTATCCACCTTTTGTGGGTGGTAATAGAATATTTAACTAACCCAGGACAAGTGGTTAACTGATTCTCTCATTTAGTCTGTTACTGAGTGAAAAAAGGAGTCCATTGGTCTCTTACTTCCTTTATCATATTTTATCTACTGTAAATGCAGGTTATGCGTATTTGTAGTTCTATATAAAATAGTATGTCTTTATAGTCCTGTACATTGGATATTCTAGAGAGCTGAGAGTCTCATGATGAATTGTAGTCATATGACAGTCATTTATCACGTGCCTGTGTCAGTCTCACCTGCATGCTGGCCATTAATCTGTTTTTCGAGACTGTGTGACTTTACTGTCCCAAGGCAATTTTGCAGTCTTCCTGCACAGAAAGGCAAAACCTTCTGCAAAACTCTCTCCATACTATCAAAGGTAGCACTTCCTCCAAAAGTGCCCTCAGTGAGGCCTAAAATGAGCAAGGTTCAGTCTAGAACTAGTGGCGAAGTTGTGGATCACTTCCATCATTTCAAGTCTTCAAGGCCAGACTGGATGGGACCCTGAGCAACCTGTTCTAGTGGAAGATGTTCCCCCTTGGCAGAAGGGTTGGACTGGAAGAACTGCGGCTGTCACTTCAAACACAAACTATTCTATGGTTCTGTGAAGCAGGACATTAATAATGAGGGGGTGAGGGGGCAACCCTATTTCTGCTGACCTAAGAAAGGCCTCCATCACAGGCATTTCACACTGTAGAGGGCTTTGGCAAAAGTGGTAGGGTGGAAAGGAACAAAGCCATCTTTCAGGCATTGGGATCTGAGGCTATCACCATGAGTAGGGGCTGTAGATTATGAGGAAGCAGCTGAAATGACACATGACCTGCAGCTTGATACAGCCTATTTAGGAGGAACTGGAATGAGGCTTTGGGACCTTCCAGAGTTGTGCTGGTGACAGTAACAGTGTTTGTTAACAGCACCAAACCTGTGGGGGGGTTTATCTCTGTCAGTGGGTTGTGTAGAGGGGCCCTCCTAAGGCAGGGTGCACAGTGGACCATGAGGTCAAGGTACAAGCCCTCTGAGCCACGCTGGATCATGCCTTCCCTGCACTTTTCCTATCACAATGTTCCTTACTGTCTGCTTAAAAATAGACCCTCTGGGGGCTCTGAGCATTAGGTCTGATCTGATGGTGAGCCTTCTGCAAACAGCAAAAACATGCAACAGCGGCTTTACTCTGTGTGTGGGATGTTACTGAACAATTTTTATTACAGTCGTGAAATTGAACTACGTTTTTCTGTCTCCATTAGGAATTTATTTTTGTCAATAACAAAAGGAATTTATTTTGTGAGTTAACTTATTTACTTTTTCCTTCACTGAATTGTAATTTCCAGTGTGGAAAGACAAGTCTTGGTTTTGGGAAGGGGAGAAGTATCAGATATTTTATGACTGAACAGCCAGTTTCTAAATTCTGTGCTACAAAGGTTATTGTGCAGTTTTACTGCATTTGATACTCATTATGTTATACATGATCTGTTCTTTCCGTGAGGAATCCTGCAGATGTAAAGCCTCACACAATGGTTGGTTTAATTAGAAATACAGTGTCAAGAAATTTGGCACATTTTTCATTCTTTGTTCAAATAACTAACGTTAAATAAATGGATACCAATTAATTCCTGGAGCAATTTAACTGATTTGAGTGGCATAACAGCAGGGGTCATTTAGGCTATGACATTAATTTCAAATGAGTTATTTTTTTATTAACTTCCGTAATTAACATTGTCATCTAAAAATTGGTGGTAAAAGAGGAATAACCTGAGATCTGGAAAAAATGGCATCAGCCATACTTCTACTTGGCAAATTGTTTCATAGAATCACGGAATCCTAGAAGGGCTTGGGTTGGATGAAACCTTAAAGATCATCTAGTTCCAATCCTGCTGCCTTGGACAGGGAATCTTCCAGTAGACCAGGTTGCTCAAAGCCCCAACCAACCTGTCCTTGAACAGGAATGAGGCACCCACAATTTGTCTGGGCAACCTGTTCCAGTGCCTCACCACCCTTGCATTAAAGAATTTGTTCCTAATATCCAATCTAAACTTACCCTTCTTCAGTTTAGAGCCATTTCCCCTTGTCCTATCACTACATGCCCTTGTAAAAAGTTCCTTTCCAGCTTTCTTGTAGGCCCCCTTTAGGTACTGATTTGTAGGCGATTTTCAGAATGTTGTTTTTCTAAGGGCTAGCACTGAAGAGAAGAGAGTATTTTTATTAATCCCTCTTTATTTGCTTTTGGGAGAGTGATGACTGCAGATTACTGAAGGTCCTCTTCTGCAACTAGAGTTCAGTTGTATTATTGCAAATTTTCAACTGGTAGTTTGCTGCTGCGAGTTACTGATGGTAATGATTGCAGAATTGGCTCTTAAGTTACAATATTGTCAAAGAAGCTGTTACATATAGTAATAAGATCATTAAAATGTTTTCACTGAGATTTGCTTTGAGAAATAGTAATTTCACATGCCTTTGCTGCAAATGCTGATTTGTATGTGTGTCCATACTCATTTCCAAGGTACAAAATTAGCAAATGACTAGTGGATTGAATCAGTAAAACTACTGTGCTCTGTGCAGAARTGAATAAACCAGCTATTTTAACCCCAGCCTTGGCTTCCCCTCTCTTGGGCTTCCTAGCGGATCCTTTTGAGATATATCTGTTCGCAAAATAAAGACACTTTTTATGCTTTTTAGTACTTGCTGACTATTTGCCAAGGATTTCTATGAAGTATCCGTGAATATAGCCTGAGACAACACGACACTGCTTCCCTGTTTCCTGTGGTGAATGGTGAGTCCCAATGATAAACTGTAACACTACTCAAGGTAGGAAGGGGGAGCTGCCAGAAACTATTTATCACTTCACTGGCTTTGTACCATGCACATCCGTCTGAAGTTAAATTGAGGTTATAAGAGGAGTTTTCTTTTTGCTCTGGCTTTGCCAGCAATAGTATCTTGCATAAAGATGAACATAAGAAGTTCAGTGTTTAGCCCTTAGATGTTCCCATGCCATGAAGAGAAGATGGAAGTGATAAAAAATTTAACTCAAACACCTTCTGTTTTTGACAGCTAGTGCTATAATGTTCATCTACCATTAACTTCAATAGGGTGAATACCTCTTTATAATGGTGAATTTTAGGATGATACTTTATGTTTTAATATATAATGTCAGTTTTCGTCCTCTTTGGCTATTTTAGGAGTTTTAAAATACTAATATCTCCAGTCCTTTCACTTTGTGATGTTGCTGTTACGGATAAAAAAGTGACTTCTCTTTTGTCTGTATAACCTCATTTTAGAGATGGTAGATATTCTGAATAAAATTTACATGATATTCTAAGCAAAGCTTTCCGTAATTCTTTGCCATTCAACTCATTATAAACCCATAAATCCACATGAAGTTAATCTACCTACAGCAGAACGCGAGTTCAGATTTTTGTGATGTTTCTGTCTTATTCAGTGTCTAGTACTGTGAATCCCATGATAAATTACTGTGTTGTAAAATTGAAGTATCATCCAAAGAACTCAGCATGCATTCAGCAAACCTAGCACTTCTCATTTTAGCACATTCAAAGCAGACATGCATCTTCGTTATCAGTGCCAGTTGTGTTTTGATGTTAATTGCTGTGCCAGGTGTTGCTTCAACTCAGAAAAAAACTGAATCAAAGCAACAACAGACTTCACTTGTGAAAAGATGGTATGCGGTCACTGTGATAGCGGGTGGCTGATGATAACTGCATGCTCTTACACTTTCCAACAACTCACTAGTTGTAGTTGTTGCAAAATGTGGTTTTGCTAGGAGAGATTCCCAGTGATTGTATCATTTCTTTACAGCTTTCTACTGACTGCAGTTTGGTAAAGTTTAGGCTGGTTTTTTTTGAGCAGTTGGCTCATGCTAACAGGAATATTGGCTGCCTGTCTCATCAGCTCGAGTGGGACAGGGTGCTGAAGTCGACCACCCTTGTCTGAAGACAAGGAGCCTGAGAGCAGAGCACACCACTTGGGAGCAATTATGTGCTGGGTGACCTCCCAGCCACTCCACGCAAAGCATCCTTTCCCATGCTTTCTCCAGACCTTGGCAATAGCAGAGAGATAAATGGATGAGAGGGTGTGGTGGGAGAGGCAGAATTGGGGATGAAGGGAGGCAAAGAAGGCTTTATTTCTAGACCTTGAGTGGATATGTATGAAGTCTTTATGAATATTTTGCATATGACCCAAAGCTTTAAGTGAGGCATATTTTAAATTAATCAAAATACATCACTGAAACAATCTTATTTGTATAAACAAAATTCCATCATGCAATCAAAATTCACTTATTCTTTAAATTTATGGTAACAGCAAACTCACTTCATGCTTTTCTGAGTGTGTTAAAAATGCTTAATATATCACTTGAAAAATGTTAGTGCAGTAACTATATTTTCTTTTTACACCAAAATACAAAAATGCATGATAAAAATGCCATGAAGAGGAATAATTGATTGCTAGTCCATGCCATAGAGACTGACTGACTACACAACACCCTTAAGTAATTAAATTGCTTTAACCACAGATACCTAGGCCAGATTCCTTTATGTGATTCCTGCCCCCCACCCAGGATTCATCATTTCATTTCACTTGATGTTGACCTTGCTGTAAGCTACAAACACACAGATAATGTGTCAACTCCAACTCATAGTCTTGTTTTTGCTCTATGAAAGAAAAAAATTTGGTTTACTCCATTATTTTAATGTTTGTGCTTAAAGGATTTTAAAGACATCTGTTGCTTTCAATAATTTGATATGTTGAGGGGGGTTCATAAAGAAACGGTAATATTGAAGCTGCTCAAGGAAAGGAGATATTTCCTGCTAAAAATCCAGTTCTCATGATTTGCTGCCTGGTTTTACCACACACTCCTCTTTCCTTTTGGATTTTGCTCTTACAAGGAAAGGTAGCTAAATAAATACAGGGGCACAGAAGCAAATGGAAAACATCTGTTGTTCTTATTCAGGAATGTAGTGATTCAGGTTTTATGAACATCTGAACTCAGCACTTTTACATATTTGTAGAATTTTCTGTAGTTTAAAATTGTTGCTATAAAACATATACTTAAAGAGAATACTGTAAGAAGTGTGGAGAGTGTGCTTGCACTTTGGAAATGAGAAGAAGGTGGTTTTTTGGTTTTGTTTTCTCTTAAATGGAAATGATTCAGTACCCCAAGGAAATATGAAGACCATATATGAAAACACCGTTGTTTAGGGTAGTGCCTGTGTCTGGAGTGGCCTGTAGAAGGGAGTAAAAAACCCTGCTCTTCTCAGAGTGATCCTTCCCTGATACACCATTGAGTTCTCCAGCTATTGGAGCATTACAAGATTTGCAGAGCTAGTGGTGGATCTTGTAGCACCAATAACAGTGTAATGGAGAGGCGTATTCTGTGATTTATAAACTGCAAGACTAATGGATATTTTAAATAGATGGTAGCATAAATTTTTTTTATAGAAAATGGTTAGGTACTGTGACTTAAAGAGAAGGTTACTGTAGTGTAACAACTGTTTCTGATACTAGAGTAATTTGACCTAAAATGTTAAGAATGCCTTTCTCAAGTTGAAAATGGCTTCTTCTGCTAATATGGACTGTTTTTTGTATAGACTATTTTGGTACAGTTTTTCCACTATATTTTGATCATAGTGGAAATCTCTTGCTGTCTCTCACTCTCTCAGACCATGGGCTCCAACTTCTTTATTTCTAGAGCTTTCTTCTTCTCTGCATTTAGAGCCCCTTCAACACTTTATTCTGTGCAAGTCTGGTATTTGAGACATGGCATGTATCACCACACTGCCAGAGCTGGATGTCATTACTTTGCTAAATCACCTAATGTTCCCACATTTGTATCTCCCCTTGCTTAGGACTGTTGCAAATGTTCATTAATTCAGTTATGTCATGTTTATTTTGGAAACTTACAGGCCCTTACTCCCACTCATCTTCCTCAGCTGTGAATCGCGAAAAGCAGGATCACATTAATTCATTCGTGTACAAAAATGCAGCTCTTCATAAAACTTACTTAAATCCACTTTCTTGAAAGCAGCTCTTTCCCACCAAATGCCAGTGTGCATTTTCTCACAGTCATGGCAGCAATGATGTGATGTCACAAGTACCTTTTTGGTAATCTGTAGAAAGGGAAAAAGAGCCTACAGCTTCTGCCTGTTCAATCACAGACTGTGCTGAGTTGGAAGAGAGGATCACCAAGTCCAGCTCCTGCCCCTGTGCAGCAGCATTCCCCAAGAGTCACAAATGCATCTTGAACTCTGGCAGACTTGGTGCTGTGACCACTTCCCTGGACAGCCCGTTCCAGTGCCCAAACACCCTCTGGATGAAGGACCTTTTCGTGATATCCAGCCTAAACCTCCCCTGACACTGCTTCATGCTGTTCCCTTTGGTTCCATCACTGGTCACCAAAGAGAAGTAAAGGTACTAAACTGTCTAAAACTGTCTAAAACTTTGAACTAGTAAAGTTTTCAAACTTTGTGGAAATCCAACACCTCCAAAGATATTATTTTGGCTCTAATTAGTGGATATACAAACTATAATAAAGCAATACATGCTGGGCACCAAAAACTTGAAAAATTCAAATTAGTCATTCCTCCACCTTTAGAATGTATGTTGAAAAAAATTTAGACTAACACAAATATCGATCAGAAAATACTTTGTGCTAATAAAAATTAAAAAATAAACTTATTAAAACATGCATATATTTCAGTCCAAATTGTTGGGAAGGGCAGTGTCGGCCATGACATTGACAACTGATAATTATGGCAGAAAACACCTTCCTGTTTGTTGGCAGATGTTAGGTTGCAGCCATTCCTCTGCCTTGAAGAGGCGTACTAGTTTGGAAGGTCTTGTGTAGTTTGAAACATGGAAAACTAGGTATACCAAATCCACTGTGTTGTTTTGAGCACTGGAATACTAACAGCTACAGTGAATACCAGCACTGTTTTCTGTATCTGATTGACTACATGGGGAACACACCTGGAGTCAGGCCCACCCATAAAAAAGATGCATGTTTTCTGTGATTTTTCTTGTATGTGCTAATTATTGGCTTTGGTGTGCATGCTATTATTTCTTGGCAAGAATATGAAAAAGGCATTTTGCTCTGAAAATCACTAGAAGAAAGCTGTGGGGGTGCTTTTGTAAGTCCAGAGTGAACTGAAAATCCATTCCTCTCCATCTCCCGCTTATGCAATTTCAAATCCTCTGCTCTTCAAGGTCAGTTAACTCAGGTCAGAGCAATTCAAAGGACGGCTGTGTGCTTTGTAGTTTGAGCATCTTATTAGTTTCAGCTTTTTCTGTTAGACCTTCAGTGTCTTGTTTTATGCCTCTGCAATGGCTCTGACAATTTGTATCACTTAGAAAGTTTTGCTTACAATAATGTTGGCAGCTGTGCTCCAAGCAGCTAGGTATGTTTGTTCATGCAGGCTTTACTGTCTCTTTTGTGCCTTCTCAAATTTCCAGGATGGTCCCAGTTTAAGGTTTTTAGATACTGAAAATATTTGGCTTTCCTTCAGTATATTTACACTTCCAAAAATATTTCTGTACTGTTTTCACGTCATTATGTAGAAAGCTGATGCACAAAGCCTAGGGTTAGAAATGGTCTTATGCTACTCTATGCTGTTATGTTTAGAGATGTAATTAAACTGAAAAGAGAGGGGCTAGGCTACAGCTTTGCTCACCTAATAGAATGACAACAGCAATAGATAGTTACTGATCTTGGGGCTTGACTTGTAGATGGTTTTTGTTAAGTCCCAAAGTACATGCTATTGATGCTGTGTAAGTAGTAAGTAATGATGATGAGCTTTCAAGTAAAGAGCACAATTTCCATTTGTCTTTGGAGCTGTCATCATGGTATCTGAGGAGCTTGAAGATGTTAACCTCCCAGGTGGATGGATACATCAGTCTGGAACAACTGGCAAATTCTTAACAGGAATGAACTGGTGTAGTTCATTCATAGCCCATATAAGTATGAGCATTTGTGTTGTTTTAATCCAGCTGAGAATTTGTCCCATAATTTTGGTAACCTCTCTGGGTCTGTGTATGGTAACCATCCTTGGAGAATGCTGCCATCTACCATGAGCTAAAAGCACATTCAGCTCCTTGTCTCAGTTTAAGGGCTCCATTTTTGTTGGGTTTTTTTTAAAGAATTAATGAGATTGAGGATTCTCAAGAGGATCATCTCCCCCTCCTAATGAGAAAACCAAAACTTTATTCTCTACTGTAAGAGATGCTCTAGTAGGAGGAGATGGCTATTTCTGACTTTAAATGAAGGGTTTCAGATATCCCACCTGTGTCAGACACACATAATTTTGTTAGTCCTGCTCCATGATGTTATATTTACTGGCAAAAAGGAAAGACTAGCTGCTTTGTAGGAATTTTCTGTCCAGGTTTGTAATTTTGTGCTTCTACCTTATGTACATATACATATATATAGATATGCATGTCAATCAGTGTCTGTTTGTTGGTTTGTTGTTTGTTTGTTTTCCCCTGGCCCAAGCTTTTTATACAACAAGAAAAAAGACCTGTCTGTATCACAAAATTCCCCAAAGGAAAAATGGAAATACATTGAATACAATTTTGGTCCATATCTGTTAAGAGCAGAGACAAACACAAAGCATGATGAGGAGTGACTGTGTTGAATTTAGGTACCTTTTGCATCACCTTTCATCTTCCTAGTTAATGCACTGCTCTGGGGATGGGAGAGTCTTAAGAGAAAAAAGCTTGGGCACACCTAATTTAATGCAGCATCCAAAAGCTGCTAAAGGGGGCACAAAGTTGTTTAGCATTTCTATGTCAGCTTCTTCTCCTGACACCATTTTCTATATGCCAACAATTGTGAAAAGGTTCTTTGGTGGGCTATCTTATGGAAGCTGCCAGAGTTTTGTACCAGAAAGTCTTCTTTGAAAAGATAGGGAGTTGTCAGATTCCTTTGTGCCACATCAGCCCTTTGCATGATGCCAGAGTGGGAAAGAAGATGTCATCCTCTGCTTCATGCCTTTGTTTAATATGCTGACCCTGTTCATATAGTCAGCAATACTCTTGGATAAATGCATTCATGATTTCTAGATGCAGGATTTTGACTCTTATCTTCCAACTTTGCATCTCAAAATTCCATGCAAAGATTGATCAGTTCTTTCATCCTCATCATACAGCTGTGGATGCAAAGACAGAGACTGTGAAACATTCAGGATAACAAAGGGTAAGGCCACAAAATACAGGGTTAGAAACAAGAGTTTCCTGACTCTCTGTCTAATTTCTTGAGTAATAATTGTTTTCTTCCATTACAGAAGCATCTTACATGATCATATTTCTATCCTATTCTCCTAATATATGAAGARTTTAATTAATTTAATTTAAATTATTTTAATTTAAATGATTTTTCAAGCTCAAGTGAGTCATTGTGGGCAGCCAGACTGGAAACAGGCAAGACAGCATTCTTGCTATACCCCATGCTTATCAACGTGTCAGGTTGGACCAAGAACATTCTGTAAAAGTTGTTCTGTGTTACAACAAATCCCCTAGCTAGATTACAGCACTGACAAATTTTTACCAGATTTTTACTGCCAAGTTCACTGGGAGCACATCTGGAACTATTCGACATTGTCACGTCTGGCAGATCACGTTCCTTTTCCATTTAGGGCAGGTTGGTCATCATTGGGAGAAATCCTGGCTACAGTCTGATGTCTTTTCCCACCCATAACATAAAGAGGTGCCCTGAATTCCTTGTTCTCCTCTGTTTGACACAGTAAGGATCTATAAACTGAATTAAGGAGGCATAGAATCAGCATTTACATACTGATACATCTGTTAGAGTTTATTGGGTAAGGTATTTATATGTACATGTGTGTCCAGAGGGAGGGACAATCATGCTCCCAAGTCCCAGGTCTTAGGCTCTATAGGACATAGAGTCTTACAGGATCCTGAAACATCCCTCAATGCATCTGCTAACCCTGAGCAGGACCAGTTCTAAACCCTTCTTACTACATGTTTCTCTGCACAGTTCTTAAAAACTACCATGAACTCTCCTAAAACTTCCAAAACTTCTCTAGAGAATCAAGTATGTAACTCCTTTTACTACAAAAGTTTCTCCTAACATCGTACCTTAAATCTTCCTGCAACTTAACCCCAGCATCACTGGCCATAGAAGAGTCTGTTAGGTAAAGCATGACTAAGAAAAGTATTTGAAAAATGCTCCCCTGTTCCTTCCTGTCTTCTCTGCCGTAGACTAAACAAACTAAGGTCTCTTATTCTTGGTTTTTCTAGCTCTGTGATGATTTTGGGCACTTTGCTCTGGGCTGTGTTTCCTCAAGTGCAGTGGTCACGATGAGGAGCAATACTGCAAGAGTTATCTCTACAGAGCAGAAGACTGGATTGTTTCATGTTTCTCCCACATGATACCTCTGTCTGTAATTCCCAGTGTGGGACGTGCTTCTTCTGCACTGGTGCAGCACTGTTTGCAAGTCTGGATTGATCCTGTGCTCCCCTTCCTAAAGACAGGCACTAAACTTGGCTCCTTCTGGTCTTTTGAAACTTCAGCCATTGCCTGTACCTCTTCAAAGAAAGCCTGTAATGCGTCTGAGATTAGTTCACTGGCTTCTTGAAATTCTCTCAGGTGCAATTCATCTGGCCCAGCTGACATGAAAATGTCTCAACTCATCTAGTCTGGTTTTCCTCTAGTCTATCCATGATTATTCTAATCATCTGATTATGCTATCCTTCCTAGAAAAGACTGCAGCAAAGAGGCATCAAATCCATTAACCTTCTCAGTAATAACTGGATATATTTGCTTTGCATTTAATAACGGTATCTTCAATATTTGTTGTCATCTCCCTGAAATTTCTTCCTGCCTTTTCTGTTTTCCGCTTTCCTTCTTCAAGTGTTTTCTTGCCATCCCTCTCAGGGAACGTTAAAAGCACCTTTGTTAATTCTGATTTTGCCTGTGTGTACCTGTATTTCATCTGTAGTGGTCTGAGCTGAGTTGCACTTCCCATGATTTTTTGTTTCTGAAGTCAGCGAAGTTCTCATGATTTAGCCAAGAGGATCTCATTCTGTTTCTCTAGGTTTTCTGCCTCATAGGGGAAATTTATGCTTATATCTTGATTTGTGTCTTTCAGGAAACAGTAACTTTTCTGAGGTCTTTTTATCTTGTAGTTTTTATTTGGTTGTAGTCTTGTATACAAAGTTGCTTAGTTTTTTCAGCCTGTTTTCTTAAATACAGCTCCTTTTTGTGTTCCTATTAGTCCTCTTCCCATCCCGAATCAGGTTAACTCAGTGTGGTAGTTTTGACACTGATGTAGGTGCCAAACACCACGAGATATAATTTCACAGGGGAGTTAGCGTTTAATTTCATGAGGAGAAATATGGATACTGAGGAAAATGGAAAAACTACATGGCAGAACAGGCTCAAAAGCTTAAAATAGTAAAAAGATTTTATTACTAGTAGAACTAAAAATAAAAGAATAATGAAAAGATATTAAGGCACACATTCAGACACTTTTCTTCTTCCCAAATACCTCACACTTTCCAACCAACTGTGCAAGGGGAAAGAACAAACAAGGGGTTTGGTCAGGATATTATTTTAAGAGTCTTTCTTCTGCTGTAACATCACAAAACAAACAGGCCTGCCCAATACCTGATGCAGTGAAGACAGTTTCTCTCCCATGACAACTTGCAGTCTTTTCACAACTGCTAGTGTGGGTCATATATATATATATATATATATAGTCCATAGGGTAGTCTTTTAAAGACGAGTGATCTCAGCCTGGAAGTAAAAAGTCCTCTTCTTCAAAATCTATAAAAACACTCTAGCACGAATACTCTTTCTCTCAGCTGCAAACAGATTCTTCATCCCCCCAGTGCTCSGTCAAAATGAATTATAGAGAAATAGTCTGTTACATTTATAGCTCACCAAGGCTTGCAGGAGAAAATCTTAGTTCCAGGATTTGATGTATCTGTTCTCCCTGACTGACCTCGGCGCTGCCATGTCAGGTCTCTCCACCTGGCAGGTACCATGTTGTCTTTCTTATGTGATTGCATTCTCCCGTTCCCTCTGACTTGGAAAAAGAGCTAGCATCTGTAGTTGTACCTGGAATTCTGGAAAGTTGGTCTCCTTCGGATTCCTCGCCGTGTCGTCCATTATCAGCTGCGTGGTGGTTTTTAGTCAGTTCGGAGTAGACCCGCACTGGATTGAAGCGTAGCCTCCGTTAGAAAATCGGAGCCGTGCCACTGTGCGGCCCCAGGGACTTTTCGCTGCACCGCGTGGTCCAGGGTGCCGGCAACGGCTCGCAGCAATTTCATGGCTGCTCACAGAGTATCCCTTTCCCGGCGGCTGCGGCTTTTTTGGCCACTGCTCACTGGGGGGCCAGTGCAGCCGGGGCCAGCCGCAGCCCAGGCTGAGGCCTGAAGAGCCATGACCCCTCTGCCCGAGAAGCAGAGCAGAGCCTAAGACGGCTGACTTCCAGCTCCTTCTTCCTCAAAATATGTAAATCACAGAGGCGCAAACAGCTATCCATTGGTCTAGCGACATGTCCATCAACCCTAAGCTGTCAGCCAATCAGAAGAAAGACGAGCAAAGATTTTTTCTCTGTTCTTAAAACCTCAATTTTCATAACTCACTAAAACCATAACAGTCAGTCATTTCAAGATTTTTGCTAATGTAATTGCTGCCTACAATCTCAGTAAGTCTCCTGGTGTTCGTAAAAATTAAATCTAGAAAAGTCCTGCCTCTAATGATAGAAATTAGTTTTTCTATTACCTGTATGAAAAAAAAAGGTCAGCTGTACATGTTAGGGCTTTGCTGATTGTAGCACAGGAGCTAAAGGTGACATAGCTAATTAAAAGTTGGCAATATAAACCTGAAAAATAATTCTTGTGTCTTGCACAATCTGTGAAAAAATTACAAAATCTCCAGGGGCAAGTTTGTATTGTATTTGTAGTGCAACCTCAAATCCACATTTGATTATGAGATAGCTTAGTGTATCCCAGCTGCTGGTGGTAAAGTCTGCCTGTGTCTGCAAGGAGTGTCATAAGTTTCTGAGACAAGCGGGGAAAGTACAGGGCAGAGCTTTAGATTGCACAACCCCCTTTCACAAATTTAGTAACTTAACCTTCCTGGTGGATGAGACAGTCTCAGCAATAGTCAGGTCTACCTGGCCAAGTCCTTTGCGTCATAGCCTGTAATGTCTTGCTGTGATACTTTGTGGTGACATTGGGCAGACAGGGTGCCTGTGCACCATCCTACAAGAGTCTGACATCTATTGCAGTGAGTCAGACTGAGATGCAAAAGAAGTACAGATGTTTGCCCAGAATGCAGACTTATGGATCTGGGAGCATTGGCAAATCTGTGCTTTGCAGGAAAGTGTACTCATAACTGCAGGTGTTCAACAACTTGCTAGTGCCAGCAAGCCAGTAGCAGTAGTTCTGTAAAGACGTCTATTGCAGTAGGCTATATAAAAATTCTAAATGCAGAGTATAGAGGCTGATACAATAATTTGAATGCAGTATTTTAGGCAAGCTTTCTTTGTGTAGACTTTTAAACATCAAGATGAAAGATTACAGAAATTAGCTGTTTGATTTATAGTTTTGTTTTGAACTACAAGATTATGCTACATTGCCTTGTTTGCACAGGAGATAGGTAATAGTGTTATTTCTAACGGTGCTGATAAATAGTGAGTTGTGACTGGTTGTTCCCTGGGATATTCTCCCTTTCACTTTTTGAATTGCCCATTCTGTGAATCGTTAATGTCTTGCATATGATCACACTATATGCAAGGCTAGGGTGGCAAACTTCTATATCAACATGAAGGCCAACTTGCACATAGATACAGGCTTGAGACGTGTGCCAGCAGAAAAAGCTTAGGTCTGTATTGCCCTTGGGTACAATGTTGTAGCATCTTATAGACAAGTTCAAATTGCCTCAGATTATTTTTCTAGAAAACAATGAAAACACAGCCACAACATCACCTGGAATCTGGAGGCAGCCTGAGATTGACCTTCCCCGAGTGAGCACAGGGCTGAGCTCAGAGGGTTCCTGGAGCCAGCAGCAGGCGTGCAGACAGTGCAGGTAGGGAGCATGATATGTATGAGCGTGTTCCCCTCGGGAGCTCTGCCTCATCTCCGCCTCAATACCAGGATGCTCAACAATGTTCCTGGAGGTCCAGGCTCCTTTCAATTTTGAGAGATCAAAGATCTACAAATCTGTCACTCTGCTTTTGTGTTACCTCATGGTTCTTGTCATGTTTGTGCTTTAGCGCCTTGTGCTCCTGAAGTTGCTGACTCTTTGGAGGTATGCACTCTGTGGATGGTTTGGTGGCAAGTCTTGGATACATGGTGCTGTATTGTTCACATATATACTCATTACATATACGTATAATATACATATATACACATATAATATATATATACACATACATTTATATATATATATATGATATACACATATATTTATTCACAATAATGGAAGTATTCCTTCTCCATCCATAAAGAAAAAATTTTACCATTTTTATTTAAACTTTGACACTGCATAATGAACAACTTCTCTAAACTAAAAGAAAATACCATTCCCCACTCTGTCTTTGCCATGTAAGCACTGGAATACTTACTGCCTGGGACAGTCGCTTCTTTTCTTTACCATGAAGTAAAAGTCAACAGGGAAATTCTACAAGTTGCTCTGGTATACATCTTTCAAAGATGAAAAAGAACTGTAGGCTTATTTTTTCTTTGCATTGTCCAGACACAGCTGCAATTTTCTGACCACAAAAAGGGTGTATTCTAGTATTATCCGATTTTAGAAAGAGTGGCACTTCTGCTAGTTGCTTTTGTAAAAGTTTTGAACATCCGAGCACCAGAAGAAACTACAGCTGAGAGTCGATGATGCATGATAATGCTGGAAATGCTCTTCTGAGTTCAATGAGTTCCTATTCTGAAAATTCTGAAATTAATTGGCAAAAGCTCGCAATATGAGGGACACGTATTTGCATGCATATCTGAAGCTATGACAATGTGCAAATTGGAGAAAAGGAAAGTTTAATCACTGTATGCTAACCTAAAAAAATCATGGTTACCACATGTTCTTTCATTATGGTGGTCTTTTTTTTCTTCTTTTTCTGTGCTTTGAAAAGAAGTTAGGGGAAAGAAGCAAATATGTGACAAGCAGCATATGAAAATTGTAGGGTGAAAGTGGTAAATGAGTAAGACCACATTTGGAAGAGACAGATGGTGCTTTTTCTTGATCATATGGTGGCACTGGCAGTAGAAATGTTTTGGAGTTAGAGAAGTAGAGAGGCCAGACACGTTTCCTAAATGCAGGATGATTTATTTGTAGACTGTACAGAAATGCAGGGAACAAAAACATTAAACAACCCTTGGAGATATGGTTGAACATGATACATTTATATGTGGTTTACTTTGAACTCCTGGCCACTGACATAGGATCTTTGATTATGTATTCTTGCTTTGGCTGATGACATGTCCCAGCATTTGTTGTCCCCATTGCCAGTTTCTCCTTTTCTGATATCTGCTTAACTCTTGCTGCAACGCACCTTCTTCAGACCCCATATTAGCCAAAATTGTCTTATATCTGCCCATGGTTATTTCTGTTCTGGTTGTTTGTAGGTTAACCATCAGTCAGCTGGACACTTATTCTTTGTTAACAGATACAGCCATGGGCCTGATTTGGCAAAAGCCTGGTTATTGGGCTAGTTTATCACAATGCTAGAAGGCATTAAGATGTCCTCCATCAGGAGGAATAGTGCAATACAGGATATAAAACAGATAAAAACTCATTGTGTGCTGAGGAGGTTTTTTTTATGTATATATATAATGAAAAGAATTATTTCTAAAAATCAGTTGATAGAGGAAATAACTTTCTGCAACTGTATGTTTTTATAATTACTACTAAGTGGCATCTCAGGTCTGTTACTACTGAAAATACGTAATCAAAAGTAGTTTCTGAAAACTAGGGTAGCAAGAGAACAATTAAAGCTTTTAATTACATTTGCTTGATAGTGTTGTGTGGTTTTTAGGAATCTTTCTGTTTCTTCTGTTTCTTTAACAGTAAATCTTGGATATTTTTAACAGCTGAGCATCTGAGTAAATAGAACAACATTTTCATAGCAATGTATGGAAGATGTATAATGTGCAAAATCATTTCTAGAATGTGGGAAACAAATGCTTAAATACATTTTAAGAGTGAAAAATAAAAAAAGAAAAGACAGTTTGCAAGCGAAACCTGTATGAAAATAGCAGAAGGTACTTTTGAAAATCCACTTGTCACCTTTTTTGTCCTGCAAAGATGATAAAACTGATGTCATTTCACACACTAATGGAAGGAAACAAAGTAAAACTTTCAGCTGACAGGATGAGAAGAATTTTGCTAAAGCTGCAGTAGAAAGTGCAGAATCTAAAGCCTAACAGAGTCAGGAATTTAAACTAAATCTGTTTGAAAACAGTGTAGTCCTGCTCACAGATATCTGAAATCCGAACAAAAGATTGAATAGTCAGTGTTTTTTACTTTCGCAGTATAAAAAAAAAGTTGAAATTCAAGACATTTCTTGACAACAAAACATTTCTCGTTTTGTTGACTAAGGGAGAATATGTTTATTTGTACTAAATATGAATTATTGGGAGTTTTGAGAGGAGAATTATGAAGACAAAATACTTTGGAAAACTTCCACACATTGCGAACATTGCAAAAGAATAGATGCTGATTAAATGCTCCTGTACAGATTGCTATTGTATTCATACAGAAGACATTTAAAGATCAATTTTGAGACCTTTGGCATCATGTTTCCTGGGCACCACTTGGACACACCACAGCAGGACCCGCTCAGCCATGGAGAGGCACACCACGGTAGTGAGAATGATGTTGAAGGACATTTGACACATGACACATGACTGGCTTAAAGGAACTTCTTAGGCCCCACAAGTTCTTTGCATGGGTTGGTATTGTGATACAAAGTCACACATCTCCTGTGGAAATTTGACATGTTTAAATGATCACTTGATGTCAAAGTTTGTGAAGGCAGCTCCTCCCTGAATATTAGTGCTATTTAAACTTACGTTTTGTGTACATTTGTAATTATGTTAAACTTTATTTTCAGATGGGCATGAGAGCTGTTGATATTGTCAGATGTCTTCTGAGTCCCTCGTTTAAGTCTAGACTTGTCCTTAATTAAGAGTTAACTTCAGTTGAGCTTCAGTAATTTCAAATAGTAGGAACCCACCCACCTGCGGATTCCCTGAGAGCTGTGGTGGTGCCTGTTCCTGTCCCTAACTCACCCCAGACCTGTCTCGTGACTCAGCACACTCTCAAAGCAATTCACCATCATGTTGGCTTGTCCTTAACTTCTCAACGGTAAAAAACACATTTCCATCTTTCCTAGATTTCCTGCAGCTGGCAGGCGTTCCATTTGTTTTGTAGCCCCAGCTTGAAATGATTTTATATTCAGCAGTGAATTGGCAGCACTATTGGCTGGACGAAATCACTGTGATCTTCCTTCCAGTGCGGTGCTGGATGAATGCTGGAAAGTTAATCAGTTTACCAGAACTGGAAATGTTTAGTTCCATTGACCTGCTCCGTATTACTTGTAAAGCAGTAAGTTAGAAAATTATGTTTAAATTATAGAAAGTAAGCTTAGAAACAGCCTTTATTCAAGGAGGAGTGTGTAGTTTTGATGACAATGTGAAACTGTACGGTAGCTGACCAGGCAGGCGTAGATAATAGTGGTGGTGGGGATCAAAAGGCTTATCCAGATTCTTTACTGAGGCTGAGCCAAGCATAATTTTGTTGAGACCTGTAGGAAGAGAGGATTGTTTGGGGCAATGAAGATCAACATTCCTTTTTTTATTCCAGGAGTGGGGAGTGTTTCAGACAAGCATCTCACTTTATCGAAGTGAAAATGCCCAACCAACTGCATAGTACCCTGCGGCCTTTGACTCAGGTGCTCGAGTTTCTGTGCATTCGAGACTTTTTGGGATATGTTACTTAGCAGCTGAAATAGTGGAGATTTTAGTTTACTCAGTCGTACAAATTCAGACTCTTAGTTGCACTCTTAGTTTGACCTAAAAGATACCTCAAAATGGGTCCTTGGAGTTCTGAAGTTTATTTTTGTTACTGCACAGCTGGTGTACATGTGTTTCTTTAAGATCACATGTTAAAAGTCTTAAGACTAAAAAATACACTGTACATACTATGGGCTTGCTTAGCAAGTCTTAGTATCTTTATTCCTTCAAAATTTAAAAATATTATTTTACTTAATTTGTCATAATAGGTTGGCCCATATTTATTGGGGTTTTTTTACTGAAAAGCAGTTAAGTAACCTGGAAAAAGAGTTGATAAGTTTAAGACTACAATTTGTATCCCTTCAAGGTTTAGAACAATGAGCTTGTGTGTTGTGGAGTTTGTTTTGTTTCATTTTCTGGAAGGCCTGGAAGCAGTAATTGAAATCCTGAATCCACTGAAGCTGATGGCAAGTTCTTGGGAACCAAATGTCTTAGGACTAAAATTTCTTTATTCCATGCCTGTATGATATGCTGCTAGTCATCAGCTTCGACTGACTGCAGCAAGTTGGAATAGCATTCGTAGTGAAAACTTTGATAGCCACCAGACTACAGAAGCAGGTCAGGAAGGTGGAAATCCTAAAAGGAAAGGTAAAAACTAGTGAACTGAAGATATAGACAGTTATTAGCAAAGACTCCTGGCACAGGCTTAGGCAGTGCAGATGTAACTACATGTGGATCCTTTAGCATAATTGCCTTCAGATAAGTTTTGACTGAAGCTCATTTATGGTGTATTTGGTCCATGCAGTCCTACTCTGTCAATAAAGATTCTTTTTGTGTGCATTTCAAAATGCTTAAGGTGAGACTTGCCCTACTTCTGAACCTCTCTGTTAGCTGTTTCTCATGATAGATTAACCAGTCAGTTTTGATATCTCAGAGGTAAGACGTCAGACATACAGAGATGTTTTCCAGAAAGAAAAGTATGCCTTTAAATGTAGAACTGTGTGTGTTGGTAATGCTAAGTTAAGCACTCCATGGTCTGCATTTCAGTTTCTTGTAGTTAAATGTAAGCCAAATCTTGCAGCAAGGCTGGTTTTGGAGAAATCAGGAATAATTTGGAATAATTCACATGAAGAGTTGTCTGTCATTAATTAAGCAGCTTGATTGCTGTTGCTCTGATGTATTGCACACCAGCTTATCCATCAGTGCTTGAAAGCCTCCTCATAGCATCTTTGGCTTTTGCTTCACTGCTCATGAGGCACGATTTCTAGGGGAGCTCAGGCAATCACAGATTCCTAAAGCCCCAAGACATTGTGAGAAGGGGACTCTGTCTTCCCTCTCAGTAAATGCCAACCTCGCACAGCTATTGCAATCAACTTCCAGCTGACATACCAGGGACCAGATTTGCTCATTGATCTCAGCTGTCTTGCTCTGCTCCATAGGTCCCCTGATGGTTTACTAACTGTAAACTTTTCTTATTTGGGGATGCACACCATCTGCTTTGATACAGCAAAGAATATGTACATAAAAATACATGTATGTCTATTACTGCATATCTTCAAACCATGGAAATACTGTATATGACATTTATGGTCATGTATAAAATAAGGAATGTTTACAGAATATTAAAAAAATGAATGATTTAATGATAAAAAAGTTGCAGGAGTGATGGAACTATCCTCAAATTAAGGATTATAAACTACAGTAAATCTTACATTTGGATATAACCAGCCTTGAAAGTAATCTGAACATTTAAACAGAAGCAGTCTTAACTCCCTTTGTTAATAGCATGAAGTAAGAATGCAGGGGGAAAGTCCTTAAAAACAGATTTACATTCACCTGGGATTGCAAATGCTGTAAGTGCAATCAAAAGTGTATCATGGAATAAGAGTAGGTCTGAGTACAGTTGTTTGTATGCTTAACTGTGCAAGTGTTACCTGGTACGTCTGCATTTCTTTTAAGTATAACTGTATAGTATAGCCTATACACAATTAACCTTAAGTATAACTGATTTGGTTCTACTTCTGGTCTGTTCTCTATTGCCAAGTTTGTAAAAATGTCTATTAACAAATCAAATGAGGTCTCAGATGGGGTGTGTGCAGCTTTAGCACAAAGTTAGGGCTGGAAGGAAAGTCTTTTTGTAATTTGTAAAGGAAATATTACAGTTGTATGGCCAAATTTGCAGAAACTATTGAGCACTGCCATTTCTTTGCATCCCAAGGCAACCATTTTCGAGCCAACTATAATAATCAAATAGATAAAAAGTATATAGGATGCACTAACAGCTTTCACAGTATTTTTGTTTGTTTTGTTACTTTTTAATTTCATTGCTATTTTTAATGTTTTTTTAATTAGGAAATCTGCATGAGCAGACTAGAATTTGGTCAGTGTAGCTTGCACACAAGGCTTTCAGAAAGGGAGTATTTTCAAATTTAGCCTGCAGGTTTATTTTACAGTAGAGATTGAAATTCTAGAAAATCCTTTCCATGAAAACTGCAAAAACTGTTCAGTGCAATCAAATAAAATATTTTTGTTTGGGGAAAAAAGAAAATAAAAAATGAAGCAAAAATCCAAACAGTTTTACCGGGTTTTGACATCCCTGTGTAAACTGATCTGGTTCTGATCATGGTCATGAAATGTGAGGTCTGATTGCAACAGTTCTTGACCCAGACACAAACAAACAGTGCTTCTCACTTTAATTTAATTTTGGTCTATGGCTGGAGCACCAGCTCCACTAGGGATTATAACTGTGGGCTTGTTACAAACATGCCAAGTGAAACAGCACAGCTGCAGAGCCTCCAAAGGCATAGACCATGGTTGAGTCTTTGTCCTTCTCCTTATCACCTTAAATCTACAATAGACAAGGCCAGTAGTTGGTTCCTTACTGTCATCCTCAGCCTCACCAAACTGAGTATGTGTGTGATCCTAAAATAAACTCAAGATTTTTTTAAATTATAGTCCTAAAAAGTGAATTCTCTAAGCTGTTTGGACAAGAGCATACATGGAAGTTCCCTCATGAAAAAGGGAAAGCAGGATCTGAAGAGCAAAAACTATTGTGCGTCCATGTCAAACACCATAAATTGAGGGTGGAGTATGATAGTTGGGACCTGCACATGCTCCCATCTGTTCCGTGCAAGTGGTAGTTTTCCGTCTCTAAGGCCAAGTTTGTCCCTAAGGAGAATCCAAGCAGTCGTCACATCTTAGCTGCTCCAGACTTGGCTCTTATGCCTTGATTAAAGCCAGAAGTTGTTGATACCATTTTCCTTCTTTGCTTGTTTCTCATCTTGAGTTTTATATTTGATTCCCCAATATTCCTGTGTACCAAAGTGTGATCATCCACCTTGTTTTGTGCACAGACATTAGCTCTTCAACGTACAAGCTTATTTTTCCTGAGTTTGTATTGGGTTTTGTACCCAGAAACTTGAGAATCAATCAGCTGCCTGAAGATGGACAAGTGTCATTTTTGGCTCTTTTCTGGGGCCCTGAATCATTTTCGTTTTCTAATTTCTCAGTCTTTTCTGGCCACTTGACCAGCAAACCCAGACGCTTAAGGCTGTTCTTAGCCTCCCTACCTGGGCAGCCTCCCTTGTGCCATGCAACCCCTCTCATGCCTGCAAGCTTTGTCTGCCACATACAAACTCATTAAGAAGGTCTTCTGTGATGATATTAATCTCTCCTCTCACCTGAATTCAGGCTTTAACTAGAGAGTTGACCCATCATCATTCCCTACAGGAGGAGAAGTCTGTTCATGACCCCAGAGTGCCAGGAGTCCGGCTTTGCAGCCAGCCCAAAGGCACAGCTAGGACGGCAGTGTCCCTCACTCCCCACCATGGGCAGGTGGGGGTTTTCTCCTAGGAGATGCCACAATTCCTCTTTTCCTTCCATCACTTAACTAGGCCAGAGGCATATTTCTAACTAACCCACTGCCGGCATATTTGCTCTGGTAGTTTTGTTTCTCATTCTGGTGTGTCCTTCCTCCACCTCTGCTCTCCCACCTTTCTTTCGCTACTGCTTCTGGTGGTTGCCCTGCAGAGCTTACACTGCCTGTACTGTTCAGTTGCAGCCATTTGTGGAGTTTGGCTTTGCTGGTCATAGCTTTTGCAGTTGTGTAATGAAAAACATAGCCCAAATCTTCCTCTTTCCCTGCCTTTGGTAAATATGTGGCCATTTGAGAAGGTGGTCTTGCTATTTGATTCAAAGTTCATCAAAAATAAGAGGGGCAAATGCAAGAGACTCCATGAGTGATATGAGGAAATTGCCATTGGTATTTGCTGTGTCTGGCAGACCCTGAGAACAGCAGGTTTCTAACTGTGGTGGTTTATTCTGTGCTGTAAGTCCTTACTAAATAGCAATCTATTCCTAAGCTGTTGTATCCGAGTGCTTCAGAGAAATGGAGATAGCTAAACAAGGAGCAAAACACATTTCAGGTACTGCTGCTTTGGCAGTCAGGGTTAGTTTGTAGTCTGAGTTTTCCATGTTGGGGAATACTAGGGTGGAAATGAAGGGTTTGAATTCCATCCTGCTGGTGAGTGGGTGCTGGCAGCTCTCTGTCTTTCCTGCCGGGTCCCTCTGGCATGGCTTTTACAGCTCCAGCTGACTGCTCATCTTCCTCACAGTCTTCCTGTGCTCCTGATGTGGGCTAATCAGTAGCAGCTCTTTGGGACCACTGCAAGGAAAGACTTCGCAGATGAAAACCAGCATCTTGGAACTGTCTAAGGGAGAGGCTGCACAGATTGCTCCCTTTTGAACTGATTGGTACTCTTTCCTTATTTCAGAGACCCCACTCACTCCCACTTCCTAACTGAAGTCTTTCTATCCCAAACTGTCCTTTGGTAAGTTTTGAATTGCTTTCCAGCAGTAGATGGTTATCTACACATTTCCTACCTTTCAGATCTCTCAAGTGTTTGGAGTGAGACCTTACCATAAAGTGATTACCTCAAAGGTTCCTCAGAAAAGAAATGCTTATCTTTAGTCTCATTGAAATCTAAGTCATAGTTATTGAAAATGATTGCAAACCTATCATGTCACAACAGACGTACACAACACTTTGGGGTAAAATTTCTATTTCCTGAGTGGTGTTAGGAGATATTTACTAGCTCTAAGCTTAAAAATTATCTTTTTTTCTGCTTCTTTGATTGTGAAGCACTCTCAGTCTACTTTTATTCTCTTTTATTTTTCTCCCAGAAGACCATTAACAGTTCAGAGCCACAGAACTGGGGAAATAGCTCCTTTTCTCATTGTTATCAAAACAACAAAATTATAGGAATGTTTTCAGTAGCTAGCAAAACTTCTTTTAAACCCAAAAATCCAAACTCTCATGAAGATCCTTGGGTTTTTGTGACAATGTCCTGTAAGCCTTTCGTACCCTGAGATCCTGGCATTCAGTTGTTTGGACAGGATTGTCCTACTCTGTAATGTGTTCCAGCTGCTGTCTTGGCACCGTTGCTCAGGAGGTGTTGCTCAGTTCCTATCTAAGTCTTTCTCAGGCCAAGAGCCCTTGCAGGAGAGCAGGCAATCCATTGCGTCTCTTGGCAATGAGGTCTTTCTTTTAGCAATAAAAGATTGTGATGATTTACATAAAGTGAAAGAAACTGCAGTTTTGAAGGAAACAAACTGTATTGTGTGAGGTTTTTTCTACGGAAGGAGCAAAATATTACACAATGAGCATTCTTTTACTGTTCTTCTGTAAGAAATTAGAAACAAATTATGCAGCTTTTTTTTTCAGCTGTGCTGAACACAAGTTGAAATAGCCGTCTAGTCTGACATTGTTGAGAGCTTCAGAGCACAGCTGTCATCCTCAGAACAGGTCACTGTAAATGCACCCTCACAGTTTTGTGCTGAGAACATCATATTTGCACACACACCTCAGTTCACCATGTGTTCCTAATGTAAAAGCAGGCAATTAAAACAACATCCTTATCAAAATATTCATGCAGTGATGCATTGCTTTGGAAAGAAATTACTATGGTATTGCCCAACACGCCAAGAAGTTAAAAACCATGATTTTGAAAGGGAAATAGTTTTGGAGATTTTTCTATATATTTTTTTTTTAATTTGTTCTCTCCTTGCACTGATATTTTAAGATTAAATGCTGAACCTGGTTAGGAAAGATTGTTTTATTTTAAAAATATCATAGGGTTTATATTAAGGTAATTTCTAAGTTAATTACAGTAAACTGCATTTTCTAGTGGGATATTCTTATACATAGAATTAACTACAATAAAATAGTAGGTTTATTTTGTGAAATGGAAAATTTTCTTTTCCCTGTCAACCAATACTGTATGTGTTGAAGGAACACCAGCTCAGCATTTCTGAATGCTGTTGTTCTGCCTGTATAATTTCTTCATCAACAGAGGCATTTTGCTTTTTTTGAGGTTGGAGTTCAGACTCACTGACCACAGAGGAGAATGGGACTCCATATGGAGCGAGGTGATTTATTCACACATGGTGAGAATCCACCAGAAAATGGAAGCAGTGCCGTGCAAGGTTGTCACACTTATCTGCTGGTCCTGCTGGAAGTTTTTGCAATGTCTGTTGCCCTGTGGATTTGGGGAAACCTGAGGTCAGCACAGATCTCGCTTGTTGGTTTAATGTCTGGGCACCATCAGCAGAAACAGCTGCTCAAAACAAACAGGCAAACCGGGAACAACTGCTGGTGTCTCCTCAGATTAGACGTGCTGTTGGTGCTCACTCACAGTAGAGGCAAGGCTCTTGTTGAGTCCTGTTGGAGTGGGTTTGGGTTGGATGGAGGCTGGTCACTCCTGCCTGGCCTGACAAGCATACACCATCCTCCCTTATCAGAGGTGTGGGAAGAGTGTCTCTCCTGCTTGCTCAGCAAGATACTGTCAGTTGGGGGAGGCTTTGGAGACTGCTCTGTTTAGCCTCTGCACGGCACATCACTTTCAAACAGTAATTAGCAATGGGGTGGAACTAATGCAGGCAATGTGGGAACAATGCTGTGGCCCAGCTACTAACAAAAAGCTACTACCCTTTTAAATTAAATCAGTGTCTTGGGAAAGTCACTGACTTGTCTCCTCCTCCCCTGCCTTTGCTGTTTTATCCCTTCCACCCCCACTGAAATATTTCTAGGCTGAGTTTGAGCAAAGACTGCAAATAAGAGCATTTTTCTGTGATACAGACACAATTGATTATGGATGTTCAGTGGCAATTATATTAATGTAGTGGAAGTCAAGCATTCTACTCCATTACCAGCTTTGTTATCAGTGATTATGATTTTTATGGGATAGTATTTCTGTACTATTGGCAGCGCTGTATATGCAATTGAAAACTAGATGCAGTAAATTATGGCCAAACACCAGCAGTCCAAAGGTTAATTTGATTGTACAAGTAGACTCCCAGAGTTATGTATGAACATATGCTCTACATACTTATTAATGAGTAAGGTTAGACTGGCACGAGCTGTGCTGTATTTTCTGAGTGTTCTTGAAGAGTTTACATATGATCTTTGGTACAGATAATGCAGAGATCCATTTTCAGGAACCACCTATTTAAGCATAAAGAGAATAGTAGGATGTAAATTGTTAGCTGTAAGCTTGACTGTATTTCAGCTATTGGAGGGGTTGAGTGGGATCTGAAAGGCTGCCAGTAACTTGTGGTTGGCATCACCCTCTGGTGATGTGCATTTGGGAACAGCACAAAGAAGAAAACCCATGAACCTAAAGCATTTTCAAGTTGTAGTCAGCTGAACTGTTGCAAGAGAATACTCCAGGAAACCTGGTTTGTACATTTTTATTTCCGTGCAACTGGCTATAGCTTGAGAAAAGGCTCTTTCAAGGCACCCATCTTTCCAAAATCATGTTGATTGGATCATCTCTATCTTTGTGACAAAGAATCTAGGCAGCTAATGCAGGGTGAAATGAAACTCCTCAGTTGTATTTCTTCTACTGATTTGGGGCATTTTCCTCTGATTGCTTGTGGTAGGATAACTGTACTGGATGAAAGCACAGCCTCACAGTTCTCTTTGTGTAGTTTCATAGTTTCTTCATCATACCTGATTTACTGTGTTATTACATTATTGTAGTTTGGCATACTTAAATCCCTTTTAGTGTTCATACAGTTCATTCAGTCTGTGCATCTCATTGTGGGCTTAAAATTTGGTGAGTTTATTTAACGTCCATCCTATGGCAGAATCCAGGTGTCCTGGCAGTTAATTTTGATGATCTAACACAAAAACGCATCAAAGTAAAGATAAATGATACTCTTTCTGCCTATGAGTAGTAGCTTCATGAGTTAAGACTACACAGCTTTTTACAAGCTGTGGCCCTGCTCCAGCTTTGAATCCAGATGTGAGGTGTGTGCCCAAGAGGTAAAATTAAACTTGTTTGCTGAAACAGTTCTCCTTTTTGAAAGTGTCCTCAAGGGATTGAACGGCAAATGCTTCAGGGGAATATTGGTTTTCAGATACTTGTGCTTCACAAACTTTCTAATATAACCAGAAATACTAATGAAAAAAATGCAATTGAACATATTCTAGAATATCTGAGGAATATTTTTTAATAAATGTAGACTTCTCTTTCCCGAGAGAAAAGGGTCAGCTGGTGGTTATCACTTAGACTGGCTTCCTGTGTTGCAAGAGAACACTTGCCCTGTTGTTCCCTCTTATGTTGAGTAGGTTACGGATTGGTATGGGATTTAGTGAAACCTAAGGCTGACATTTTCACCCAACTTTCTTTCACTTTTAACATTTTGAGATGCTTAACATCAGTGTGGCATGCATATAAAACGGAGAACATAGGTGTTGCAAATGTTGGCAAGCACTGTTTTGAAAACCCCTTGAAAGGGTGTGAATATACTCATTATAAACTCCACCTCCATATCTTTGAGCAAAGAACACTGGCATGGCTTGTGCTTTGTGATACAAGCCTGTTCAGTGGTTATGAGAAATGTGGAAGGGAGAAAATTGTGTCCCCTTCATGCCTGACAGCCCAAGGCAGGTGGTAGGTGCGAGCTGTGGGTAGGTGGCTTTCTGCTGGGGCAGGGGAGTGGCTAATTTAGTTTGGGAGAAGAGGCATCAGCTAGGAAGCAAGCAGTTCCATATACTACCTCTGTTGTTATTGCCAGCTCAACTTAATTCAATTCTGATAATGTTGACAGATCTCTCTGTACAGTATCTTTCAGCTGCATGGAGCTAGTCTGGCAGCTCCCACAACCCAAATAGGCGTCTGGCACTATCTGTCATCTCATTCAGGAGGCTCAGACAGTGTTTTATCCAGAATCGTGTAAGAGCCTCGGTTTATACATTACCTGAAAGTAGATCTAATCTCAAGGTCTGTAGTGACCTTGCTTGTACCATGGCTCTGTGCTGGCCTTTAGCCATGTCATCATAGAGAATTTTGGCCCATGCCAGGTGTTTTTCAACAATTTGAGGTATACAGACATCACAGGGAGCAGCATCACTTATTTCTTCAATGCAGCTGCTTCTGCTTTTCTGTGTTCATGTTAAGAGGGGAATAAAATATGGCCGTAGAAAAACACTGTTGAGATTGTCCACTCCCTTGCTCATCTCTGTCAGCAAATAGATCATTTGTCAAGGGAAGAGGAGAGTCTCAGTTCTGCTGTCCTAGCTGACAAGTTCAGAGCCAGACAAAGAGATTGAGAAATCTTCTGTGCAAACAAAAAGCTGCATATGATTTAAAGTACAATTTTCCTGTTGGCAGGAATGTTCAAGATCTGAAGTATGACTTGCTTGTTGGGAGGAATGTTCAAATATTTTAGACTGAGGCAAGGCTTCAGTTTTTTTACGTACTTTAAAAGTTTTATATTCTTCCAAAATATCCTTTTTCTGATGCACTCACTGTGTATTTCTAAAAGACCTGGTCTGTTTATGTCACCCTATTTGCTTAATATGTGATCAAAAATGTTCATAGTTTTGAATTTGTGAAACCATATTAATTTCCATGACAACTGACTAATGTTGCAAACAAGGGATTAATTGTTTTGTTGTGGCATGAAGCAGAGGGGGAATTTAGATCATATGAGGGAAAAGTGAAGTGCCTATACAAATGCCAACATACTGTAATTGCAAAAGCAATATAACAAAGGAAGAGCTAAATATGTTTTTCTTTAACTAAATCTTCGAATTCGTCAAGCTTGTTTTAGTGTTATAAGTCACTTTCTGGGGGAAGATGTACAAGAATATCAGTTAATTCCTTGAGCAAGGCTGAAGAGCTTATCTCAGTCACTGGCCAAGCATCCAAACTGCAACTAGCCAAACATCTGCAGGCAGACAAAGGCAGCTGTCCTTCATGTCGCTGAAGAAACCTACACAATCTTCTGCTGGGTCTTTAGCGTCGGCGGGAACGAAAAACCTCAATTCCCTCCAGAAAGCCCAGCATGTTCGTATTTGTTAACACACAGTGCCTTCTTGTGGGCAGTGGGGCTTACTGCTGGATGGAAGCCTCGGCACGGCAGCTCGTTCCCCCTGCCTGCCCCTTTTTAACTCAAGACAACTCGGGAAAGAAACCCAAGGAATGTAAAACATGTGGGTTTAGATACAGAAATTGCAAACGCATGTGGAGCCATCCAGTTTGCTGTACATCACAACTTTCCATTAATGAAAGCTCTCTTTTGAAGTCTCTAGAAAAGCGATGAACATAGGGTTTGACTTTCACAGTGCTAAGAAACATTTTTCTTTTTTGATTTGATTTTGTTCAAGAAAAAGATGCAATCTCACACAAAAATAGATGTAACAATAACTTGTTGGGCATTTTCTCATCATCTTCCCTCTTTGCAGGAACGTTTTTCTCTTTCTTTCAAATTCAGACATGCATGCACGCATGCACATGTATGCCAGATGCTCAAGTGCACACATGTACTGGGCTGGGTGGATGGGACAGTAAATCATTTTTGGCATTTCTGATTTCCCTTTTCTGCTTAAAGAATTACCTGGCTGTGCAGGGTACCTCATACACCTCTGGGCACTGAGCCCTTTAGCAAGCTGAGGCTGCAGCCCTTCAGTGCCTCTCCTTCCCCACAGTCTTCCGCCTCCCACTCCTCAAGGATTCTCCAGGCGAGTGTATTTTTAAGCCTCTCTTCTCCTCATAACCAAGTGCATGTAAACTTGGGGATTTCAGTTGCTGCAACACCACTGTTAAACCCAAAGCAAACGGCCAGATGTGATAAGCGAGCAGGCTGCCCGTAGGCGTGGGTGCGTGTGGCAGTGGACACTGACCGAGGAGCAGGGGGAGCTCATTTCTAAGTGGAAGGAAGGCACCCGGAATGAGAGGCCATATCACCCGGAATGAGACGCCATATCACTGGTTTTCATGCAATTGTTGCATTCTTTTTGTCACAGGTTTCTAGTAAATATAACTGGGTACTTCCCCTTCAGCAGATTTTGAATATTTGCAAGACTAAACTGCAAATGTGTTTATTGCTGAGATGAGGCTTACATTTGAAACCAGTTCCTGAATTTGCAGCTTCTTTCATGCAGCCAGTATCAGTCCAAGTGTGGTGGAGTTGAGTCTAGTGAAGGCCCCTTCCTGTCATAAATAAGATTACTTTCATTTCACTTGTGGAGTGTGTTATTCCTCAGAGTAATGAATTTCCTCTGTGCCTTTGAGCACATAAACATGGTTTTCATTAGGTTTCTATTAAAAAAAAAAAAAAAGCTGAGTAAAATTAATAAGAGGACTATTAACTCCATAAATGCAGATGTGTTTTCACTGTATAACCATGTTGGAAGTAAACAGCTTCTTCACTGAAGACTGCAGATTGCAGAAAATGAAACAATTCTGCAAACCTGAATTCTGCCATCAGAGAACAAAAGTACTGGAAAATCTGACTGTTAAAAATGAGTTTCTTGGGAGGAAAAACAGACTRTCAGATTAAATGTAGACAGACAAATAGCTTCAGGCTTTCTACTTAATAAGTAACGTATGTGATAATAATAGTTTTAAGCCATATATTCAGAATTAGCGTTGCAGCTAAGGGTTTGAACATGGCGCTTTTTTCTGTCTTTTACAAGATATGTCCCTGCAGTTGCAGAAAAAGGAATAGGAACATTGGCAAATAGTTCACTGTTGGACCCCATAACTCATAAAATTTTCATGTACCGTTTGTATTTGTGGCTTGAGATCTCTGTCAAGTGGTGAATCCATACAGCATCATTGTGGTTTTCTTTTTTTTGCAGCTGCCAGCATTTTAAAAAGAAAACCAAAAATCACCATGCATGTGAAGCCAGGCATTTGCGGAAATATGGACCCTTAAACTGCTGCCGTCTCATTCCAGTCTCACAGTCAAAAGTATATCATAAAATGATAGAAATTAGCAGTCAGAATACCTGCTCTTTGCACTCACCTAATATATTATTTTATTGAAGAAAATTGAGATTGCTTTCTCACTACTCAAATCCTGTGCCATGGATTTAACTTTCTCAAAATGAAGTTGCCAGACTTGAGTAGAAACTAGACTTCAGTATCAAAAACTACAGCTTGGCAACTAATTAAATTTCAAAACATCACCAGCCTGATAAGTGTAATTTTATATTGTTCTGTAGGCTGTTTTAAGCCTTGTTTTGACAGAAATAAAAATTCTGGAATTTTTAATGCATAGTTACCGTTTCCATTCTGCTTAGGCAAATTTAATGCAAACAACAAAAAGCAATAGTAATTTTTATTCTTTATGCTAATCAAGACTTTTTGCTTGAACACAGAAATATAAATGTTCCGTTCATATATTAAATCAGTTTTTTTTTAAATAAATTATCATGTTTTTAATTTTTCTTCTCAGTATTTATTTCTTAGTAATTCTATAAGGAAAACTGCCAATTTTACCTGAGAGTCACTTTTAGTCTGATGCTAAGCCTTTTAATTATCCTTCCTTGCTATCATGCAAGTTTTGCCATTCTGTTAGTGTTAACAGTGCAGATGTTTACTATTTAAAATGTTAAAGAGCCAGTCTCAGTTATGGGTAATCATTGCTGTTTGAAACCTAACAACAGAAGAAGAGAAGTCTTAAATACCAGCTCCTATTTCCCTTTGCTTTTGTGCAGGAATTCTTTTTTTTTTTTAATTTTTTTTGGGGGGTGTAAATATTAAAAGCCCTGCTGCACATTAAAAGTTCTGTATGGTTCTTTAATATTTGCTCAGTAGTGTGCTACCCCCTAATCAAGCCCCTGCAAGCTGTAAATCATGGGCCACTATGTCACTGTTTTGATTGGAAGCAAGAGCTGTACCATGACAAATCTCTAGGGACTGCAAATTCTGCAGCTGTGGCAAGCTGAAACTATTTGCTATTATTATGAAAGGAATTGGAATTTTTTTTTTTTTATGTGAAGTTGTAGTGAAATTCATAAGGTGCATAGGGATGTAGTATGAAGATTTTCCAGCAAGCATGGCCTGTAATAGTGTTTYAGTAATAGAAATTAAGTTGTCTTAAGTGTCAAAGCAGCAAATGTGAAATTATACCCCCTTTCTCACATCTTCCCTTATCCATCTCAGGAAAAATTATATGTGAGTAATCATAAAATATTTCTAAATGTAAAATACCAGACAAGCATTTGGGACTTCAGTAAAATATCTTCCTGTTGAATGTTAGGATGTGTTTTCCTTCTAGAATCATGCTGGTAATTTTTACCATAATTTTGTTTTCATGAAGGTGTTTTGAGTATGTTTTTGTCTTTAACTTCTGAACTATAGCCAGTATAAATGGAACCTTAGGACAGAAATGTTAACTTCTGCAGAAGGGTGGTGTAAATACTTGAGTTAATTTATATACTGTTTTTCACAGAGTTCTAGAGCTAGATGATAACTTTCCATTAGAATATTGTCTTTAACATACTCTAGAGTACTTCTCCAAGATTAAATTGAATGACTAGAGAGGATATTAATTTTTGATATATGCAAATCCTCCATCCATATGCACAGGCTTCTTGCAGGATTGATTGTAATAATATTCCCAGATGCCCGAATCATATGTTAAGCCTTGATTAATTAAAGTAATCACATAGTCACACTGGGATTTTTCCTAACAGTAAATCTGGCACGCTGGTGTATTCAGTTTGAAAGAGGGAAGAGTGGAGAAATGTGAAAGATAGCGTGCTTATGGACATGTGGCTTACAGTAGTGTTCAGGAATCAAAATGAAATACGGATGTGGAAAAAATAATTCCTGTTGGACTAAAAGATGGCCTGATCATATTTTGACATCTGAAATCAGCCGTTGCATTTACTGCACCAGCATCCTATACAGTAGCATGTCTCAAATCCTTGGTGATGTAGGACTGTTTATAATATAACATATATACATGGATATAACATATATAATATATAACTTACATGGGTAGTTTAGAAAACAAAACAAAATCTTTTCACCTTTGAAAAGAAATGGGCAAACATTGAATAAGCAAGCAGATAAATAATCTTTATTGCTGTCTTCTCTTTAGTAAATGAGTAGTTACTCAGTGTAAATAGCAGTGCTGGGTTTCTGCAAAGCTGATGCTTCTTGCCATTGCTATTTTGAAAGTCCTATAGCTACAGCCTGCAATCTGCCTGGCTTTATTCAGCATTATTCATAGCTCAAATTTCATAATCATTAAATGAGCCAAATTTACATACCTCATTATTCAGATACAGATCTATTTTAAAACTCCTGTGGAAAGAAATGCTTTATAGTAACAAACCCACCTCATTATTCCTAAGTCTTGTAAGAAGCAGTAAAAGGTGGTGGTATGTTTGGTAAGTGCACCTGAAGGGATGACACGTTCAATGTGACTCTCCTACTTTGTTCCCCGGGTAGGTCCCTTTACACCACTCTGATTAGTTTAAAGTGCCTGTGAATGAGCACAGATCAAACTTAAGGCCTTTTTGCCTTCAACTCACATGAAAAAGAGCTGGCAGAAGGCAAATCAAGTGTGTGATATTTTAAAATGTGCACTAAAAACATAAGTTGGGTAGAGCACACAGTGCCTCCATGAAAGTCTTCTTTTCCCCTCAGATATGGAAATTCAGAAACAAGCCAATAGACCTGTATGAGGCCACCCAGTGTGTTAACAGCACCACCGGGATTAGAGCTCAGGAGCTGGTTTTGTGCAACCCACTAATCTGCTGTTTCATGTGACTCTCTTTGCATGGAAACCACACAGGCACATACCTGGATTGCTCAGTTGCTCATACAGAGGTTGAGGGATGAATCCACCCTTCCTGGCTGTGAGTGACCACAAGCAAGCCCCATTCCACCACGAAATCTGCAGAATTGGCAGGCAACTGATTTGAACATGAAGTCTGGGGTCATCTTCACACACCCCATCTCAAAACCTTTCCTGCACTGCCCTGCATTTTAGTCCAGTATAGAAACCCCACCTGAGATGTGTTGCAGTGTTACCAGGTGACTGCAGCTAGGCAGGATTTGCTATGCTCTTTGGGCATTCATGGTCTTCTCCAAATACATCGAACAAGTGAACTTGCACACATCCATGTTTACCACTCTCCATCCTAGGGAGACTGATAATATAAAAATCCCATTGACGGCTCTTTTTCATTGAGTGTCAAACAGGAAGAGAAAGATCCCACAACCTTTCTGAGGAATTATTTAAAAGCCAGTTGTTTTTATATGGTACCAAAGTGAATATTGAAAAAAAAAATATCCCAAGTCCAGCCTCTGGATGTCCTTGTGTAGCCTCAACCATCTCTGTGTAGACAGTTATTTTCTCTCACAGTCATTTTTAGAGTCTGGATTGCTTGTTTTTTATTTCTATCCTTCCCTTCCAATCCTGCTTATCACAGTGGGATCTTACAAAAGAGTCAGGTTGGGTGTGCTGATCGTTTTCCTAAAACATTTCTGAGATGTGAAAGTTAAATCCCTAACTTTGTTTGCCAGATAGAAATATAACCTGCTGGTCCTTCTTCATTTAGGACGTCCTTTGCCAACTAGCATACTTTGCCTTCTTCTTCACTGAAGTATGTTGTGAAAGGCTACCATTCCAGCAGTGTGGCATATATTTAGTGAGATCTGCATGTATGAAATAAAGAATGAGTATTTTGACATTATTCATTCATGATTTCATATAGTAGCCCAAATATTATGTCATATACAAAATTCAACAAAATATTAGGGGCCCAAATCAGCGTAGTCTTATAAGTCACTCTAAGAATATCTAATCAGAAAAGACTGATAAAATATGATGCATTGCAGTACCTAGCCTTTTTAATTCAAACAGACAACCTAGTAATATTGTGTGCTTGTTTTATATTGAATTTATTTGTTAATTGATTTTATATTGAATGTATTCATTTATTCATCTGCTGTTTGGTGGAAGAGTAAAATATAGTGACTCTTTCAGATAGCACTTTTTCCTGTCTTGTAATGCCCAGCCTTTTGGACAGCTGTATATTGCTTAGTGCAGCTGTCACATCATCCTGACTGCATGCACATTTTGCGAAACCAAAAACAAATTCTCATTTGTCCTTTTTGGACAGTGAATATATTTCACCCAAAATATACGAAATCTGCTGTATGTCGAAATTTTAATAAAGCTCTTCAGCTATGCAGCAGAATCAATTTTGCTTTGTGTTTTTATAAACAGTTTTTTTTTTCAGTTTGGACAGAATCCTGTGTTAGTCTTCTGAGTCAGACTGATTGTCTCCTGTTCCCATTTCGTCCTTTACCAAGTGCCATCTTGGCATAACCATATGCATTGTGGTGTTTCCCTCTGTGGCTAAAAACTAAATATCTAGGTATGCCTTCTCTTTATTGAAGAGTATAGCAATCACAGTGTCTAATTAAAGGACAACACAATTACTGTTTAGAAGTCTAAGAAGATACTCAGAATCAATTGAAGCTATTTTGGACTTGTTAAACTGTGCAGTTACCTAAATAAATAGGAYTCCCCTTTCTTCTTCTTCACTGCCCTCTATTGCAAACCCCCTTGAAAATCTAGGCAAGGTACCCTTGTGGCTTGTATCATCTTTGCTTCCAGTATAATTTTAAAAGTTACCATTTTCAGTTTGACCAGGATATTTTTTCTCCTGGTGAATTTGATCATAGATACATTAGTACTCAAATGTCAGAAACCATCTTTCTGTGGGGTTGGGTTTCTTTGGTTTCTTTCTTTTTAAAGTGGTGTCATTTCCTTTTCATTTTCCCCCATCTCATTCCCAAAGGAATTAGCAACAAACTCCCTTTGAGAAAAAACATGGCTGAGGAAGAAAAGTACTTTTGATGATTAAGGCCCTTCTATTCAAACAGTTCCTGCCTACACTATGGAATCCATAGATACTGGAGATATAAAGGAGAGGGTTAGAAGATAACTAAGACCCCTCAGGCTTGGTATGTAATCAAAGAAGTATTGTTTGTGAATGACTTAAGGGGAAGTGGAGTGGCTAACATTTTGGCCCCGATCCAGCTACTGCTGGAACTGATGGCAGAATTCCCACTGACTTCAGGAGAAGTGAGAGCAGATCTTTTGTTTGGTAGGGACAAGCGTATGAAAACACAACAGGAAAGATGACAACCATGCAAATCGGGAAGGACAACTGCCTGCAGATTTCTTATTTAAAGGCCACCTCTGCCTGGGTAAGTGAGCTTGATAGGAGAGGCATGTTTCCTTTCCTAGCTCAGTCAGCATCACCTTTTGGTGAAGGCAGGATACCACTCTACAGATAACTGCAATTCCAGGAATACAGCTCTGTATCTTGCCAGATGAAGTTGTAAGAGCAGCTGAAAATTAGCTAACAACATAAGCACAGTTGTGCTAGGTGGAAACAAAGAGCTAGCTATCCTGGCCATCTGTTTGCTGTAGAGGATTGAAGAACAGCAGCATAGGTCACGTAGAGCACAGTACCTCCTTTGGTATGACATCCCAACTTCCCTAAGTCAGTAATTTAGAGCTGTTTGGGTATTATTTACATTTCAGAATATTGTGGACCTGTGTGCAAACAGTGAAGTCTGAACTCCAGGCATAGCATCTCCCACTATAGTTATGTTAACAGCTCTGCGAGTAGATGTACTTCAGTACCTGTATGTAGGGCACCTCTTTCAAGGTCAGCTACTGAAAAAGGTGCTCTCTATCTCTTTCCTGCTGTCACTCTTGTGTGAGTGATCAGAGGCACATCTCTCAGGGCTAGTAGCTCATTTTCCTGGGTATTTCCAGTTCAGGCATTAGAAGACTCGTGTTGGACTAGCTTCTGGTTGGGTTTAGGCCTCTTGGAATTGCGCGGTTTCCCTGAAGAGCAACGACAGCTGTGATTGGGATTCCTTGAAATGGAAGAGCACAGGTACCTTAAATTTGATTAGGAACCAGCACTGGGAAAATTCACAGAGAGAAAATTAAGCCTTTAGGAAAGTTGGAGAAGGAAAATAAATATACAAGGTCCAGAAAGCAGGGAAAAAAGGACAGGGTAAAAGAGAGATTTGACAACTGTTCTGGGACCTACAAAAAGGTCCACATCTGTATTGGCACTATCCCAAGCCATGAACAGGTCTGACAACCACAGAAGTAGTTTCCCCCATGCAAAGATTGGAGAGGTGTTTGGTGGAAAGGGTACAGTGCAAACTAGCTGGACTTACTTCCCTTTGCCTTATGTTCATATGGTTCCCATTTATTGAGTGGAATTGAATAGCTGCAGACTTGCCACTCTCAGAGGAAAGAGATCGTCTTACTTACTGTAAAAGTCTTGGGGATGTTTTTCCTCGAATGTATGAGAAGGACAGTTTGGCTGTGACTTGTGAAACCTTGCACAGTGCACAGCAGGAACTGCAAGGTGGTTTTGCTTCAGTGCAAGTGTGAATGAAGGGCATATGTGGACACAAATAACATTCAGCTGCTCAAGCAGTCTTCACTGAGCAGAAACAAACAGCCTGGTGCTCTGATATCCACTCCATAGCATTGTCAAAATAAAGGTCAGAAACAGGAAGAAACACAAAGGGATGTGGGAAGAATTCATTTGATTAAGGATTCTGGGCATGAATATAAGACACTTTTCTATCAGCCTTTCTCAGGTCCAAGCTGTTGGGAGAAATGAGCCTGGTGCCCACTCAGTGCTGGTACAGGCAGGGTCAGTATCAGTTGCAGTTCTTCCCTCGATTATTCCTCTTCCACTTGCCCCATGTCCACAACTGTCAGGTTTTGGTCCTTCACTTCAAACTCCAGCAGCCGAGTTTGAGCTACTACCCGAGAAGAAAAATAAGTTGCTATCCCTTGTGGCTGGGAAAAGAGGCTGAAATCGTGAACCTGAGATGTGCCAAAGCCAATGAAAGAATTCAAAATGTAAATTGCACACAGATTTTTGAAGTCTTTTTCTCAATTTTTGAATGCTAATTCAGAAATAACTGAATAACTCAGATTAATCAAATTATGCAGACAATTCTCCCTGCCAGCATTAAGCAAAGTAAAACCTTAATGTTATTTATTTAACTGCAGAGTTTGGAGGAACAAATAGTTAAGTGAAGGATACCATTTAGCTGTAGTCAGACCGCCTGTTTCTAATGGTAAAATGGAAGGCTTTAAAAAAGTTATATCCTTTGTATACCAGGTGGAAGAAAGTCCTTTTTCCAAGCTTATTTCTCACTGTGCTAAATAATCCCATCATTTTTCATCCCATTAATCAGTTTCTCAGATTAATCAGAACTGTCAGATTTAGTAAATTACTTTTTTTGTATTCTATTTTTGACAAAGTTACTCTTTAACCGAGCATTTCTCCAAAGTACACAACTATTTTTTAATAAACTAGTATCTCATAAACAAACTCTCTTCAAAAATTTTCTTCCTCAGGTGCTAAAACACAAATACTAACGAAAGAAAATTCTGATTGCATTCAGACTGGAGCAGTTTCTATGGACATTGCTCTGCTTTGGAGGTGTAATGCTCTGTAACAGACAAGGAAGCCACAAAYCAGTGTCCGCATCAGTCACGCTGGAGAGAAGAGTCGGTGTGGCTTCTGCAGAACTAACTCAGCAAGTAGAGTAAGGAACGTGCCAGCAATCAACTGTCTTTGGCTGAGACCATCCAGATAACATGCTTGCATTTCATCCACAACCATCACCCAAGGCTTTTACATAAACTGAGTGGCCACGGGTCAGTATGGAAAATGCCCTTATAGATTACTGACTAGTTACAAATAAGACATTTTAAAAAAAAACCACAAGCAGGGTACCAAAAATAGTCACAAACATTCAATGTGAGTGTGCCTCAATTTTCTCCAGGCATGCTGAAGTGTGATATTACTGATGGTCTTTGCCACTTCTCTTCCATTTGGACCATAGAGAAAGAATTTACACTGAGTAGCAACTCAATTACAGTCCCAGGGGTGAACGAAACATGAGTGAGGAAGATAATATGCGGAAATTGCGCCACTACTCTCACATTTCTTTGGCTATATTTTGACAGCTGAATTAACATGAGTTATCTGTGCTCAAGTGGACTTCCCCCAGCACAGCACAGCTTACTCGAGAACAGCCATCCTGCAAAATTATACTGGAGCAGCACAAATGAATTAGGGGATCAACAATGTGCCTGTAGGGCAGCACAGAGAGTTTAASTTGGGAAAACTAAATATTTTGCCCCTTCGTTATAGCTTGACACAAATCAAACGAGTTAAAAAGTACCATCACTTTTGAACTGATGTTTTTCTTTATGGTTGGAAGTCCAGTGAGGGCTGAAATTTTAGTTTTGGCTCAAATTAATTATATGCTGAAGATAAGTGCTTTGATTAGCAGTTTACAGAAAAGTGTACTTTTGAAAAATTTGCTTCATCTTCCTTGTAAGGGATCTCCAAGCAGCTCTGGGACTCCAATGGCTCGTGTGATTGAATGTTTTTACCTCTCATTCATTCTGCTGAAGAACTGCTTTTGGAAGGAAAACTCGCATCCCAAATTCTTTGTTTACATATATCTCATTTTGGTTTGGAAAGAGAAAGGAAATTTTTATCTGGCAGAGAAAATGAGACTGGAAAATTAGCAGGGTACTTGAGAGTGATGTTAAAATTGCTTTCCTCAGCCAGAGCCCACAAGCACCTGAATGCAGTAGAGATAGGAGTGCCTCTTGTTTTAAAGCATTACAGAGCCAATAGGAGCACGTGTTGGACACACAGGGATGGAAATGGAAGGCCATGAACTTAGTGGAAGTTCAATTTGTTATTTTTGCTATGTAGTTACTTTAACCTCACACCCTTCCCCCCGCACCTCCCYCCCCACCTCCCCCCCCMAAAAAAAAAGGTACTATCTTCATTCTGGTAAAGCCTTGAATTTTTCAAATGAGACCTTCAGGAGGGACTCTTTATCTGTGTGTTCTCCAGCACTGGCAGAGCTGCCTGTTTCTTATGTCTTTTTTTCTGGGGAGAAGTTCCAACTGCAGACAGCGTAATTTGTTCCTGGCACATCCTAGGATTTGTGTTGCTGTAGGGGTCAGAACTGTAATAATTCACAAGTCTATCTCCTGAGCTGAGGTCAGTTAGCCAGTCTTCTTTTTTTTTTGTTTTTTTCACTTTTCCAGTTGCCTTTTGGGATAAGTAGAGCCTTCCCTGAGAAGAGGAGGGGGTCTTGGAGCATGTTTTGTGACACTATGTCTAGCAATGCCACTGGAAAGAGCAGAGACAGGATAACATTGGCTCTGCTTTCTGCAGGAATGGAAATGGGGCTTGATAGGAGAAGCCACTCATCTCCTCTGCACCTTGATTGATACAGGAAGAAATTTCACTTCTCCTGCTGACATTTGAAATGCTTTCTTCCATTTTTTACAAAATCTGCAGGAAATGAACCCTTTTCATTCAAGACTGGGGCTTCTCTGCCCATGTTTCCCTCTTGCTAGACCTGGCAGGAGGCAGCCACAGAAATATAAATTCTTCCTGTCTAAGGAAGGTCCCATCCCAACATTTGGCAGGGCAGCTCCCAAAAGGACGGGAAGTTGAGGAGCCATCAGCCTGCAGCCAGGCTGCAGCACAGGCATGACAGCTGCACCTTCTCAGAGGGCTGCTGTGAATTTCTGTGAGGTCTGGGGCAGATTATGTCATTGCTGCATGCCTCAGTTTGCCTGGGCTGTGTATAAACAGTAGAAATATCCCCAGGTAGGAGCTAGATGCAGTGACTGGAGCTTCACAGTTCTGGGATCTCCAAGCTGCTCCTAAGTGTTTCAAGTGCCATTATTCATAAGCTACAGCTGTGTGCTTTAAAAACACTTAAGACTTGGCCATATCAAAATGGATGTGGACCAGGCACAGTAAAATATATATGTACTTAATCTCTAACCTGAATTTAAGCTTCCCAGCTACTTCTAGGTGTTAGAGCAAAGATAAGCAAGAGAGCTGCTGAAAATATTTAAAATGGCAAGGAATTTCTCTTCTCTGTTCCCAGAAGCAGATGGACTGTTTTTACTCCTTCCTTCTAAGCACATCAACTTTTTGAGGAGAAATTGGATAAAAAATGGTTTGTTTTGACAGAATTATGAGAATCTGAAGGACCTTTGCATGTAATCGGGAGCTTCCAGCTAGAACTGTCTCTGGTGGCTCCAGCAATAATGAAAGGTCGTATTTCATGCAACTAAAGGTTCATTACATAGCAAAATCCAGACCCTAGTGTCATCAAATGCATGATGCGCTGACTTGCACTGAGACCTGATATGAGAAATTTGGTTACAGGGTAGCTCAGGTGCATAGAGTCTTACTAAAGGCAGTAGGATTGTATATGCATTCTCTACCTCTTTCTGTGTTGTGAGTTGAGGTCTTAGTCTGTTCGGGTGTTTTATGAGACAATGTGCAGTTGTGGAAGCATTAAAGGAAATTCTGTCTAAGTAAGAGATTTCACTGCTGTTACACTGATAGTGGGGAGGGTCCACAAAAGGCCAACATTTCTYCTTTGCTGCCATTAATGGTACAGCCATTAAAATCTGAAGCCACTGATATATATGGATATTAAGAATTATCAGCTTTTATAACACTAGGTGAAACCTAGTAATAATTCAGTTCAGTAATAATTCAGTTTCTCAGTATTATTTATCAGTATGTGTGCTCTTGCTGTCATTAGAAAGGTAAGAAATCAAAGGTCAGAAGTCGTCTTATGAAACCTGTTTGACATGTGCTTATATATAGAATCACAAAATCATAGAATTATTTCAGCTGTAAAAGACCCTTATGGTCATCAAGTGTAACCATTAACCCTGCACTGCCAAGTCCACCACTAAACCGTGTCCTTCAGTGCTACATTTGCGCATCATTTAAATACTCCCAGGGGTGGTGACTCCCCCACTGTCCTGGGCAGCCTGTTTCAATGCTTCACCATCCTTTAAGAGAAGAAATTTTTCCTGATATCCAGTCTAAACCTCCCCTGGCACAACTTGAAGCCGTTTCCTCTCATCCTGTCATTTGTTATCTGGGAGAATTGAGCAACCCCCACTTGTTGTAGTAGCCTTGCGTTTTCCGGGCTGCCCTCAGCCCCAACGCCGGCACTCGGTACCTGAGGGTCCACAGGACTCGGTGGTGCCCCCCCGGCGCTGCGTGGATGGCTCACGCCGAGGTGTGCCTGGCTCGAAGAGAGCGA
>JACAXG010000103.1:600000-1014158 GCA_018881555.1 Amblyornis subalaris | reverse complement strand
GAAGGAGAGCTGTTGTCCCCCAAATGTACTCGAGAGTACAGGGAGTAGTTCCCGCACCTGTCTCTTCCAAGCTCCCTCCCACACCTCATACTCGGTGGGGGAAAGTAGGCAGGAGGYGATGTTTTTGATATCACTGGGAACTAGAGTGTTACTTGTAAAGGTGGCATGTAGAACACTCTTAAAATATTCACTCTCCTGAGAAAACTCCTTCTGGGCTTTCACTAGCTCCTTCAGGTTGTTATAGCTGAAGGGCTCCCAAGTAGGATTTAGCCTACTGCTGTAGATAACCGGTGCAGCAAAAGGGGATTCAAGGAGCTCTAAGGAGGCCTGTGCTCCGGTCTCACTTCTGGCAAGAGGGGTATGGGAACCGGAAGGAGGATCGTGGAAACCGGAAGCACCACGCTCGTAGGAGGGGTCAGGAGTGGAAGGGGTGGGGCTTAGGGCATGGGAACTGGATGTCAGGGAGAAGGGGGCGGAACCGGAAGGGGTAGACAATGGGGTGGAGCTTATGGAAGGAGGTGGGTCTGGGAAGAGGAAGGGATTTGAGGGTCCGCCCACTGTTCCCAACACCGCCCACTGGGTAGGGTTAGGATAATAAGTAGGAGGGTAAGGGTTGACGTCACAGGAGAAGGGGGAAGAGTCTGTGGGGGGTTTTTTCCCACCTTGTGGGGGTACAAAGGGATTCTGGGAAGAAAAAGGTTGGGGGAGGGAAGCCATGCGGTCGACGCCTTTTTCTAAACTACTCTGGCTGTCGCCGCCATTTTGTGGGGTTCGGGGAACACGAGGAGTCAAAACTTTTGGAGTTGTAACTGCGGTAGAGGGTTTGAGGGACACTTTTTTAGGAGTGCCAGGGGAAGATTGGCCAGATCTCTCCCTAGCTGGGGTAGAAGGGGCAGAGGGATTGTCAGGGAGCTGGCGGCAGCCCTGAGCCCTCGGGCTTTCTACAATACCTCTGTTCCCTCTCAAAGGTCTTGGGGAATGGGAAAGACGGGGAACGGGTAAAGGGGATGGGGAAGTAACTGGGGTCTTAACCTTTTCTTTTCTTTTTTGTCTTTTTTGTTTTTGTAAAATAGTGCGGATCGTGACCAGCAGCATAGAGAACTGCCTGACTAACTGGTCTCCGCAATTTTGTAAAAATACTAACCTCCTCTCCACCTTTTCCCAAAATTTTTGTGATGTTGCTTCTCCCAGGGATGTGTGTGGAAATTCTTTAAAAATCCACCGGGTGAATTTTTTGAGGAGGGCTTTAGAAAACTTGGATCTGTCATTTTCAAGGGAGTTGCGAACTGGGATATAAAACTCCCGTTGTTCGGCAGACAATTCGTTACCCATGTCTGACCGAATTGACCCACCCACAGCGTCTACAAAATGTGAAACTTAACAAAAACAAGATGGGTAGTGAAAATTTTAGGTACGGTGCCAGGGAATCTAACCCCGGTCTTACCCTCTCTTTTATGGGCCCAATTCTGTGTATGTGATGTGTCTATAGGGTTTTCTTACCCTTCCTGCTGCCCCTCTAACTGAAGCGTCGACGCTGAGGTCCTCCTGTTGGTTAGGATCGGTCCGGTCGACGTCGTCGGTCCTCTTTTCTCCCAGCTCCCGCCCTGGGCGGCGTCCGGCGACGTTGAATGAAGACAATCCTGCCCGGGGAGCACCACTCTCTAAAACAAGAGCGTGCTGCACGCAGGGAAGTGGGCAGCACCAAGTCCTTTCTTCGAGGTTCTCCAGGAACCAAGAGTCCCCTCGGATGCCTCCGCAGGTTCTCTGGTCCCTGTTCGGTGCGCCACTTGTTGTAGTAGCCTTGCGTTTTCCGGGCTGCCCTCAGCCCCAACGCCAGCACTCGGTACCTGAGGGTCCACAGGACTCGGTGGTGCCCCCCCGGCGCTGCGTGGATGGCTCACGCCGAGGTGTGCCTGGCTCGAAGAGAGCGACAAACAGGACACAGGTGGAATAAGGCAAGGAGGAGGCAAAGGGTTYGGGAGRRGGTCTCCTTGTGAMTCTCCTKTATTGRAGGGAAAGGACAGAGGGTTCCAGGARGGAGAGAAATGCAAGAGAAATCCCACCAGAGCTCAGTGTGCATCAGGTTTTAAGGGGCAGGAAAAGGGGAGGAGTTTGGGTGAACAACCAATGGGGAGATGGGTTCAGGGAGGGTCCAAGGATCAGGGAACCAATCAAAATATCCAAGGGGAGGGTACAAAGAATGTGAACCAATGATATATCTAATAAAGCAGAACCTTCCAGAAAACTAGGAGGGACAGGGCTTGAGTGACAACCTGTCCCTGGGGGTAGGGGCGGGTACTAGATGCTGGTTCCATCCTCCGACTCCTCCTCCTGGAAGGAGGACTCTACRTCAGAGGCGGGGTCAGCAATGCTGGCTACAGCAACTTCTGGGGAACTACCCACCACACCCACCTGGCTACAACCTCTTGTCAGCTAATTGTAGATAGCAATAAGGTCTCCCCTGTGCCTCCTTTTCTCCAGGTTAAACAACCCCACCCCACTCAGCCACTCGTAAAAAGTCTTCTGCTCCAGACCCTTCACCAACTCCGTTGCCCTTCTTTGTACGCATTCCAGCACCTCAATGTCCTTCTTGTAGTGAGGGCCCAGAACTGAACACAGCACTCGAGGTACGGCCTCACCAGTGCTGAGTACAGGGGGACAATCACTGCCCTGGTCCTGCTGGCCACACTATTCCTGATACAGGCCAGGATGCTGCTAGCCTTCTTGGCCACCTGGGCACACACTGGCTTATACTCAGCAGTTGTCAACCAGCGCCCCCAGGTCCTTTTCTGCTAGGCAGCTTTCCAGCCACTCTGCCCCAGCCTGTAGCACTGCAGGGCATTGTTGTGACCCAAGTGCTGGACCCAGCACTTCACCTTGTTGATCTTCATACCACTGGCCTCAGCCCATCAATCCAGTCTGTCCAGATCCCTCTGCAGAGCCTTCCTACCCTCCAGCAGATCAACACTCCCACAACTTGGTGCTGTCTGCAAACTTGTTCAGGGTGCCTTCTATCCCCTCATTTAGGTCTTGGGCAAAAATGTTAAACGGAACTGGAAAAATACTCAACAAAACTGAAATATACATACATAAAAAGTACTAGGCAAGCAGAAATATTGTTTCAGGTTGTATGTTAACAGCTAGTGAAAATATATGGACAAAGGGTTGCAAAATATCTTTTATTCAGAGTTCTGATAATTGTTTCCACCTAATGAGATGCTTTAGACAAGCAGTTAGCCCTAAGTATTATATGCCAAGCAAGAATTGCCTATTGTGTCAATCAAAGTTCAACAGTGGGGTAGACTTTGAAGTATACCTTGGAGACAGAGCCTATAGAGTGGAGGTTAAAGAACTGGGATTTAACGGAGAAATGACAATCATTCAGAACAATACAGGATAGAATTTCAGATGTGAAATATAATTGGTAGGGACATTGTCTTGTAGTAGAAATAGACACCAACTAGTGTAAGCAGTCTGGGAAAATAGTGACTGTAGAGTATTTGACTCATCAGTTCTAATTCAGTATAATGTTCATGTTATATATGATACTGGGACTTTTATTTATTTAGTATGTCTTACACATTATCATTCATTTTGTTTATTTATCAAGAGTTTTGCAAATATACAGTGATAAGAAAACAACAGCAATTAAATAAGTAGAAATTCAGTCAATACCATCCAGTGGAAATAATTGTAAAGGAAATTAAGAAGGAGCTTATGCAATAAAATGGTTGGAGGGAAGGAATAAATGCATCAGAACTGATGAATTTGGTTTCCTACAGATTTGTGACTCAAGTGCCCTAAAAATCTTCTCCCACTACTTCCATTTTTGTAGTTCAAACCTAATAATGTAATAGGAAGCATTTTCATGTCATTATTTAAGAGGTATTTTTATTGAGGTAGAAACTGTGAATTCAGCATAACACAGCATAGGGAACAATAGCTGATACATCAAAAATGCAGACATACAGCACGTAGCAAAAGTAACAAAGCTGAGTTCAAAATTCATGGCTATTTTCATGTCCCATTTATTTAGGCATCTTGGCAGACACAACACAATTTTTCGAAATTGTTTCTGGTTAGTTCAGCACATCGCTGTCTTAAATCCTCTCCTGGAGTGCAAGTCACACTGCCTGCAAAAGCTCTGTGAAGGAGAACTAATCAACTGTGAGCTCCCCTGTGGATGTGACCTCTGTCAACAAGCTGTTTATGATTCCCAGAATGGATTTAAATGGATACCAGTTCTGCTGCTGCTGTGAGAAGCTGTTGACATGGTTGCAGTTGATTAAAAAAAATCCCTGTATCTTATAGGAGAGTAAGTGAATCATTGCTTTACTTGGGAAGCCTTCAGATCAACACCTGGCTCTTTGAACAAAAGCAGAGGACAACAAAACCATCTCTGGGATGTGCTGGTGATGCCCACCCAGAGCAGAGTTTCCAACAGACTTTCTGTTGCTGAGACAGACATCCAGAAGGATTGTCTCTTCCTTTTAACATAAAGAGCAATAAGATAAATGTATACTGCTTTATTCATTGGGTAAGGCGGGGAATGGATCAAGCGGGGGTAGGAGGGGAAGTTCTCCTGCTGTGTTTCTGAACAGGCTCTTTCCCAAGACAGCAGAGGTCAGTGTGCTCATTAGGAAAGAAGTGGGGAAATCGGGAGGCACTTTGGATATTTCCATCCTCAGCTGACAAAAGCAGTGTCTTTCTTCCTCCAGAAAGGAATTGCTAATTCAGATTAGTTTTTCTGTAGTTAAAAAACAATATCTTTTGGCCAGTAGTAAATACAAAATCTGCATTTAAGAAAAAGCCTCTGAATTCTCTGCCTGAAGACGTTATTAAAAAGGATTTGGGATTGGAGACTCCACAAATTAATTTCTGTCACTTGGAGGACTGGAGGGTGTGCAACAACAGACCCTGGGCAAGTTTTGGTATTCACCCTAGAATACCAAAAAGCTTTTTAATGATAAATGTAATTTGCAAGAGTAGCCCAAGAGGTTTTATTACCGTGTGTACTTCTCACTAGAGAGCTGCGGTTTTGAGCATGATAAATTTGACACTATTCCGTGAGATGTCAGGAAATGTGTGGGAGTCCCCAGGTAGCGCTCGTGCAGCATCTTTCACATGACCCTGGTTAGAGTTGAGAATGGCATGACACAGGAGAGGTGAAAGACTGGGGAACAGATAGAAGTTGCAATAGGCTTTGTATCCAGTCAAGCAATTGCTTTCATTCTTCAGTGTTGTCCATGCTGTTACCTACCATGCACATTATAAGTTTCTATCCTTTCTTAAAATTGTAAAATCAAATCTAGCTTTGTTTTGACAGCTGGCATTAAAACTTAATTTTTTCCAGCCTCGTAGGAAAAGAAAATAAGCTGCTGCTTGCTCGGTTGTCCAGCTGCTAATTTTCTGTCCAAACCCAGCAGGCTGAAGTTGGAACAGGAGAGGGCAGTACAGGAGTGTCTTGAGCACCCAGAGTCTCAGAGCAAAACAGGGTGAGAAGGGATATGGGCATTTAGGAACCTTGTTTTGTTCTCATCGGTGACAAGACAGAAGCTCTTAAAACTCCATTTGCTTTCTTCAAATAAATGTTTTTGTATCATAGACACACTGTAAATTAAATTAGGAATTGTTTAGTGGCTAAAACTAGAGGATGGTATTATTTATGTTGACACGTTGGGTTTATTTATTGTGATAAGAGAGGACCATTTCTTGTGCGGACTGAAAAAAGCAAGACAGCAACTTTTATTTCACCTAAAGATAATCTGGAATATTAGACACGTGTTCAGGTATCTTTTCAGAGCTGCAATACAATCAATGTTTTGTGAGATTGCATTCCTGCATCCAGCTGCGTGTGTCAGGATTTGTGGTGTGGCTGAGCAGAGGGAATGTGCTGAGGCACTGCTTAATCCAGAGGCACTCCAAGCCTGTGCCATGAAGTGAGGAGAGACAGTTTTGCCCTCTGACACAGGACAGCAGTTGAGGCTTTTAGTGGAATTCTTTCACGGAACAGCAGTGCTGTAATGTCTCCACAATGATGTACAGCTCGATGAGCACATGAATGAGCATCCAGTGTTACTGTGCATTTTGCCATCCTAATTCCCCCACCTGTCCTGGAAGGGGGCTCACCCACTGAGCTTTGCCTTTCTCTCACTTTTCACCAAAGCAATCTCTTACAGGGTGGCTCCCATGATACCAGGCAGAGGAAGAAGGTGATCCTCCGGACAGGAGGAAATCCCTCCCTCCTCTCTACAAAAGCGCGGAAACACAACTTAAAAAGCACAAGGCCAGCTCATCGATGGGAGTGGGAATTTGGCAGTCCAGTCTTTCGACACAAAAGACATACTGGAGTGGTGCAAGGCAAATTGATCAGCTAAGCTACAGCCTTTTTTTAGTCTTAAGAGATTGTCTTGGGTGTCATAGTCTTTCTAAAAATCCCTTGATTTCTTGAACGATGGGAGCATTATATTAGCATGACAAAGAAGGATGCAATTATCTTCTACTACCTGGTTTGAAGACCCTGTTAGAAAAGACCTGATCATCATTTATTAGGGGTCACTGTGCCACCTGATGCTGTACAAGCAGTTCTCAGTACAAGGAAGAGAGAAACTTCTGCTCCTTAAATCTCTTCTAAGATCGATGTGCCAAGCACTGATATAGAAGTCAGCATGAGGATTCGTCTTAACTCTGCGTGCCTCAACCCAGTTGTACCCAGTTGCACCCAGTTGTACCAGTTTTGAAGGCTCAATCTCACAGCACAGAGAAGGACTATACATTTGCTGCCGCGTTTGTTTTGCAAGCTTGAGAATCATGAACTGATAGCGGGTCTTTTCTACTCACATAGCTGAATGAAAGTCTCAAACACAGTAAGTGCATGGAAATATAAAGCAGGCAAAAGAATTTGCCTTGGGGGTTTTGTTTGTTTGTTTGTTTTTTAAGAGGAGATATAGAGAGGAACTCAATCAAAACAAAACAAAAAAAAAAGGATTTGTTTAAAGACTGACCTTAATGACATTAGTGATTCCTTGAGCACAAGTCTGCTTTGCTTTGTACATCCTTGTAGAAAAAGTGTGACCTAGACTCACTCAGAGATTTTTTTCTTTCATTATTTCTTTTTCCTTTTCAGAGGCATCCTGTAACAATCTCCTCCCTTTTTTATCCTAACAATTCTGAAATGTTTACTTCCACACCATTATCTTTTATGGAACTTAGCAGCACGGTAATTTGTTATTTTTAGAGCTTTTCAAACAGCAGAAGTTTTCATTGCAGTTTTGCATATCTTTGCTGCCTACTAATGTTACTTTTATTAAATCACTTAGCTCAGTGTGTATATCATAGCGTTTTCTTCCTGAGTGAAGTAACTTTCTGTTTCCCTTCTGCTTGTTCTCCATACACACTGCCACAGCTCATGCTGTGAATCCAGATTGATGAGCTGGAGACTTGTTCTTGTCTGGTCCTGTGATATGAATTAGTCATTGGAGGGCATTGTTGGTTTAGTTTCACTGGGAAGGAATTCAGTTCATGCACTCCAAGATTACTCTCTAATGGAAATCAAAGCACAGCAAATGGGAACTAGAAGAAGATCAAAATTCCTAATCCAAAGTAAAATCTAATGTGATGCAACTAATGGGATTTAATGCCTATACCATAAAGGTACTTTTTCAAAGTAAATCAGAATTACTTCTCTACATGCATTTTTTAAGGGAACACACAATTGGCTTTAAGCATGGTCATGCATGGACAACTGGAGTGACACCACTACCAAATGTCTGTTCTAGCTTAGCTAGCTGGTTGTGTGATTTTTATTTTTTATGTAATCTTTAGATCTTAGGCTTAATGTTCTTAGGCTTAGAGTTTGAGTAGCATAAGTTTTTTGGTATAAAACTTGTTTTGTATAAAGTGTTTTCTTTTAAAGATAATAGAGCTGGTAAATATAGATATATTAGAAATAAATATTGTTAGGGGGTGGGGTGTGTAGGAACATAACAAAAGCCTTATCTTCATCTTATTTCTAAAATGTTCAGGCTCAAAAACTGGAAATCAACAATCAGATCCCAAGCTCTTTTACCAGGTAGATTTATAAGCATAAAAAAATCTTTTCAGCCTACATAGACCTACTGCTAGATATACTGCATCAGTAAACTTCACCTCAAGGGGGGAAAAAAAAAAGCTCTGGAAGTGATGCAACACAATTTGACAAAGTTAAGCTCTTGACTTGAGAAAGCCCTTTAATTTGTTCAAAGCACAAATGAGTATGTGCTGAAATACTACCAACTAACAGATAATTGCCTGTGCTCAGTGTGTTCACCAGCTTTCTGCAAGGGATCTCTTCTAGCACTTTTCTACATTACTAGGCACACAATTCTTAGTTCTTCCTAATATTTTTTTCGGTTAGTTAGCCTCTCAGTTGCAAAAGCTCTTTGTAAGTAACAAATAGAAGTTGATGAGACTCATGCCATTACCAAAGGGAGGATGATTGGGTAGACAGCTACCTTTAAAATGTCTGCTGCTTCTTTCTAAATTTTTCTCTTTTCCCTGAGGCCATGCCTTGAACATCACAGACCAGAAGGCAGCATTAAGATTGGAAGTGGTTGTATACAATGGCATGCCCCTTTTCAGTCTAATGAATGTGTAGAGGGATCATTTCAAGTAGTTGATAGAATTGTGGGTTGTATTGCTGTTTCTTTGAAGTAGCTTTTTCACACTGATTTGTGCTAAAATTCATGCTTTCCGTCCTTAGGGTTGGGAATCTCCTAGATGTCTGTCAGAGCAATTGGCTTAACTGCTTTGATTTGAAAGACATTGCAGTATTGAATTACCAAAGGGATTTCTCTAAGGAAAGGAGAGAAAGGAGAGAAGACGACTTGAGGAAAACCTGGGCTGCCTGTACCGAAGCAGTGACCAAACAGCCTTTACTTGTACTTTGCCAAGAGCTGTCTGATCACACCACACAAGTACCCCTTTCTTACTTGTAGCTGCTAACTGTCCTGAAAATATGACTAAAATGTGTTCGGTGGTTTTTTAAGTCATTCAGTAGCTGAACCGTTGTTGCAGTTACTGGAGGGTTAAAATGCAACCTGGAGGTGGTGATCTAAAGGCCGTCACTGCTGAGAAGTGATTCCAGCTGTGAAGAAAGTGTGGGTCTCCCTGCTGAGCTTCAGAGTTTGTTGGCAAATTAGACTTCAGTCTCTGTTTCAGGGCTGTTTAGAGTATCTTATGTATAGAACTATGAACTGAAATAATGGCTTTAAACAGTGATTTTACATACCTTATACACTGTAGAGAACTTTAATACTAGTGCAATTTATTGGCCTGTCTTTCCTTTCCCTTGGCTACATTATAATAGACTAATCAAAGCAGAAATAATTCCCCCATCACGTTATAATGGAGGGATCTTAAAGTGAGAGGAAGAAATCTTGCCTTTAAAATAAACACCAGAGTTTATTATAACAATGGCTTCTATGCATTATCATTGGACTGTCTCTCCTAAATGATCAAGAGGGATGAAGGTGTACTCTTCAGAAGAATTTGATCCACTGCCTGTTTTAGTGTATGTCTATCACTCTGATCTGATATTAAATGTATGACCCATTGGTTAAATACATCTGTCTACCTGTCTAAGTAGGCTAAGGCCAGGCTGTAGCCATTGATGCAAGGAGGCTTACTCAGCTATTCACAGTGCAGCACAGAGTGACCAGCTCTGGCATGCCCTGTGCATTCAGGTTCCCCACCCATACAGCAGGCTGGCATGCCAGTAATTCTCTTAAGAAAAACAAGTCAAATTTAGTGCTTAGAGATGGAAACATTTAATTAATCTGGCCACTTATCTTGCTGACATCTATCATAACATTTTTGATTGCTAGTTGAAAATATGGTCGGTGTAAAATACACTTCCAACATTTCTGACTTGTATTATACAGCTATAATGCGATTTTCAGTGGGGCTCAGTTTTGCTTCAGTGTGTCTCCTGGTGAAGCAAGGGATGAAATGCATTTTCACTGAAAGTAGAGTGCAGCCCATCTGGTTCATTTCTTAAAATATTTTAATAGTTCCTAGAGGTTTCAGCAGTGAACACCTTGTTGTAACAAGTATGTGGTGTATGCAGGTGGTCTTCTCAGTTTGTGAAGTAAATGCAGTGGCTGTGGAAGCCTCACACTGACAGTCAGGGAAACGGTAAACTCTGGTCTTAACACAAAGCAGAGACACCTAAGGCAGCAGCAGCACAAGTTTCATTATGATTCCCAGTATCCCTGGAAGATCCAGGCTATTCTGTGTGCCAGTTCAGTCTTGGACTTTTATTTTGCCCAAGCTGGCTTTGGTGTTTTAATTTGCAGGTGTCCATAAAGGCAAAAAGGGACTGTCAAGTCATGTCACTTGAATCATCATTCTTTTGTGAACAGGCTCGTGTTAAGATCAGTGATTGCCTGAAGAAAGACGCTTGAGCCACACAGAGCTCTCCAGAACTCTTTTCTAGAAGTCAAGGCCCTTGTCTCCCACCTCTCCATTAGCCAAAGGAGCCTTTCTGAAACTGTTTTTAAGCCCATATTTGCAGAACAGATTAGTGCAATACTTTGAGGCTAATTAATTTGTTTTTAAACTGTGACTAATACTCCTGGAGCCTTTGGTTCTTAAAACTTCTGCCCAAATTTACTGCTTATCTCCTTTTAGTGTAGCTCCAATGATGTCACTTTCAAACGTGCTTTTTCAGTAACTTTGTGTGGATTTTTTTCGTCGTAAAGATGTAAAAACAACACTAACATACAAGCTAGTAAAAAGATTGTCAGCTAAACCTGATTAGTATTCTCCAATGAGAAACTGAGTTCATGATGTCCCACAACTGCTCAGTCTTCTGAGATTTCATCTGGTTCAATGCACCCTCCCTAAGTGTATTCCTATTGAGCTGGAAGTCTAGCTATATGTCACTGAGTCTTCTCCAAAATCCAAGGAGCTGAAAGGTGCACAGAGCCATGAGGATTTGGACCTTCCAGACTGTTTGTATTGCTTGTGGCTTACTCACTGTTTTTGATTCTGATCATTCCTGCTTTTTCCATCTTAAGGGCAGCAGATCAGGTCCTGTCACTGGGGAACTTCTCATGTTGAGCAGGTTCTCCAAGCAGCAGAAAATGCCCAGTCCATCCTGATCTTCTCCTTGGTTCTTACTGCCAGGTACACTTAGGTACGCTGCCTCCGATTCCTCTGCAATGCTTCATAATAAACCTCAGCCATATTAGGTCCCATATTCCTAGTAATTTCTACGTTTTATAATCATGTTATTTTTTAAATGCTTTTTTGTGATTTTTTTCCCTGTTGTAGTATTTTAAGACTCCCTAAAACAAACCTGATAAATTTCCTTCCTTGCATATGATGCACAGACTGTTGCTTCCTGACATCTGATTATACATTCCTGCAGCAGCTGCTCTTAAAATTTCATCAAGAACATCAAGCAACATTTTCACAAAGAAAAGAGTACTCTTCTTCACACTTCACCCATTTTTCTGTGCTTACCTACTTTTTGTCTCTTTTTTCTATACAAACCATTTCTCTGATGAGCTAGTCTTCTTTGCTTACTCCCTTTCTGTAATTCCTTCCATATGTTTATTGTCCTTTGTAAAAAGTATGGAGTAAATAATTCCTACTGGGGTCATGTCATCTTGTTTACATTCTTAGTAAATATGAAGAGTATGATTGGAGCCCTTTAGGCATCTCAAGTATGAATGTCTTTTTTCCTGAGTCTTGTATAAAAACAGGATGCTGAATTTTGTGGAGCTAACCTGGCAAGGAATAGGTTTAATAAAATAAATAGATGTCAGTATCATACATTTATTGGTAAGTATAGGGGTTTTTTTGTTAAATTCCTCTCTAGTTTAACAGTTTACTGAACATTAAATAAAAAAAGGAGAAATTGTATTTCTACAGCTCATTTTCAATATGGACTTTATCTTTAGACAGAGCCTCATCATTGCCTGGGTGTCATTAGTAGACTGCTCCTTGCTGGAACAGTGGGTCTAACCCCAGGGATCCGCTGCAGTGACTGAGCAGCCTTGGCCTGGGTAAAGCCCAGGAAATGGGCCAAGCTCATGGTCTTTTGTGAGAATGATGCATTTTTAGCTGTCTGATCACAGTTAGGAGCTGGGAAGTAATAGATCACAGCTTGCTGCACTTTAGCAATGATGGATGGACTGCTCTGTTAGCGCTATGTCCTGTGAAAGACTGGAGTATGTTTGGCAAGAGCATCCGTAGACATCTTAATGGTGAAAATCCAGCAAGGCTTAGCTGAGCATGTGTGAGCAATGATCTTTCAGAGTTTTACAGCTCACCCAGACTTTCAGAGGAGCAAGGAAATGCATGTCTCTGGCTGTAGAACCAGGCAGTTGCTAAGTGCCACTTCCCTGTTCTCTGGAGAACAGGCAGCAGGAGGTGTTTAAAATATACTTTTTAATAGATATATCCCCTGCTTCATCTTTCTCTCCATTCAGCTAAGCTTTCTAAATTGCGAGGAAGGGAGTCTGTCTGGCCATGCTATCCAGAAATATGTGATGCAAGTCCTTCTCTGCAAGAATAAATTGCAGATCCTAGAGAATCCCAGGTACACCACCAAACCTCTGTTTCTGCCTTTTAGAAACATATTGCATAACACCAGTCGGAAGCCACTTGTTTTCCTTTCAGCCTTGACTATTTCATTACTTTGCCTCTCTGATGACCTTTCCACGCTTCAATGCAGAAGCAGCTTGGTTTATTAGGAAAGTTAAAGAGCTACACATCTGTGTTTTCTGATGGCTTTACTATTCCTACTAGGCTTTTCCAATGGCTCGGCAACTTACTCAACATTTATGTTTTGAGAGAAGGAAGGAGAATTGTAATAACTTTCTGAGGGGAGAAACATTTTCATTTCTGTTAGAGACTGATTCCCAGCTTTAAGCACTTTGTCATTAGCGGGTTGTAAACCTCTTAGACAGGCTGTCCCATAGCTATCCACTGAGCCGTTTGTCAGGGCAGAAAAATGTGCCTGGTGAAATTGGTCACTGGCAGCCTGCAGCTAGACTGAACCAGGCTTTCATAAAGGCTGCCAGACACTCCTGTACTTTTAATAGTCAAAATCCTACATTAGCATTTATGAGAACATTTATAGAGAGTTTGAGCAATTGCATGGTTTAGATAGATATAATATTAAATCTCTGAAATACAACAATTGTTTGGAATGATCAAGGGCATATGTGGACAGAGAGGGCAAGGAGGTGCTTCTCTCACCACCAAACCAGACCCCCTGCTACTTCCAAGGCAAACATATTGTATAAGCTCCCTTATAAATTTATCAAAATGCATCTTGAAACTGCTTTTATTTCCAGGCACATCCAGCTACTTTCACACAAAGGCTCCTTTAGTGATTGAGTACTTTATTCAACTTTCTAACTTATGTATCTTCAATTTTCCTGTTGTTGAGCTGAACAAGGCCCATATTTTTCAGATAAAAATGGTTTCTTATTTCTGTAGTTATGCTCACAGATATTTGCTTTAAGTCTGTTGCAGTTTGAATTCAAGTATCTCAAGCAGCAGTGACCAGAATTGTTTCTATTGTAGTTTTACCATTTCTAGGACAGAACTAGCATGTCTGTGTTTTTACAGGAAGTATCTTATTTGACGAGTTTTGCATGTTTCATGCAGTGCTGGTAGCCCAGGGCTGTCCCTGAATCAACTAATGCCACCCAGATTCTTCTCTTCCTGTTGTTTTTGGTCACTGAGTCCCAGTTGGAGAGATTTCCTATTATTGCCCACTAAGTTGATGGCGTGGATGAGGTTTATCTCATTTTGTATTGCTGTACTGGTCTCTTTTGTCTCATTTCTGGTGCTTCAGAACTTATACCTTCTGTAATATTTCAGCTCCTACTACCTTTAGCAATACCTCATAGTTTTGTCATCAACACTCCTCCTTTCTGTGCAAAAGTCACCAATAAACGTAGTAAGACCAGTCCTCAAGGAATGTCGCTAAGACTCTATTTAGCCTAGGCCATTGTTCTCTCTCCTTCAACCTGTTCCTTCTTTTATGAAGTCCCATCTCTTCACTCCAAACTAATTCTTCAGGTGGCATTGTATCAAATGTTTAACTGAAATCAGAATAATCATCTAACTGACTTCTGTCAGCTGAACACAGTTATCTCACCCAGAAATATGTACTGCTAGCCTGGTTATCACCCATATTTGTCAGCTTTTGTCTTCCTTCCTCATTCATTTTTCACATTTGGTTTTTCTTTTCAGAATATGCTTGAACTTTGTGCCTCTTTGAAAGGCAAGTGACTAGACTGTTGGTTCCTGTATAATTTTTCCTCTTCCCTTATATTTATGTACTGTATTTGGTGTTCTGCAGTTACTCACTTATTCAGTCTTCAATTGAGCGCAAATGGGTATATGCAGATAAACAATTTGCAAACAGCTCTGTGGGGGTTGCATGTTTACACGAGCCTCTATGACTCATATCAAATTTGCTCAACTTACAACTGCAAATATGTTTTTCTAGGTGCTATCTTTGCAAAAACGTGCTCAGATTTTTAAGCCAACCTGTGTCCATTTTGGCTCCATGCACTGGAGTTTTGGATCTTACTGCTTTTCTGCTCAGTCAAGGCCTTGTCCTGCCTTCACTTGTTTCCCTTTGTCTACAAGAGCTGGTTGAAGCAATCTTTGTCAAGGCCAGACTCTGAATTTTGACATTGGTCAGCACTCTGGAGAAGCTATGAAAAATACCATGCAAAAAAGCTCAAATAAATTAGCCAGTATTATACATATTAAAGACTCCTCATGAATGGATCACATTCCATTTATCATTCTCAGGACAAGGTATGTTCTAGCTAATATCTCTGTCCTTTTTCCTTTCTATAGTGTTGGTGGAAGCAGAAAGTAGGACAGTTTATTTATATCTGCAGAGTAAGCGTTTCTGACTTTGAATGCGCTGGGGGCTGATGGTAGCATCTATTCATAGCTGTTTTTTAGGCGAACAACACATGCTTGTCATAGTTCTTCTGGTCTACAGATTAATACTTTTTTATTTTTTCTTATCTCACATTTGTATTGCTTTAGTTTATTCCATGTTAATGACTTTACCCTTTAGTTGAAAGTGGGGAATTATTTCACAGAGTTTGATGTTAGCAGGTGAAACTTTCTAGAGTCTACCTATAGTCAATGCAGACAGATTGGACTTTCCAGGAGATTTCCTGGGATGAGATAATGAGTATGGACTAGGCTTCTGTTTTTCAGATGGCTGATTGTTAGAGATTAACCCCACTTTAGAATATTTTAATGGCAAATATTCAACGTAAAGCAAGCGTTAGTGCTGTTCTGCAAGTGCAACAAATGGCCTAATTACCTTTCTGTGAGTGCAAAGAGTTATATAAGATGTGGCAGGACAATTCAAGGCTGGGGCATTGCAGCAGAAGCTTAAACATGATATTACACCTAATGCAGAGGGATCTTGCTGTCTTCTCTGCTTGGTGACAGATGGGGTGAGTCCCTTCAGCTCAGGATCTGGAAGCAGAACAGCTGTGCCCAGAAAATACAGCATTCCGGTCTTGCAGTGGGCAAACCTGGTAGGTGTGGATGAAGTATCATCCTTGTGAGTCAGTGCTTTTCCTGGGAGCTGAAAATGGTGTGTTGCTCCATTGCAACACAGACTGAGCTCAACCCGGAAGCTTCAGCATGGTGCTGCCTTCTGCCATCTTCCTCTAGCATAAAGATCACTGTTTAATGATTTCCAGGCTTTACTCTCAGGTTTTATTCAGTTACTGGGTCTGTTCTGTCCCAGTGAAGAGATTAAACACCTGTGCAAGAAAACAGTGTCTTTTTCAGATGTCATATAGAATAGCTTAGTTTCTAGTCCTTTGGTGTAAAACTAAAAATCTGTTTAAAAGAAAGTAAAGGTAGGTCTCAAATATGAGGAAAATAAAACATTATTACTTCACAGATAATGGAGGCTGTCATAATTTTACATCAGAGGTTGGTAAAAACTTTTTGACTAAAATGGTGTAGAGCATCACCATGACATTGGCCAAGACTGTAATGTTGCACAGAATCTGCAGTAAGCAGCCCTGCTTATCTGACGAAAAAAACCCATAGTAATAAAGTGTATGGGGAAGCTTTCTCATTTTATATTTTTCATTGCTTGAAAATGTAAACGCTTTCTGACTCCGCGGTGATTCAATTCCAAGGTGACATTTGCTGCTGCCGAGCCCTGTGGCTGGCTAGTACTGCCACCCGTCACTTTTGGGAGGGGCGAAGTGATGCATGCTGAGCCTGCTCTGGTGGCAACATGAGTAGGACTGGGGTTCTCTACTGTGCATATCATTTGTATCTCCCTCTGTGTGTGTGGTGTCTTCTCAGGGCAGGAGGAAGGAGAAGGAATGACTGAAGGATGTCCATCAAGCAGCAATGGCACAGGGAAAGGTTTTGAGAGTGGCTTTCTGTTGTTCGGAAACATGCTTTCATGGAAACTCAGTGGATCAGAATTAATCAGTATTTTCCCCATCTGAAATGAAACATGGTTGTGGTAAGAGTCTAGGGAGTCTCCTCYTCTCCTCCGCAGGCTTCATTATGTATCCATGGGAGTGCATCTATGCCTACTGATCATTTGAGCACCTATTAGATATATTAGATATAAATATTTCTGTTGTAGTTACACAATTGTCATTGTATGAGCACCCTGCACCTGCCCAGTCCCAGGATAGCAAACAGCATTGGACAGCCACAGATCAGCCTCATTATTGAACTGCTGCTGTCAGCCTATCAGACTTGACTGATTGTTTGCACTTACTAACTTCTTTGTCTCCTGAACAACATCAACAACAACAAAAAACCCCAGTTAATTCTGAAATTGCATGTCTTCTTTCATTTTTAGGCAGGCACAATTCAAAGCAAAAAATCTCACTGTTTCTGCCATGTGCTTGGAACATAAATCAAGTTATCCTTATTCTTTTGGCCACAATAAATAAGCAGATGTTGAAACTTGACTACAAGATTACTAGTGTTTTTCATTATTTCTTTTTTCTGAAAACATTAACAATTTATACTAAATGGAAATTACTACAGATCTCAGGCATTTTCTGTCAGTTACTGTTTCTTCAAACCTCTGTTAAAAGCTGTGTTTTCAGTCATGCACACAATGTTTTCAATTGGTTTTAGAGACAAAAAATGCTATTTCTTGAGAGCTTAAGAAACATTTTAAACCAATTCCATCAGCTATTCGATTGTTTGTTAATTAAAATAGCACCATTATTTCTGAATTTAAACCCAAGACTAACTCAACAAAGCATTTAACCACTGGCCTAACTCCATCCCATCACACCTTCTAAGTTGAATATGTGTTTATATTTTCTATTAAACTGAGACCTCTGCCAGCATCTTTTTTTTATCTATTGCACATATTATGAATTATTATCTGTTTTATGAATATGAGTTCATTCTACCTAATACTCTAGGATACTCCTACATGCACTTGAGGCTTGTACTGCAAATCATTTTCTTCATTGACTGATACTTGCCGTCTGCACTGCAGTGTGGTTTCTAATTAACAAGTAGAATAATAAAAATGAGCATTAATTGTACAATTTTGTATTATTTATAATCAGGGATCTGCTGTGTGTTGGCAGTGGGCAGCTGCAACACCCATGTACTCAGAGGAAGGGGTGGCTTGGCACATGGTTGTGGTGTTCATTCTTTGGAAAAAAATAGCGCTGCTTTGGTCTATCTTCCCATAGTAGGGTTCCTTCTCTCTTCAGATCCTTTCCACAGTCTCACTTCTTTCATTTTGCTTTTCATCTGAAGTATGCTTTATGCTGCCTGTGTCTTGTCTCTTGTATAACAGTAGTTTCAAGTTAAAAATTAACAGAAAGTGGGATAATTCATGCAGTGCTTTCTTTCTAACTTGCATTTTTTATTGCTTTATTCTTGTTCTTCCCAGGCTTTTTACTTGCTTGCCTTCTCTTGTTCATCCACAGACTGTAAAATGTTTGGACTGAGCTGTGTATTTGTGATCTCTGCACAGTTTCAATGGATTATGAGAGTAGATGAACATAGGAGGACTTCTAAATAATTTATACTTCCATAGAGCAAAAAAATCTTCTGTGAAAGTACTTTTTATAGGATGTTATCCTCAGTGAGATGTGACATATTTCCAAAACAAGAAGGGTTATCTTTTGAGACAGTACTACAGCAACAATTTCAAATGAAATAGTTTTACAGCAGGTGATGAAAAATATAAACAACCACTTAAACCAAAGCTGGAGGGAGAAATTTGCTAAGACCTCTGATGTTTAAATTCTGACTCCAAATGCAATACTGGCTTTGCTTAAATGTTTCCATGAGATTCATAAAGAGCAAATGCCTCTGCAAAATATGGTTTTCCTAATCTTATCAGAGACATAATGCTTATTCCAAATAACACAATCACCTATGCTGTAGGCTAAATTATCATCTGCCTTTTCATCTAAATACAAAGCATTTTAATATCAAACTCTGGTAGGTAACAGATAATACCGCTTGCTTTTATACTAAAATTAAATTGTTCATGATTCATAACTTCAAAAATTGACTCATGCATCCTAAGCCCACGTGTACAACATTGTACTTTACAAACAGATAGTTATCTGTACCAATGGTGGCAGTTTTTCTCTGTGTATGCTTCAGAGAAAGATCTGAAACACAGTAACTTCATATTAGGTCATTTATTCAGTAGATTAAGTACAGAACATGTATTTTACAGCATGCAATACAGTTGAGCTGGTAACACAGAGTGGATGCTGTGCATGTATTAAACCACACAAGTTCCTTGCCATGATCTCCATTTGTTGTGAGGGAAGGGCTTGAGAGGACTCTGCTTCAGTAGCTTTTTGTCTGCCTGCAAAATATGGACATCTGTTCCCTATGAACACCCCTGGCACATGTGACCACCTGAGGGACTCACACATGGCTTCTTTGCAGGTCTCCTATAGCCTCAGCCCCTTGCCAGAGGCATCCCCTGGTGAGGCCAGGACACCAGGGAGATGCAGCTCTTTCTTTGTGTGCATGGTACCACTGACAGTGGCAGGACAAAACAGCTCCAGTGAGGGACAAGTGTTGTTGCAGTGTGAATGCAGAAATTTTCAGTGTTCCAGTTCTTAGTGCTTTTGTCCTTGCTCATGTGTGACTTGCAATGTGGCAGGTTGCCATTAAAGTAGAATTTCTGATTTCAGTGTGGAGAATGGTGGCAGTTGCTTTCAATATTATGTGTTAAAAAGTTTTTCTTTATGTTATGAACTGAAGCCCTTTACCGTAAATATTTCTGGCTTTTCTCTGGAAGTTATTATATTTCAGTTATCCATGCTTGCAGAATAAAAGAACAGTTGTTCTGCCCTTACCCTGTTTTATCCCTATATTCCACCTCAGTATCCGGTGTTAATGCCCATTTTCAGGAGAAGCAGTATGAGGAACAAAAAAAGTATAATATGGTCCTTGCCCAGTACAATCCCTGGTCTCCAGGTCTCCAGCAGAGCATCACAAGCCACGTTTCTCTGCTTTTCAGCATCATAACATTTTCACACACACAGTCAGCTTTGTGCTACATTTGGAGAGGCATAGCATGTCATAGTTCTTGCACTACTGATGGAAGGACAAGAGAAGGTCTTGTGCAATCTGCCAGGTAGAAAATTGTTCTCTCTAATGAGCTGGCAGGTATAGTATAGAAAAAAGGGAATCCTTCCTTCCTCCTCCTAATGTGTGTAGCCCCTGGGAAAGGTGCCACTTGACTTTCTCTTCTGATCAGCTTGTGATCAGCAGGCCACAGTAAGTCGTACTTGTAACTCCCTCAGCAAACCTGCTCTGAACTGAGCCTGGAGTTAGGTTTTTATTTAGGCAGTAGCACTATCTGATGCAGCTGGTTAAGTCTAAATTGCCATTATTCTAGTCTRTCATTTTTTTCTGTTATTAAATATTGCCCATTGAATGCAGCCTAGGTGCCCATTATCTTTGTCAGTATTCAGATGGCTTTTCACCTGTGCTATAGTATACTGKGTGAAGAGGCCGTTTTGAAAAGATAATTAAACATAGCATTAGAATGTGATTATTTTTGTCTTTCTGTTAAAAATATTGGTTTGTTTCAGTAGCTGGTAAATAGATTACAATAATTAGTTTTAATTGTGGTCTTACGTTTCTATGCATTTACATTATTGTATAAAGTTGCCTACACTAGTTTATGGATACCATGAGTTTTGGTTTGGCTTGGAACTTAAATTGTGAAAGAAAATGTCTTTTGGACATTCTTCCATTATCGTCATTCTTAGATCCATGAATTGAAAAAAAAAGATGGAAAAATCAAACAAAAACACAAAAAKACTTATTTTACTTTGTTATTATTTTAGAAGTATGATTCATTGTAATCAACATAAAGCAGAAAAGTTTTTTTAAAAAAATAAGTACATTTACAGACCTTGCCATGTTTTCGGGATGTTCCCATCCAAGTCGGAGTGGGTAAAGCACCTAGACTCCCATGGGTACACGGACGTCTTCTTCTAGTCAAGGAAGCTATGCAGAACCAGTACTGGTAGTACTGACTGCCTCACCTTCTGCTACCTAGACACAAACCTCATCCCTCGTCCTTTGTCCTTCACATACATGGTAGCTCTTAGGGTACCTTGCAGACAAGGTGGGAGGCAGGAGATTGGAGGGTAAAACTTCATGGCATCACTGAAAGTTATTGGCTAATGCCCCACATGAATTGAAAGAAAGTTGATGGGAGCAAAAATCTGTCCTTGCCACAGTGCAGCCACTAGTCTGAAGACAAAAGGAGGGTATCTGAGAATAATTTGCAAAAGACTGAGTGAGGACTTTTGATCATATGGGTCCTACGGTGGTATGTTCATAAAGCTCTATATTGTTTAGTAAAACCTGGAGTCTTACTGAGTTCTTGCAAGAACATTATTGGGAGGCCTTATTAGACTTACAGAGCATTTACCATAGCTTTATTAACATCTGTAGTTTTTTAATTAAGATATGGCCAACTTGAGGGAGCAACTGAATGGTTCCCTAATGAATTTGTTACATTAATTTCCTTCGGAAAGCACGTCTGAACCTAACTTAAATTCCTCCTGCAATTAATTTTGTAATTTATTGTAGTAAGTTCTGTAGTTTTTCCCTGTAATTGTTCGCTGAATTGACAGGTTTAATTTCATGTAACTTGAGAACCAGCAGTACCAAGCTTGCAGTGCTTCATAAAAGTTGATATTACATGTTGTGCTGTTGGATTTTGGCAAGAAGAAGGCAATAAAATATTCCCATAAAATAGAAACATCCAAATGACAGATATTAAGGCCAAAATTTAAAAAAAAAAAAAATTTGCTCTCCAAGGTAGCTCTCAAATCCATATTTAGTCATGCAGGTAAGTGGCCAGATTTTTACATGTGCAGCTTTAGAGCTTGAGATCCAGCAAAGTACTTATTCACATGGGCTGTGTGTCTCTTGCACACCAAAGCCGTTTCCAGAAGGGGGTTCGAAGACTGGATGCCAACGATAACCTTTCCAAGCACACTGCTCCCCAGGGAACTCCAGAGCTTGCAGGGTGTGTCCCTATATAATAAACATCAGATAAACAGATATGTGCTGAAATGCCCTTGGAGACGTACATGTGCAGTCTCTGGATGCTCAGCACTGCTAAAGTGTGGATGCATATTTAAAAGCTGAAGCGGAGATATAGGATTCTAAATTTAGTTAACTCTTAAAAAAACCTATCCTTAGCTTTTCTTTCAAATGGGAGATGTTTGTTGTGATGAGAGTAAAGCTACAAATTGCACCTTTGTCGGTCACAATGCTGGCTTCCATGGTTTCCTTGGAAGTGTATCAGACCCACTGTCCTCCTGTCACAGACACCACATCCATACCATCCCTTGCACTGCATGGTGCTGGTGACTGCCCCAGAGCACACCGCTGTTTTCATTCTCTATGTGCCARTTGAATCGTAAATGACATTTACAGAAACACAGAGCTTTGATTTTTGATATGGTGTACATTTTCCCTCCTTTTTCTGATGTTTTCCTATACGCTGCTATTCTGGGCTCTCCTCCTGCTCTCTGTCTTTCCTGCCTGCTGGCATTTGCTGTCTGAATTCTGGGCTGCATCAAAAGGAGCATGGCCAGCAGGTTGAAGGAGGTGATTCTCCCCTTCTACTCTGCTCTTGTGGGACCCCATCTGGAGTGCTGCATCCAGCTCTGGGATCCCCAACATAAGAAGGATATGGAACTGCTAAAGCATGTCCAGAGGAGGGCCACGAAGTTGATAAGAGGACTGGAGCACCTCCCCTATTGAAGGTTCAGAAAGTTGGTGCTGTTCAGCCTGGAGAAGAGAAGGGTGTGTGGACGCCTCATAGTAACCTTCCAGTATCTGAAGGGGACCTACAGGGAAGCCAGAGAGGAACTCTTCATCAGGAACTGTAGTGATAAAAAGTAACGGATACAAACTGAAAGAGGGGAAATTTAGGTTAGATATTAGGAAGAAGTTTTTTACTGTGAGGGTGGTTAGACACTGGAACGGGATGCCCAGGGAGGTTGTGGATGCCCCAGCCCAAGTGATGTTCAAGGACAGGTTGGATAAGGCCTTGAGCAACCTGATCTAGTGAAAGGTGTCCCTGCCCATGACAGGGGGGTTGGAACTAGATGATCTTCAAGGTCCATTTCAACCGCTTAACATTCTCTGATTTTGTGATTCAGTGCTGCATGGTCCAGCAGAAGGGCTGATCAAGCCCAGGACTGAGAAATCCCAAATTCCCAGTCTGGCAGTGGTGCTAATCTCTTGAACATCTCAGAGGAGTTTGGGCCTCTTCACTTTTGGTGCACAAATAACCCCCCTTCGTGGGGTTGGAGTCGTTTCACAGCTGTGTGGTCCAAGCTGAGTTCAGCCTCCCAAAGCCACTGACAGCTGAGGCATGACTGGGGCAAGGAGCCATCGCAGAAGGCAGAGGGAAGAGGGAGGGTGAGAAAAGGGGTTGAATGTGGATGACAGCTTAGAAGTCTCCTATGGTTGCTGGTAGGAGATGGGAAAAGAGCATCCCAAGGCTGTGGATAGGGACAGGTAATCTCTGTACATCTGTGCCTGCCCTTCCCCAGCGGATGAGCTCCTTCCCCTCTCTGCCAGCAGCACCAACACACTGCTTTGCCAGGGCTTCAGCAAAATGGTCCTGTTATTTTTTTTATAATGTGAGCTGCCAGCAGCACAGACATGGCTGCCCATCCAGCACCACACACGCTCTGGCTGAGAATGAAGAAGACAAAGCGAGCACAGAGCAGGACCCTCTCCAGCCCCGGGATTGGATGTGCTGCAGGGAAGCTGTCGCAGGCACCGATGTGTCTGTCCCTTTTGGACACTCTCCTCTCAAGGGCTGTAGAACACACCTTTCTTCTGAAAACCCCCAAGCTAAAATAGAGTAAATTCTGATTTTTCACCTTCTGCTGATGTAACTGTAGGGAAATGGCAGATGTCTTGTATTCTGGCCTGTCCTTCCTTGTCCCACGGTGTCATGCTCACTTAGCAGCTTCCCTTTTTAGATCCATCAGAGAGCATCAGGCAATTCAATACAAATCAGATTTAAGAATAAAGATTCAAATGCATAGCAGAATCCATAGGGAAGGAAAGTGAGAGGAGAATCATACAAATTACATCCTAGTTTGGGGTTTTACACTCTTTTTTCCCCTRCAAATACCAGCAGTGGTCTGTGTCACGGTACACATTCGTACCTAGTTTTTCATAAGAAATCCTAATGCACAAAGATATGAAAACTATTATAAAATATACCACTCTGGGTATACATATGTATGTTTTTAGATTTATCTGCTAGAAAGAAAAGGGCCCCCATTGCTGTGCTATCATCTGAAATATAAATATAGAAGATTTTCATTAATTTAATATCATAGTGCTGTATTTTGAGTTCTGACCTTCAAGGAACCCTGTATGTCCCATGTTCCTCTGTCTTTTGCTGACAAGCATATTAACTCTGCATATCTAGAAAATAATGAAATCCTGCATGAGGAAATCCTGACACTGGATTTTCTCTTCCTCGAAGTCCAAGTTTTCTGGTTTGGCACACGATTCAATGTGTGCTTCTAAAATGGCTTGGTTACTCTGCTGGCTCTGTTCCGAGGCTTGCAGAGTTTATATTGGTTTATTTCTGTAAATGGGCTATAGAGACAATAAAATGGAGTGGAGTGGTAAACTATCAGCTTTCCTAAACTTTTAACTTTGTAAGAACTGTAGGCCTAATGTCTCAGAATTATCCAAGCCTTCACAAAATGTTTATAATTATCATACTGCTCTAGAGAAAGAACGTTTGTTTATAATGCCTTTATCATGTACCAAAAGAGACTAAGCACAGTGAAAGGTTTTCCGAAACTCAGGCCTGAAATTTTCATTTGTTACATTTTTTGGGGGTAGGGAGAGAATAATCAATCACATGTTGCTCTATAATTATAGAACTTACGGGTTCACAATGCCCATGTCCATTCCTTCCCGTTTCAGAAATCARTAGAAAAACTGGTCCTCTTTCTTTTCTGGGTAACTCAGTACTGTAGAGAAGAGCATCTCCATTCATTCTCCTTTTTTCAAACTTCTTGTGAAAATAGATTAGTTGTGGTACTAATGGTTATGCAGAAGTGTAGCTTAAGAGGAGATGTACTTTCTCTCATGAAAAAGTTCAAAAGTAGGTCAAAAATAAGGGCCAGTAGTCTCATCCTGGTAGGCAGTGAATGCAGCTCCAACAGTATAATTTTCCTCAAATTCAGCACAAGCGGATAGGAGCAGAACAGAAGCAGTATCAGTGAGGTTGGGCATCACTTACTGCAGAATTAGGTTGTGTTCTTAAAAATCTTTAGTCCTGTGCAGGTTAGTGGTGATTTTCTTTTTCTCCAAAACTGGGCTTCTTCAAGTTTGACAGGAAATCCCCAAATTTCATTTAAATGCCTTTTCCCATACATAATGGGGCTTGGGATTCAAAGGAATTCATTCAGCATGCTCTCCGAATGGCATTTAACTTCCCAAGAAAAAACACTAGCAGGAAGTGTTGTTTTAATTAGCACATGAGCTGTGCAGCAGCTAATGTATTCCACCTCTTCACTGTTGTAAAAGGAGCAGATTTCTTGGTAGCATGAAGCGAACAGAGAAGAGGGATTGTGTTCTGCTCCGTATGCTGCAGAGCCCCATTCGCAAGGAAGGTGTGAATGGGAGGTGATTTGTAGCCGCCTGCCACTTGTACAGAACAAGTTTCTGTTGTTCCCCAGGCTGGAAAGAAACCTGGCTCCCCTCTACAACCCTACTGCAGTGCAACAGGTACACTGTACCTGTAATAGRTACAGGTAAAACAGCCTTCAGAGGTTTTAATTTCAACAATAAGGGATTGCAAAGAAAACTTATTTTTTAATTTACATTTCAAAAAAGATGTAGGGGGTGTCAGACTCGAAATAGAGATTCCTGATTTCCTCAGACATGATATTTCTTGACTGAAAGTCCAAAGGAAGTACATTTTAGAGAAACTTTGAAAGTACACCACTTTTCCCTCCATCTGGCCAGCTGTAAACAGCCGAATTGGATCTTCAACTCCCAGCACCATCCCAGGGTCCCTGACTGGATCCAGCACAGCACTCTGACATGGAGACTGGAAATGGAATAGAGGCCCTCCCTGCTCCAGTGCTCCTCGAGATATGCTCAGTTTTGCCAGAAGGCACATTTGAACACAGCCCAGTGCACCAAGGCTCCCACACCTCTCATGTTGGTTAATGAAACGATGTGGCCTGTGGAACAGATGGTGAGTGATTTCATGACCTCCTCCAGACTGTGAGTGTGTTACATGAGCTGTAAAGGAAAGCCCAAACTCCAGACAGTTTTTCCCTGGCAATGAGGTTCAAGTGACGAGTGATGTTACAGAGGCTGCGGTTCACCGAGAAATTGCTCAAGAGAAGATTGACCCAAGTAACAACGAGCAAAGTGAGATGTGCTGGGCCAGGCAAGGTGAGGAGCATCTCAGGGGCTTCCAGCCTTCCAGCTACAAAACCAGACCGTGTCTGCTGGAAACTGCCCTGCAGTTCCAGAAATGGGAAGTAACAAGCTGGTTTGAAATTAATTTTTGTCCGAGTATCAGAGTGTGCAGCATTACAACAAAAATATTCCTTCAAGTTATTTTGCATTCATTWAAAAAAATAGCTATTTCAAGAGCCTGTGCAAAAATATATGAGTGTCTGCCTTAGAATTATAATGCGGAAGTCACTGAGGTCCAGTTCGTGCTCACTTCATAGCTCTGTGGGTTATAATGGCATAAATCCTCAGCAGCTTGGTTTGATGTAGCCCTGCAGCAGTCATTTTATCTGTTCTGCACCATCTGTATCTGCACCAGCTGGGGATACAACTTGGAGCCTCTCAACAAACAATATTCAGACAAATGAAAGCTCAGTGTCTAATCACCATCTTGTGGGAATGGTTTCAGACCTCTCGGGGTGGGGAGGGGTTGTGTTTGCATTTATATTATATATATATATATTTTACTGTGCAGAACGCAAAGGTGTCAAACTAATCCAAACTAGCTATCAAAAATTCCCTGTACATTTTGAAAGTACCACCTTTTTTATTGTTTCTTTAGTGCATAAGGATTCTGTCCTTTGTCAGTTGTAGAAGAAAGTTTATTCAGGGTTCTCCTACCCAAAAATCCTGGTGCCTTCTTGACTGTTTGGATGCCAGGCGCCATGGGCGCAGCACAATGCAAGCTGGACCTGCAGGGAGACCCTGTCCTCTCAGCAGGATTCTGCATAAGAGGTTTGCTGGTGCAGGATTGGTTGCAGAACTGGAGGATGGACACAGAAGCCACTACAGCAGCATCCCTGGAGAAAACAATAGCAATAAGCAGGAGTGAGTGTATTGGTGTGAACATGTGGCAAGAAGGGTTATTTTGTGATGGATCTTCTGTCACAAGGATGAAGAGTCAAGCGAAAAGAGAGGCAGGCGGATGTCAAAAGGAGTAGAGCTGTGTTGACAAGGCAATAAAAATATCAGGTGATCCACTTATCTCTCACTTGGCTAATTCTCATCAGCAGCTCACCTGAGAAAGCATTTTTTTCAATGATTCTGTGCAATATAGGTCCTTTGGTGATGGGGGATGGAGCCAAGACTAGGAATTTCTCTTTACCAAGGCACTGCCTGGCCACCCAGAGGGACCTTTTACATGGTCTTGTAATTGGAGTTTGGCCTCAGTGGAAGATAAGCATTATACCTTAGCAGAAGTGCTTTGGAAAAATACATTAAAAGTAATAACTGTGACACTTTGAGGGATAAGGACTTTTTTATGATAATGCAGCTCTTTCCAATGTGTGGCTATCATTTCTGCTGTATTTAGCACAGACTCTTCCATTTTTTTTGTCGCAAAGTTAGGAAATGTATTTGGAGTCATCAGGCTGCCAGCCAGGGAGGAGCAGTTCCCATCTTCATGGCTGTTTCACCCAAGGGGACCAGTAAACCAGCTGTCTCCTTTCCACATGGTGGGGGCCTCTTCTCAGGGGTCTGCTAGTACAGGACCTTCTGCTTGCTGTGGAGAGCAAAATGTACTCTGTGCCGATGAAAATGTGTGATTTTCAACCTGTGTGATTGAGGTTACAAATGATAGAGAGATGCTGTTCACCTTGCCTGCTGTCTAGCATTTTTGCTTTCCTGCTTAACTGCAGAGACTTGTGCCATGCTGAGGACATGCTGTCTAACCCCTGAGTTTCTAGAATATAACATGATGAAAATAATTTAAAATTTCCTCCTGGTTATCCTCTTCATTCTGTTTATTATCAAAACACATGAAAATTTTTCACTCACTCAGCTGTGTGTTTCTTTATTTCTTTAGGCTGTGATTCATCACTGAACCTGACATCTCAGAAAGCCACAGATGCAGTGGCCGGTGTCTTTCGGTCCCTCAGGGATATTGCCAGAGTCCGAATGCACATGAAACAGTTCAATTCCATACATAATCCAGGCAGCAACACCCATCAGGCAAGTGTAGCTTTCTTTTCCCTGTGTTTGTTATTTCTCCAGCGTGCTGTGAAAATTACAGCACTAATATTGTTGATATGCTAATCCTATACACATTCTGCCATGCAGAAGATACTTAAGCATAGATTTTATAATTGACCTAATCATCAAAAACTTCCTCAACTCCTTTGTCCAAACTTAGGCATATGCATGTCAATGTCAACAAAGAATTATCTGTGGAAGAAATTTGGGCTTTGCTCTGCAGCACTGTGGAATGACATAAATGCCTGTGAAAGGCAGGGCTAGGTCAAGACAGCTTTCGACTAAGACCGCTCAAGGCAGAGCGAAGCAGGATGTCTGCATCCATGCAGCAACTATATTCTTGTCGTATTTTCTCTCCCATCCCTGTAAGTGTGAGAGGCAAACCCTTTTGAAAATAGGTGACAAATGCAGCTGCTGTTTCTAAAATAGGAACACTTGAATTGTGATACTACTTTAGGTCATCAGGACTAATAGACAGTGGTATGCTTTCTCTCTGTCTGCCCCAAAGTGTTTTACCTTTTCAAGTTAAAAATAGAGTTTCACAACAGAAAGCAGTGATTTAGAGAGAGATCATAAAACTTGATTCTAGCCTTGAGCCAGAAAAAAATCCTTCCAAAGTCACAGCAGTGCTGTAGACCAGCAGAGGGATGTAGTTCAAATTGAGTATTGCTTTGTAAGAACAGAAGTCATGAGTGTTGCAAAATGTCACTGGAAATCTAAGGTGGAGAAAACCTGTTCCTGAAGTCTCCTAGGAGTTAGGACCAGTCTGGTGTCCAAAATCAGGAAAATCATTACATATTTAATGCAGTTCAGTGCGGGGGCAGTGAGATGATAAGAAAAGTTTCCTAATTAGCATCAGTATATTGTTTGGATGAAATCCAGGTTGTTTGCTTAGGGATAAGTCCTGGGACAGCAAGCGATATATTAACACCTTGCAGCCCCTTAATCTAGCCATACAATGGATCTAGTTGCTTGAGTAGGACAAACCTTCTGCTGAGGGAAGTCCAGGAGGTTTGTAATAGTAGAAATAAGTAGGCGGTATGTGATTGCCCGCGATACTTACAGCTCTCTAGAAATGGGCCTCTCTTTTGACTGGCAGGTGGTGTGCGCAATCAGTTTAGCTCCTTAGAAGTAGTGCCCATCCTGTGACCGTACTCATCCCCAACCCTGCTTAGTGCTATGGGAATGGGTTTAGCCTGTACATACTTTTTCACTTTATCTGTTAAAAGCTGGGAAGTCTCCATTTCTTAAGACTCGTAAAAACATTTCTATGGATAAATAAGTGGGAATTGGATAGCCTCTTAGAAGAACTTTTTGTAGCATTGTAGTTTGTATGTCTTATGTAAAATGATAGATGTTTTCATCAGGTTATCAAACCAGTTCATGTAGTGCCCATGCAAGAAGAGAGTATTTATTTTGCCTGTTATTGATACTACTGTCATCTTGATCTATTTCTCTCTTCCTCCTTACCTTCCTCCATCATTTTCTCCATTCCTCCTTCCATCCTTCACTCTTCTTTTCTCATTCTCTTACTTTCCCTCTATTTTTCTCTCTCTTCTCTGCTTTATAATCTTGTCTGGGGTGTATCCCATAGCTATTGAGGTTTTTAACAGCTATTTTAAACACAGTTTGTGCCTGCCAATAATTAAAGTTGATAAAAGTTTCATTAGATGATATAGAAACCAATGCAGCTATTAGGGGTTTTTCAAAAAATAAAAACTCCCTAAAAATTTAATAGATTAATTTCAAATCATAAAAGATTTTTAAAAGTATTTGAAACTATCATAGTTTAAAAAAGCTAAGTGATCATATTATCTGCATTTTAGTATTTGTGTAGCCTAACTGGATTGTTTTGACGGGCACTGAGTTTTGGTGCTGAAAATTCAGACATGCAAAATCATAGCACRTTTTTAACGTCTTGAGTACGTAGTTGTGTCTGAAGTCAGATGATATTTTTCCCTTAATTTTGTGGAGTCAGCCTCTCTGTTAAACTGTGATTTGATCTTTGCTCCAAAAATATTTCATTCCTAATGTTTTTCTGTTCCTCATCTATGAAGATATTAAGCAGATTTTTATAAATAGGACTTCATGCCTGCATGTGTATTTTCAAACAGTTGTTTATTGCGTGACTAGATTTGACAGAAATCTTGACATGTTCTAAAAGATCGTGCAGCTCATGTCTGCTGTAATTTGCTTTGTTGGCTCAACTAAAAATTATGCACATGTTGTGAGAAGAACTAGATGAGTTGTATAAATCTTTGTTGACAGGATTGTATTCAAAAACTGTAAGCTTTGTTTCTCACTCTAAAGTGTTGGATGAAAAATATTTCTTTAATGACTCCAGAAAATTTTAGTTTGAAGCCAAGTGCCTTGTTTTTTGTTTTCCATCCATTTTTACTAGTATCTTGCAAGATGTCTCTTGTAGATACCATCTTTACAAAATTAATGATGTTATTCTTGATTCCCTTAAGAAATCTAGGGGATGATATATACCTGGGCTAGTCCCAAAGGAAAATAAATGTGCTAATTTGAAAGCTGCTCGTTTTCTAAGACAGTTGCACTTATTGAAATGACTGTGGTTCTGCTGCAGTTTGGGCAAAGTTAAAAGCAGTAAAAAAAAGCTCGATCTGTAAACCAAGTAAGCTTGAATTTTCATTAAAGAGCGTCTTTCTATAAGTCCCTAAAAGTTTTATCTTAAAAATTTTTTCMGAATGACAGAGTGGTTGAAATTTTGGTATGGGAATGTGGTAATTATTAGGCTAATAATTCATATTCAGCCTGGGTTTGTAGATCCTAAAGAGGATACAAGGTTGATCCTTTGGGAGTAGACCTTCCAGCACGTTGACCATTTGTACCAATACATTTTCCACTTTTCCTAGCCCCTAGCTTTTCTGAAGCTCTGACATTCATGGTAACAGTGCGGTTGTTTGGCCTATTTTTCGAAAGTCTTCCACAGGTGGAAGTATTACATAGAGTGACATGGCCATGGAAGCTAGAGGACTAACAGAAACTCCTTAGCTCTGCTCTCCCATGAGGGACAAACAGGCAGGTTGACCTTTTCCTGCCTCGCTGATATCCAGACTTCAGTGGGGACATGACACTTGGGAGAAGGTGGGAGTGGTCAATAAAAAAAAAATCCATGTTTAGGTGTTTGTAAAATCATCAAAAAGGGAATGCAATCTGGGTACACAATGGGCAACAGAGTCTCATCCCTTTGGTTATCCATTTCTGTACTACATCCAAAAAGATTCTAGAGAAAGTAAAAGTCCCCCTTTCTTCCTTGTCTCTCTTTGCTGAAATAATACATATGGGGCAGAGTAAATGTGTGGCTCTCTTTCCAGTCTTTTCAGTTTGGTGTTGTGCTGGTGCACACCATCTACGGTCAAGGTCACAAACTCTCTGAATGGTTTCATTTCTAGGGTAATTATTTTTGTAATCTTAATTAGAATAAAATATTTAGAATTGCGGTTGCACTGAGTCTAAAGAGGTTTGCTCACAACGCGTTGTTCTTTTTGTGCAGGCTTCTTACAAACCACTGCTGAAACAGGTAGTGGAGGAGATCTGTAATCCCGACCGGCCCGATCCTGTTGATATTGAGCACGTGTCATCAGGCCTCACCGACCTCCTTAAAACTGGATTCAGCATGTTCATGAAGGTAAACCAACCTTCTCAAGCTCATCTGTAAGRTTTTCCTGAGGTCAGAGCATCATGCAGCAGTAGATGGCTTTATGTGTTTGAGTTTATATTGTTCAGCAGAACTTAAGGGGAGGTTAGGAGAGTTAAATCCTTGCAGAGGGGCTGAGAATAGCTTGAGGCACCACATTGCAGGTACAGTGCAGACAGGTAGCACCTGCTAAACAAAACAAGAGGAATAGAGCAGAGTGAACATCTAAATAAGGGTGATGCTGGACACCAAAATAAGGATGATATGTCTGGGAGAAGGCAATGTGGCTTTCCTAAAGAGAAGTCCTAACTCAGGTAGCTTTTAGAGCTCATCGGAGACACCCAACAAGCAAATTCATAAGCGAGTGCCAGTTCATATTACCTACCTGGATTTCCAAAAGGCATTCCATGTGGTACCTCTTCAAAGCATTTTGAGGACACCCAGCAGTCTTGAGGTAGGAGAGAAGTAAGTATGAACAGTCTGGTCTCACAGGGGATGAAGGAGAAGCTCCATATTCAATACATTTTCTAAAACTTGATATGGTTCAACTTGCACTGGGGAGGAAGGAAGCCTATTAGAAATTTCTTTGTGGCTGCTCTTGGCACGTTWTAAGACAGTCATTCTACAAGAATTTACTCTGCTTTACAAATTATCCCATGCTCGCTAAATATTTACGGAGCTGAAGTGTGGAGTAGCCAGCATGCTGTACATTCAGCCTTGTCTTACTGCATATCCTGAATTCTTCATTAAAAACAATCCCAAATTTACATCAAACCACATCAGTACTATGGTTATGAGTACAGTACATTTCTGTACTGTGCCTGCTGTTCTTCTTCCAGTTTTACCACCACCACCCATCAGCACAGAAGAGACATCAGCAAACTGTGTGAGGCAGTGGACACAAGTTGCAGCAAGGGAAATTCCAATTGAATATAAGGAAAAAAATACTAACTGTAAGAGCGGTTAAGTCCAGAGAGGCTGTGAATTCTCCATCTCTGAGATATTCAAAGGTTGGCTGAACAAAGCCTGAGAAACCTGTTATAATTTTGAAGTTGGCCCTGCTTTGAGCAGGGAGGTGGACTAGATGAGCTACAAAGACTTCTTCCAACTTGATTCTGTGATTCTATGGTAACAGAAAAGAAAAAARAAGTTCTTTTTTGTGCATTTAAAGTCAAGTGACAAAAATAGTTTTGACTGTTGTGTTGGTACTATTCTAGAACCCACTATCAGAAAAACAAAGTTATTTTTCTGTTATTCCAAAGAAAGTTAGTATTGAACACAAAATCAAATATACCTAAAATCCAGTGCTTGTATTCAGGAATCTCTTTCCACAGTTGAAATGGATTTCCAAAATATATTCAGTTAGGTTCCTAAATTGAAATTCTGAGCTCTTCACAGCTAATGATAAAGCCCTAAGACAAAAGAGGATAGCTATAGAAAAAGTGACCTAATATATATCCATTCTTGTGTCAGAACTGAAAAATTTATGCCAACACGCCAAAAACAGTACAATTAAAAACACGTTTCACCATCAAACAAAGTACGGAAGTTGGTGCTCACAAGTGATTTTTTAAATGATTGGTTTTATTTACCAGTAATTCTCACAATTGTATTGACTTCGTTGTATCTGCTTATTGCAGATTTTTTAAGCAGGAATATACCTTATCTTTAAAAAGAAAAAAAAAGAAAAAAACCAAGAACATAAGGGCTTCAGAAGGCCTAAATGCTTAGATGGAGACATTGACACCTTTAACTAATTTGAGGACTATTCTATCCTTATTAATAGTGTGTGTATGTGTGTGTGTGTGTGACATAAGTATATTATGGCAATATGTGCCTGTAAGTGCATCTCTGCTAGTTAGACAAATATCCGACTATAGAGAATATTTAAGAGATGAGCAAGTGAMCTTTGTGTAGGATGAATTTCATAGGCATTGTCACAAACCTCAGAAATATGTGTCCATGCTTGCTCCTTTAGTTTGTAGCCTATGTTGCTGGCATGTGCTCAGTTGTTGCATAAATGAGTTTCTGACCAGCCTGTRTTTCTGACACAATCACACCATCAGCACAGTTATTATTTTGTGAGCTTCCTTATTTTTGTTCCTTTCTCAGTGCCCGAATATAAATGCCAACTCACATAAAAATACTTTGGTGATTGCCTCAGGTGTGTTAATTCAGGACAGACTTTTAAAGATATCTCTCATCTGGAAATTATTCCTCTGGCAGATGTGTTTATTTTGAAGCTAAGGGATGGTAAAACAAAAAGGTCTCCCTACCTCAAGGACTCCTGTTTTGACTGCTGCTCTGGACCACACGTGTTTTATGATGATCTGAGCTTGCTACCATTGATACCTGCTCAGCAGCCTAGTTTCTGGTGGTTGACATGTTTTCCTTTTTCCAGTTATTCAGCTAAATTAATTGGTTTCTGGTTGGTCACAAATGCCAGAATCATCAGTGCTGCTGTCCTTGTTGGGTGAGTTATCCCTCACAGGGCAGTAAAGATTGTTTCTGCTGACTTTCCTCAGAGGAAAAAGCTGTGTTTTGTGAGCTGCCATGAGTCATGAGAACAAACCTGTCCTCCAGTGCCTTCCTCTTTTCAGCCTTAGAGTTTTATTGACTGCTGCCACCCTGTTTTCCCACCTCCTCCTCTCACTGTCCTCCACACAGACGTGTGGACCAGCAAAGAGCCCTCTAACCACCAGCGTCCTGAGCATACACAGTATGGTGGGCTCAGAGCTGGAGAGAAGGCCTTGATGTCCCACTGGGACACTCTGTTTACTCAGGGAACCATCCCCCCTTCCTTTGGGCTCTTTCACTTCAATGTAATGGTTTTGAGGGTTTTTTGGTTAGTATTTCTAAATTGCCTGAGGTAGCTCTCTGAATTATTTTCGAGGTATGGCATTTTGAACTGAAAGTGAATTTCACTTAGGGATTTTTGCAAAATTCACATTTCACAGTAAATTCAGAGGCCTTGGAAATGTCCCAAATCAACTGAACTATAGAAGGATCCCAGAAGATACGAGTTGTTTTTGTTACAATCCACTTCAGTTCTTCTGTATCGCTGAAATGAGTTGTGTTTAGCTACACACAACCAGTTCCTTCAAAAGTGAGAGCCTTGGGTGGTTGTATTATCAAATGAAAAAAAAAGATTGGCAGAAACTTGCATTCTTAACACAGCCAAATATTTTGTACCCTAAGTATTGTCCTCCTTCAAAACACTTACTCATAGCATAACAAAATTACAGATTCCAAGACCCTTTTCATTTCTGTCTTAATTTAATTTAGAGTTTGCATGCCTAATAGTATTTTTAATACACATTTCTGGAATTTGTGGTTTGAACTTTAGTCTTCTGAAAAATAATAAGTTTTATATAGGCACCATGTGTTTGGATCTAGGTTTATTTTGACTAAAGGAAATGATTTGTCAAGACATTTTCTCTTTAGCATTACCCTGAAAGCTTGTGTTTTCCGATTCTTATCCTGGATGTCCTTTCAGTGTGCCCAGTGTTCTGCATGCATGTTTATTACAAGTTTGTTGTCGCTAGGAAAGACATTAAGAATCACAGAATCCCAGAATCACAGAATATTCTGAGTTGGAAGGGACCCACAATGATCATCGAGTCCAACTCCTGGCCCTGCACAACACCATTCCCAAGAATCACACCATGTGCCAAAGAGTATTGCCCAAACACTTCTTGAATTCTGGCAGTCTTGGTGTTGTGACCACTTTCCTGGGGAGCCTGTTCCAGTGCCCTAGAATTGTAGTATATATGCTATCTGTGCCATCAGCTCAATGAAGATGGCCAGCATAGTGGGGGTACGTAAGAGAATCAACACCCCGAATGCAAATACTCAGTTCACTAATACATCTGTCTAAGGCTTTTTGTACTAGTTTCAAATTCCCAGGAATTCAAGAGCTCCTCGCCTGGGGAGCAGCACTGAACAGAGAGCCCCATGTAATCAAAGCCAGATAGCCTGGAGAGAGAACGTGCCATCTCCCCATGATGGCTTCAAAAGGAAGTCTTTGCTGAAGGTTACCAGGCAGACCTGCAGGATGAAAAACTGCCAAAATACTAAATATAGGAAAGCCACAATAAGGAAAAGAAGAAGAGCTGTACCCTCAGGAGCTGGAGCCACAGGGATCAAAGATAGCTGCAGTGGTGGGGAAGGCAAAGGAACCCTGCTCCGCCCAAACACGGGTTGACGGCCACTTTCATTCTGTCGAGTGAATGCTGTTAGAAACCTACGCTCGTGGAAGGGAAGGAGGCGGAGAGTCTAAAAAGGAATTAAACTGTTTTGTCACTTTTCAGAGCCAAACATTTGGAGTGGTTCGTACTCCAGGGTGATGTGACAAGTGATTGCATGGGCTCTGTTGACATCACCCCAAAGACTAGATCAAGGCAGTGTCAGGGGAGTGTGTTTTCTCAAGAAGGAAACAGTTTGCTAGGAAACAGCAAAGTCATCAAACTTCTAGAAGTGGCTAAGAGGAAACGAATGTAAAACATCACCTTCACGTTTAAAATTAAAATGCAGTTTTATAAAGTCTTAACTGAAGTGGGATGTTTGTGAAACAAGTACTTTCTTTGAGCTAAAGCTTCTCTATATTAGTTACAAGGCAGTCATAGAAGTATTGAAAACTCTGAAGTGAAACAAGCTAGAAACTGATTTTATACTATAATGGACCTGATTTATTTTTATCAGATGAATTGTAAAAGATTATTCACTGCACTGGTGGAAACACATTGCATAAAATTCTTTTCCTTGCTGACCTCAGGCAGGGATTCTAGCATGTTTAGGCTGGACTCCTTGCTTCTACTGGGTAGTAATTTACCCCTCATTCCTTAAAGTCTCATGTATGTGTATCCAAAGTATACATCCACCCAAGTACACTTCTCCCACTCTGGGAAAACGAGGAAAGCAATAAAGAAGGAATGGAGGGAGAAACCCTCAGACTTCAGGGGAAACTCCTCTAGGTTTCAGTGGAATCCGTGGAGACTTTATTTCCTTAGAAAGGGTTAATTAGTTCTAACTGGGCATCATCCCCACTGATTTCCCTCTCAGCTGCTACAGAAACCAGCATTCCATGAATATTTATTTCTGAGCTTCCTCTTTGGTCTTCCTCTAGCAGCTCAGGAAGCTGATCACTGTTAGTCCATAGGTTTGGACCTGGATGAAGCAAGTATGAATAATGCTTTCTTTCATTTTACAGGTGAATCGCCCTCACCCTGGTGATCATCCTCTTCTGATCATCTTTATGGTTGGTGGAGTGTCAGTCTCCGAGGTCAAAATGGTGAAGGATTTGGTAGCAACACGCAAACCTGGTACCCAGGTAAAAACAGCTCTAAATATACAGTTCCTATCCAAACAAAAGCTAAGAAAATGCATCAAATAATGTTCCCTATAGCACTGGTACCAAACTTACYGGAAGCCACAGCCACACAGACAGAAATTATGTTAGGATTTTGCTGTGAAACATCTCTAGGCAACAAGTATTCAGGCATCAAGGGTCTGTTTTTTCACGTTATAGTCAGCAACAAAAGTTCAAACTCAGGTTAGAGAGTTCAAAACAGATTGGCATTAATTTGAAGGAGCTTTCATCATGTCTCAAAAGATTCGTTTCTTTGTATTCTTTATAAACAGAAACATTTGCTGTCCAAAAGGCTACAGGCTCCCTGGTAGTCCATCTACAGGACATAGTGCAGGGATACTCCAAAGGAGTCTGGGTACCACCTAGAGACATCAGTGATAATCCTGCAGGCATGCCAATCAGCAGTGCTGAGGAGCAAAATAGATTAGCATGGGTACAGCTGTACTGTTCCTGTGTCTGGCCAGGTGTCTCTGATAGATACCTGACCAATAGACCTTAAGTAGCCTGAAGCAGGTGATGTGGAGAAAGCCCCGAGTCTCTGCATCTCTTGAATGTGCTGTTGGACTCCTGGAAAGGGGATGGCTCCCACAGTGAAGCTTCAATAATGTCCATGTGGCTGGTCTTTGCCTTGTGCACTCTCTGGCAGCAGAACTTGACTACAGTAACTGTCATCTGAATGGAGAAAGGAGGGAGAGAAGGAGAATGGGTGAGCTCTGGTGGCACCTGAGATGTTAAAAATCGTTAATTGATGAGGACCAACCAGGTGTCTGTTGAGTACTGCAGATACACAGGGTAATACAAAAACTCTAAAGTGCTGTGTAACCAGCTGCATCATAAACATAACTCTAGTTTCCAGGGTGGCTTGTAAACATCTTGTTTTCAATTCCTATGGAATGCAGATTTGATTAGCAAGAAATCATTACCAGAATGGAGCCAACCAAGGGCAGAGCCCCTCAGTTTGACATGTGTTTTCCATGTTTCAGTTGTCTTTGTAAGGCAGTCTCAAGCAGTAGTTTGTGAGACGGAGTACCATTTTTAGCGATGTTTTTTTGATCTGATAACACATTTCTCCCCCATTAGCCTATGGCTAATGCTAATCTCTTCAAAACAATGAATTAAATTCTTTTCTCTCTTAGAGGGGAATTGAGTTGTGACACACTGATGGACAAGTTAATCCACACACAAAATGTATTAAGACACCCTGAAAGATAAACAGAGGGTTAAGATCTGAGTTGGTTGAGAACTATGCAGGGAGATTTTCAACTGGCTTTCTAGAGAGACTTAAGGCTTGACAGTGGTGACATGGGATCTGGTGTTGCTTTGCTTTGGCTTAACCTTGGCAGCAGGTCACCCTCTGAGGCAGATTCCTAAAGCATTTTAAGCTTTTACTGCATCTTGCCCTTTGTCCAAATGTGCTGTGTTAGAGGTGAAAGGACTTTGGGGGAGAGGTGGGAGGAGGAAGAGAAAGAAGAAACGAAGCAATTGTGCAAGTCTCTCACAAAAAAGAAGTTTATAAATGTGTTGGATTTACCTGGATTTCTGCACTATAGCTGTGAATATGCACCACCTGTTTAGGATTATTCTCGTTTCAGAAAGCTAGACATTTATCTAACTCGAGCCAGGGTTTAACAGAGCCTTTTTGTGCTGTTCAGGCAATCAGGTTCAGGCTTCAGAGAAACACTGGCCTTCCAAGTCCCTTTCAGTCAAACAAAGCACTAGCATTTATACTAATTATTGGCTCTTGGAAAAATGGAGAAATGTGTAAGTACAAAAATTGAGTAAAAGTAACAGAAGAAAAACTGTCAGGGTGCACTGATTATTTCAGCAACTGTTTGGAGTTGAGGCAAATGACATTTAAGTGTGGAATAAGAGACACATGTTTCCATCCACAGAACTGCTCTGCATCTGAATAAGAATGACAATTTTATTTCTCGTGGAGAAGCACAAAGGAATCAGTGTCTCCTGTGCACCATTTGGTTTTGGATGGTGGTAAATAGCTCCCCATAAGTAGTGAGAAGTATCTTACTTTTGAAGGAAGAAATTACTTCTCTTTTTCTGCTTTAATAGGGAGAGAAATAAAGGGAAAAGAGCATGAGAGGATGTTTCCCCCTCCCTTCTCCCAACGTACACAACCATCTATGTGGTTGTCGCTGAGGTAGGCACATAAATAAACCCTTTCAGATGCACCATCAGGTTTTAGCTGCATCCTTCCCTGCCATCTCCTGGGGGAAAACTTCCCACTGGAGCTCGCTGGGTCAGGATGGGAGCTCCTGGCTCTTCCACCTTGGCTGCCACTAGGAGGGGTAGCCCCTCAGGTGAACTGTGAAAGACAGGCATGGTGTACAGAACAAGGAGAAGGTCTGCAATGGACTGTGCTGAAGAGAGCTGCCTGGAGAAGAGACGGACATTACTTATCTGGGCAATTCCCCTCTTCTCTGTAAAAATGAAAGAACAAACATTCACATTTATTCCTCTCATTGAGCCCTCAGAGGTACTGGAGGGAAAGGAGAGGTGTCTCACTGTATCTGGCAGCATCTTTTCTGAGACATTAAAGTTGCAGATCTCATTTTTCTCTCTGGGCTTGCGATTAGTTGCACAAATCCCCTCAGGGTTCAGTGGTAGGACTCCAAGAAGAAATTGCTTTTATCTGTCAGTGGTTATTGTTGACGTTTGGCTTGTACACTCAAAAAACTCTGGTAACGTGTCCCTTCGTGTTTTTCAGAGTTAAGCTGCGTGATAACAAGATGAGCACATACTGTGCTATAGTCTGATTCTCATGTAACATAAGTAAGATAGTGTCAGCCTTTGGCATCTGCAAGTTACAGAGAGTTTTTCAGGCTTATGAAGGAAGACATAATGAGTGTCAGTTTGCTGCAGATTGTGTGGGAGGACAAGGGAGGAGGAGAAGTGAGGGGATGCTATCACCAATACAGAAGGGATCCTTTCAGTATCTGAAATGAAAAGATGAAAGAAAGAACAACAAAAAAAGTTGAAATGCAGCATTACCACACACTTAAGCCATGTGATGGACAGCACAAGGTGTTTGATAGCTACTGCAGTAGACGGACACACACACATACTCCATTGTTGATGTTTATGTTTCCTGTCCTTGGCTTTATGCTGAAGAAGCAAATTCATTTTCAAGTGGGCTAGTATGATTAAATCTGCCCTCACATCCCTGCCTGCAGTCCTGACCCTACGGACACTGCTAAACTTGGGACTCAGTAAGAGCAGTATCCTATGACTTTGACCCTGGGTTAGCTCCTCACAGCAAGAGTGTACACACTCACTCCTGGATGATAGCTTTGCCCTGAAGAGAAGCCTTCATACTAGGCAATTATATATTGGTTTTCACTTAAGGAAAACAGATACCTGCACCTAGCAGGATGTGTATCGTGGTTGTAATGAGCGATGGTTTCATTCATCAGACCCTTCTGGGATTAAAAACTGAAAGAAACAAAAGCGATAGCATCTGGCAGTGCTCGAGGTTGAGCCTGATCTGCTGAACAGCCTGCGCCTGGTCTGAAGAGATGTTTCTGAACAGGGACTGTGGCTCCCCGCAGCAGGCACTTCTGTGGTGCTCACTTTATCTTCAACTGACAGGAAACGGGCATCACTCAAATCTGTGCTATAGGAGAGGAAACCATTGCTTCATCAGCTGATGCCTCACAGTAAAGGCAATGGCAGTCACAATAAATCACTGGGTAAGATGTGGGTAGAAATGTGCCAAAACACACATTCATTAAGTGTACAATGCTACCAGTCATTATGCTCCTTAAAGTGATTTAACTACAGTTACTAGCAAGCAGACAGTTTCACTGGACAAGTTGTATAGCCCTGTCAGTAAACACCAGAAACAGACAGCCTGTCTAGAGCTGGGTGAAGCAAACAGTTACTATCCATGGCTCACTGGTACTGTCTCAATCCCTTTCAGTTTGACTTGTTGTTTCTTGTTCCTGTTCTTTCAGGTAATTGTGCTCTCCTCTGTACTCCTGACACCACATAGTGCCGTTGAGTTGCTGTTTGCCCCGGACTGTCTCCAGCCTGACACTGRTATCTGACGGGGCAGGGGAACTGTGGAGAAGATGAGTGAGTGCTTTGCCTGGAAACATCAAATCCCTGGTCTGTCACTCTTCTCAATAGTCCTCCAAGAACTGACGTGTCACCTGCTGCAGTTACAGCTCCAGGTGAAACAGCTGGGTATTGGCTGCAAGGGAACATSTGCAGCTCATGGGCAGCTCTTCAAAATGGTCCAGTTGTCCGGTAACAAATCTCCCCTCCTTAATGATAGCACTGTGCAGTGCTGAATAACTCCCATCCTCACTCAGCATGGTGGCAGTGATTGTAATAAGTCCCTAGAAAAGGAGCAGCTGAGGGYGAGGTAATGCAGAATTTGCACTCTCCAAGCAGTACCTTTTTTCTCTGAGCATTCCTGATGCTTTTGCTGGGGTTGCAGCTGGTGGGAAATGCTGCTGAGGGAGAGAAAGGCTAGCAAAAACCCTCTGTCATGCTACCTTGCAAAACATGTGTGCCTTATACAGTGTTAACAGCTTCGGCTCTTACTTCGCTCCTCACTCCAAAGAGATCATGGAACACAGGCTTGATGTAGCTGGCACAGCAGCTCCCAGGCTGGTGATGCTCTTCCAGCAGGACTGTTAGAGGCAGGGAATCAGAGAGCCAGACTCAAGGGCTGGGTTACATGGCTGCTTCTCTCTCTGCTTTCCATTTCCTGCTCTAGTTTCTCCACCCACAGTCCCAGGACAAAAGACTGTTTCTGATGGCACACTTCTCTGTAGATTTACGCAGGAGGACATATGGGCTGTGATGGTTTGATGATAACCCCAAAAGAATCCTCCCCTCACATGCATTTAAAAAGAAAAAGAGAGAAGGAAAAAAAAAAGGCACGATCCCATTTTCAAGAGGCCACAGCACAGATTCTTTCTTGAGCTAGATTTCTGAAGAGCATGATTAGAGAACAGCTTTTATTTTTAATTTATGATCGTGAAAGAGCTGCAATCAAATTCAGTTATGTAATTTTTCTTTATAAAGCTTTGCTACAGTCCGTGATGAAAAAACAGCAGCCAGTAGAGATTTTAATTGCATATAGCACCAAGATTTCCGAATTGCAGCATAAAATGGTGGAGCTCTACAGCTGCATCCTCTTGCTTCCTCCAAGGAGTGCTATGACTACACTGAGAGCTTACACTGAGATGAGAATGTGAAATTAAGTGACATTCACTCTATCATAGCATTCTTTATTATGCCAAAGGAGTAGATTAAATGGGAAGTAGTTTTTAAAGTTTTGTTCGCTAGCTAGCATTAGTTCTCCTAAATGTTTATAATGGTCTTCAGAAAAGGGTGCATTTTGGTTTAAGTTCACTTTTGAGTGGCTGGAAGGAAACAACGGACTGATTATAAAGAGTGGACAATGTTGCCTCTATGGAAGAGAAATTTATAAGAATGACTATAGAATGGAACTTTGTGCTATAAAAATGAGAAATGTTATGAGATTGCAATATTAAAAGCTCAAAGAATAGTTTGAAGAGAGCAACTGGAAAGCAAATAGCTGGTCTCTTGGTTTCTTTTCTGTCATTCTGTACTGTTCAATCTTTCTTAGAATATGGTTGTTTTGTAAATTCTGTAATCAATAAAGCAATGTTCTTACCATGCCAAACCTGATCCATCTTCTCCTTTTCTCCTAGTATGCAGAGTGACACATGCCAGAACTGCATATTCCTGCAACCCCTTTTACTTTTGCAATATTAGATTGCCCCTAGGAATATAGATCTTCTGTCCTGGGAAGTGTCCTAGAATGTTTCCTACACTCTGCTCATAGCAGAAAGGCTCACCTATGTCCAGTGGCCATTGCTGAGCTCAGGTACTCATACCTCTGAGATGCTGCTGCTTTCTTGAGGTGATGGAGGCTGCCAGTTGTGGTCTTTGCTCCCTCACCTCTCTTTCATCAGATGCCCTCAGGTCTCTGACATGGCCATCTAAAGACCTACTGTATTGAGAAGGCAAGGGGTGAGACAGACACTGGTCATCTTGCACTTCCTCTGGGTCAAGTAGCTCCTCTGATTGAGGCAGAGACTAGTTTTCCAGGCCCACACACACTTTGGAGGAGTCTTCTCAGCCAGTGGGGCCACAGCTGTGGTAATTGATGCTGGAACTCAGTCACCATGTCATACTCAAGTACTTGTAGACCAAGAGTACAGTGGAGTCTTTCCAGTGGCCCTAGTACAATAGTAAGCTCCTTATTTGTAGGAAATAGCTGTAGCAGCTACACGGAACCTGTGTTGGGGAAAAGGTTGAGGGGAGAAAGATCTCCTGCCAGTTCCATGTGAGTAGAAACAGCACAGAAGAGATTTGCATGGGCAGGTGCAGGACCACATCAAGGAGTGTCTGAGTCTTCTGCCTGTGACACCAAGCAATACTCAAAAGGTAGGAACAGGAGAAAACATAAAGCCACCCTTGGGAAATTGGTTTACTACTATATTAATAAGCTAAGCACTATTTGGTATAAGCTCAGACTGGAAGGGCAGGATCAGTTTTGTTTGCATCTCTAGTCCTAAGTCACTTAGCTGGTAGCTCATGGTCCAAAACATTATCATCAGCAGGACCTTGTCAGAGTTTCCCTATGCCCCTTATTGCAGCTGTGTGCTAACCAGGTGAGCATATATGGCAGTCAGCCTAGTGCCAGCACAAACGTCCTCCTTAGGAAGGCTCTTAGTAAAGCGGCTTTAAACATGAAAAAGGTGGTTGAAGACTTGCAATTTGATGATGTTCTTTATTGTAATATAGCTCAAAACATAAATATTCTCTTTTTTTTTTTAAGAAGAAAGTGCCAGTCACTTAGAATTCATGTTCTTGCAGGTTTTGACCTACCTTACACCATTCCTTTCTCACTAGAGAGAAATACCAGTGTTTTTGACAAGTGGAAATGAAGAATCCCATTTTGATTTGAAAGATCTTTCCCTTATTCAGTTCCTCTCCTAAAAGAATTTCTTAAAAGGAAGTTGTAAAGCAGTTGTGAGAGCTCCTCCCCTGTGGTTTATGCTAATAAAACAACAGCATAGGCAGGAAAGGACACCTTGCTGTTTCTGCAATGTATGKTAACTACCTTGAGAAAGCTATATCCCTTGTCTCAACATTTCACTGGTTGTTACTCCTTGTTTCTCACCCCCAAAGAACACACAAGGAAACATGCAATTCAAAAATTTAATGTTGTACCAGGCAGTAAGAATGAAAAGTCCACTCCCTAGGAGGAGTAACTGTACAAGAAATAAATAAGTTACCGTTTAAACAAAAGCACAACTGGCTTTTTAAAGTGCATGTGTATAAGGCCCTTAGGCTGTGAACTCCATAAAAAAAATTTAGTATTTATATAAATCTGCCATGTGTTTAAGAACAAAGAAGGTCTGGCTCAGCTCAGAACAAGCCATCAGCTTCATTGCCTGGAGTCAGCCATGCTTCACACCTATTGTTCTTTTTGTGCCTACTGCATACAGGAGAGAGAGAAAAAGATGTCTTAGAATGGCATCTGTAGTAGACTATCACTCCAACTCCACACTCATTCCTCAGAAGCTCCATGTTGGGTGATGTAGGCTGGAGAGTCCTTTTTTCAGACAGTAAAAGAGTTGTTTGTACTTAGATATGTTTACACCCTGTGGACAATAGCTTTGCATACAGAGTCTGGTCAAGTTGTCAGCAATAACATGGCAAGTAAAAAATAAAGGAGCATTGTTTACAGTCTTGATGCTCAGTCCTGTCCACTTATTTTACACTTATTTTTACAGAACCATTTTTTGTTTGCTTATTTGTTTTGAAATACAGGGGAAAAAACAGTTTTACTGTGCAATAAAATTAAACAGTTGCATCATGCTGTCCTTCATCCATGTAAGAGCAAAACTGAAGTGGTTACTTCTGAACAGGGACCTGCAGTTCAGGGCATTTCCCTACTCAAGTTGAGTWACAGCAAAAAAGTTGTTTCTGCACAAATGAAAGCTAAATCTGTCCAACAGGGGAAAAGGTAAATTGTTTCATTTACTGAGAAGTTTCTTTTCCAAATGAAAATACCTGTTCAGCAAGTCCCATCCTAGAACTACTTTTCAGGCGGTTTTGGGGTTTGTTTTTTTTTTCTTTTCCAATCTGACACTGTTCCTTTTTTAAGCAACTGCTTAAAGACTTATACCATGCAAAAGGTTACTCAAACCATCCTCCTTTCACAATGCCTTGGACTCTACAGGTGCCAGTGTTAAACACCCTGGGTTTCAATCTCAAGCTAAATGATAGGTAGACCAAGGGCTCTGCTGTCAAACAGAAGTGACAGTCCTCACTTTGGCAGACAAAGCTTGCTTAAACCTCCTTTTCAGATCCTGCATGTTCGGTGATTTTGGCCGTGGAATAAGAGAGGTTCTCCTTCTCTCAGGGGTGCTGGTTATTTGCTGTTTGTTGACTTCTTTACAGAGGAGATGGAAGGCATTGAAGACATTGTTATAGTTTTCACTGACAGATACTTCATAGAAAGTACAGCCCAGCATATTGGCCAGCTGAAGTCCCTGCTGAGGCTCCACCTCTTTGATATGCAAGAGATCAGCTTTGTTTGCCACGATGACAACAGGGACCATGTTCCCTGGGTGCAGCTGTCGAACATGATGGTAAAGATGACTGAGTAACTCAAAACTCTTATAGTCAGTGATGGAGAAGACAATCACCAGGGCATCTGCCCAGCGAATGCATCTATTCAGCTGCTCATTACAATCCAGACTGTGTTCATGGATCTGAAAAATGAATAGTCTCAAATTAGATAGCTGAAGTCATAAAAGATAAAAGGAACCTGTCTTCAAGCATCTGTAAAGCCAAATAGCATTTTAGAGCTTCAGACACATATGTTTGGATTTCACATAGTAAGTATGAACTTAATCTGAGCATAGCGAATAAATGCAGATGTTGATTCAGCTGCAAAAAGCTGGAATTTAACACTGGAGTTTGCCATACTCAAATGGAAAATTGACCTGAGTAGTTCTGCATGCAGAGAAAGACTTCGTAGTTCCACAGAATGGGAAATTAACTGGCTAGACAGTAAGTCTGGGGAAGCAAAGATATGAGCTGGAAGCATTTAGACCTGGAGTGTTGCCCAGTTCAAAAAGGCAACAATCCAGCTTTACTCAGGTCTATACATTGAAAACTTTAACTTGTGACACACTAATGAGCACAGCCACAATGTACCAGACTTCACTTTCTGTCATACAGATTTATGAAGCTTGTTGGGCAGTGGTCATGACATTTGTTTCCACATATACCTTATTTGCACAGAATTGTTTCTGGGTTTGTGCCTAATGTTCCCAATATACAGGAACAAGGCATTTCAGTAATTCAGCCACTCAAAAGTAATGGGTCTCCAATGAACAAATGATTCATTGAAACAGTGAGTTGTTTTCTTTACTACCAACACACTGCAGGCTCTCAATTCAGCTGGTTTGACTGGTTAAAACATAGTTACCACCCCTCCCATACAGAACACCAAACTCTGAAATGGACAGCAAAATATTTCACAGAAAGACCATAACAAGATGCTGCACAGAGGGACAGAAGCATACAAACATTTAGAGCTACTCTGGTAAACTGCATGGTTGCATCTAGCTCACCTGAACTCCTGGAGTATCTTGCACTTGGATGGCCAACATCTCTCCATCTACCTGGATGTGCCTGCTGTAGAGATTACCTGACAAGAACACCAACAGGTTCACAAGTACAGTCACCACTCTACAGACAAACATTGCTTCTGCTACTCATTAGTTGTGTAGGGAAAGTCATATCACCACTCATAAAGCAAGAAACCAGTACTATAAGCTTTTTGAGTGTTAACAATATTTATGTTACTAGAAACCTGGGATTAAATCTTGCATTGACTTGTATTGAAGCTTGGCATTAAATAGTGGGCAACTTGGAACTTAACCACTCTTAAAACTGTCTTAGCCTGAATGATAGAAATAAGAGGGCAAAATAACCCACTTTTATTCTATAGAAAAGCAGTATTTCCACACTTTAATGAAGCTCCCTGTTGGCTGGCCTGTAAGATTTTCTGGGTTGGTTGAGTTTTTTTCATTTGTTTGGCTTTTTCAAGTAATTTCCTCAACAGAAGGCTGTGTATTTTACATTGGCATTAGTTTAGACTGCGCACTTAGGTACCTCACTGAATGAGGTACCCAACATCACCTCTCCATTTTCCCCTTTAACTTGACCCTGCCTAGCCCGTGGAGCTGCTGGCACTCAGTTTGCAAAGAACAATACAACAGTAGGTTTACAGAACGTTTTCCTGCTTTAGCTAAAAGACTCCTTCAAAAAAGGATCACTTTCACCACAAAGTGAACTCTGTCAGGGAGCAGGGCTGCAGTACAACCATCTCTAGAGCTGCTGCGATCACAAATGGCATGTGGCTGTGCCTGGCGTGCCCTTTTCCGAGGGCTGCGAGCAGATCGGGGAGGGAACCGGCTCTCAGGGAGCCGGCAGCCGCGGAACCCTGGGGTTCGGCCCGGTGACAGCATCTGCCGAGTGCCCCGCAGCCCGGGGGGAGCGAGCTCTTTCTTTCCCACCTGTGGCTCGGCTCAGCGCCGGGGTTTGCACCCTCTCTCTCAGGGCTTGCACCCCGCGCCCACCAGCCCGGCACCCACGGACGGCAAAGCGGCCGGGGCCGCGCTGGCCCCCCAGCCCGCGGTACCCCCTGCCCGCCTCCGTGCCGGCGGGAACAAAGCCGYGCCGCCGCTCGCCTACCTGCGTTCCGCTCGTAGTCGCCGATGAACCGCCGAGTGAGGAACCGCACCACGAGCGCTGCGGGCAGGCACAGACAGGCACCATCAGCCGCGCTCCACCGCCCCACCTGCCTCGCCCCGGCCCCTGCCCCCCTCACCTGCCTCGCCCCGGCCCCGGCCCCGGCCCCGGCCCCCGCCCCCCTCACCTGTCTTGCCCACGCCGCTGCCCCCCACCACCGCGATCTTGACAAGGCGGGGCCGGGCGGCGGCGGGGCCGTCCCCGCCGGGTGCGCACTCGGCTATGGTGCACATGCTCTGAGTCAGGCGCATCCCGCTCCGCCACCCGCGCCCGCCGCTGCCACCGCCGGGCCCCCGGCTCTTTTGTCGCCCCCGCGTCCCGCCCCGGCCCCCGGCGGCCACTCAGAGCGCCCGAACACCGCCCCGCCCCGCCCCGCAACACGCCCCGAAACGCGCCCCGAGCTCCGCCCCACCCCTGCCGGGCAGGGTGGGGTTGCGGGGGCTGCCGCGCCTCAGGAGGGGTGGGGAACGCGGTGAGAAATGAGGAGAGTCCSTGCTGTGTGCGACCTCCCCGCTCTGCGGGGTCAAGCACTCGCGGCACCATAACGGCGAAGGATCGAGCGTTTTTGAAGATGTCGGCGCCGGGGTCGTCTCTCAGAATCCTGCCAGGCTGACTGAAGTGTTCAGCCACCTGCCTGGTTCCCTTCCCTTCCGTTTTGAAGTGACCATCCAGAGTAGGAGCCGACTACTAATCAGAATGGCTGCAACTGTGAAGAAAAGAGTTGAAACCAAGGAAGATCCATGACCTCTCTGCTTGGAGGAAATGCACAGAAATAGGGAAAAAAGAACAGAGGAAAACATGGATATCGCAATGGTTAAAGGAGCAACAGAAGATGATGGCAAAGGAAGAGAATTGTAAGCGAGTGGTGGATGGGAAATAGAGGACTGTACCAGCCTAGGCACAGGGAGCGGTCCATGTAAGCACTTGAAACAATTGCTGGCATAAGCAGGAGCCTGGTTAGTAAAATGGATGAATAAAACCTTCTCACATATCAAGTAAATCTTGCTAGGAGAGAGGTAACAGAGCAGGATAAAATCACTCACCTTCATTTGGGAACGAGAACTCGTAGTAAAGACCACTAGATAACACTGAGTGCTAATTACCAAAAAAAAAAAAAAAAAAAAAAAAAAAAAAAAAAAAAAAAAAAAACAAAAAAAAAAAAAAAACACCGTTTGGCTCAAAACCACAGCAGGGAAAATGTTTAAGAGTGTCAGGGGCAGAACTGGGGAGCCTGACGGTGACATTGGCCAAAGATGGTCACCATTGCAGCAAACGAACGTTTGTGCAGAGGTTTCTATAAGCCCCAAAGCTGCGCGTACATATGGAAAAAAAGAAAGATAATGGAAATATGACGAACCAAATTTCTGCTCCTGCAGTAGATGCTGCATTCCCGGCTATGAAAGTGAGAGCAGACTATGAACAATGCCTGGGGCTGAGCAGTGCTGGGTACAATGGAGGAGCTGCTCTCCTTGCCAGCCACCAGGCTGACACCAGAGGTGACGGTGGTTCAGCTTTGTGAGTAGTGGGTGTATTGTAAGGCTAACAAGGTCATAGGGGGCAAAAAATTGTTTCATGGGTGTGGTTTAAAGTAAATAGATGGGTAAAACAGATTTAGAGAAAGGCATTCTAAGTCAAAAAGGGAAAGAGTAAGAGATACAATTAGAAAAAAATCAACAAGGCTGAAGGACTGAAGAACTTGAATACAAAGGAAAGACTGGATTTCTTTATAACAGTGCAGCAGAAATGACCTAGACATTGTGCCTTGAGCAACAGGAAAAGGTTTCACAGATTACCTGGCATCTTGGTAACTAAGGTCACTGGAAATAGAAAACCTAAAGGTAAAAGTGAAGAGGATCACTCTCCTAAGAAAGTTTTGTCTTCAAGATGAGGAAGTGCAGAAGATAAATAATGTCAGCTAGTAGTAGTTACCTCAACCGGGGAAAAAGAAACAGGGCAGTGCAGTCTTGCAGTGAGAAGGCCATACAGATTGAACGAAGTCTGGCAATATTTAGAAAACCAATAAGCACTTTGCTTCTAATTTTAATAAAGATGGTTGTGTGAAAGACGGATGGAGAAGGAAGATGAGTAATGGGAAGAAAGTCATGGGTAATTACTGCAGTGGGGGAAAACAAGTGATCTCGTCCAGAGTGCAAACAGGCCAAGTGTGTGGAGATGAGGGTGAAAGGAGCATGAAGTTTCACTGTAGTGCTCAAGTCATCCTGGAATACTTGCATTGAAGAAAGGGAGGGAAATAATTTACAATAATCTAGACAAATTTTAAAGGAAAGAATAATTAAAGATATGAGAAAAAATGGAATTAAAATTAAGTATGCAATTTCATGAGATGTTGCTTCAGCAGGATATCTTTCTCTGTTTCCCTTTTTCTTCAAGAAAGGCAGTGTGGTAGGTGTAATCTATCTGGGATCAATACTACCTGATGCTGTCCAGACAGGAAACAGCTGTTGAAGCAGAAGAGCGTGTGGATCAGGAGACAGTGACAGAGGGGTATTTTATATGGGAAGTGTCAGACTGAAGGAAAGTGCTCTGTGTGATTCACCAATGGTCCTGTCATCGCTCATGTTTTCATTACAGTGGTGTCATCAAGAACACAAGCATGCTAATGAAATCTGCTGTTGACAGAGCTGGGAATAGTATATTGGAAAAACTGCATGCCTCTTAGAAGAAGTTTAATGAAAATATAATTAAATTTTATAACATTAATGACATGCAGAGATTAATCCCAAAAATTTCTTCCATTGGCTATAAGATCAACACCTGGATAAGAGAGACTAGTTAATCTTGACRTGAGTAGGAGCTTTGTAAAAAAGGAAATGTAAACCCAGCAATGTCAGATAAGTAATTTCAGAAAAGATTTGCAGTACAGTGTGTGATTCTGTCAGCCAGTCAAGAGTAAATCAAAGTGTTTGTCATGGTTTAGCCCCAGTCAGCAACTAAGTACCACACAGCTGCTTGCTTACTCCCCCCTGCCCGCCTTGGTGGGAAGGAGTATCAGACAGAAAGTAAAGCTCGCGGGTTGAGGTAAGAACAGTTCACTAGTTGAGACAAAATAAAGTATACAAAAGTGGGGCTTAGAAAATGGAGGAGCCAGAAAAGTTAAAACTAAGGGCCGATGTCAGCATGAGAATAAGTGGGTATAAGCTCAGTTGGAGTAGCAAAACACTGGAACAGATCTCTAACAAGAGTGGCAGGAGCAAGATTAAGTCTAAATTCTCCAGAATTGAGCTGGAGGATTTTACAGAAGGAAATACATGGTGTGATTGACTTAAGTGGCAATGAGATTCAATGATCCCTTCTAGAGTCCTACAGAGAGTATTCTAACACCATTCCATAAATAAATGTGTTAACATATAGCAATGTGTACTGCAATGGTGTCTCCAACACATAAAGGGGTGTGGTAGAAACCACAAAAAGGGGAAACGGGAAAGGGTGATGAAAATGACACAAAGTCTCAATAAACTGGTTTTATAAAGGAGATGATTAATTAGGTACTGGATGAAAGCGCTAAAATAACTGGAGAATAGGATCTTCTTCCTCTGTTTCAAAACACCATAAGCAAAACAATCAGCCAGATTGAAAGGTGGAACTTCTGGAAAAACTGAAATACAAAATATGTTCTTGTAAAATGCATATTTCAGTCAATGAGTCAATTGCTGTAGGAAGGTACTGGGACAAAAACTAAAATTATGTCTGTAATAAGAGGGAGTGCACATTTATAAATTAGGAGGAGATGCATTTTTCAGTACTTTATGCTACCTTAGAATTCATAAGCAGCAGTAAATAATTTCTCAAATTTTGCACAAATTTCTTAAGTATTATGGACCAGAAAGATCTCTAATGTGGTGTGAATAGGCTTTCTCATCCTTCAGTCTTTTTAATAATAAATTTCTTATATCATTTTTTCAGGCAGAAATGACTGCTGTCAGAGACAAGGCCTTAGCCCAGATAGTCATGGGTCTGAGCTGGTGGGAATACACTTCCACAATTCAGGGATGGATTCCTATAGTTTATTTTATGCTGCTGTACAGAGGATATGTTTGTATGTGGCTTACATTTTYGACACAGACACTTCCATCAACAACCAGGGAATAAAACTTACTTTGTTATCTAGTGTCTAGCTCATGTCCTCAGAGAAACAAGTGGTGCGGACATGGTGGGCAGAAGAAACATGGTCAAAGTCTGCTCATTCCAGATGAGTATTTACTTTCCAAAGCACTGTGAGTTCTTTCTGTGCCTTTATAACAGTAAATACAAGAARACTCCCTTTCCATGGCACAACATGTGTTTCATGCTCCCAACATTTAAAGCCAAGTGAACCAGCCCCTGTGAAAAGCCCAAGAAGACTGGAGCTTATCCCTCCTCCAACACAGCCCTGCACCACCTTCTCAGAGCAAAACAGAAGAGGGAGGGAGCAGAGATATTAAAAGAAACTACATAAGCAGGAAAACAACTTCTCTCTGTACTGGGAGAGATCTCCTGGCCAGCAAAGGCCAACCTTACAGAGCAAGATAGGATCTTCATTCCAGGGCAGAGTAAGGCGGGAGAGAGGGAACGACATGCTCCATGCACCCTCACCTACCCACAGGCCCTGTGTGGTTTCTATAGCAGCACAATAGCAGACATTTTTCTCTCTCCACAAGAAAGCCTGAGTAATGTTCTGCAATTATATTAGTCTGCATTTTAATCAGATTTTATCTTCTTTTAAGCTTGCCAWTTTTTTTCCCATTTCCTTTTTATGTAATGCTCCCAAACTCTAATTCAAGAAGTGAAAAGCTCAAGGTTTTGTTTTTCGTTCAGGGCTGCCCATCTGCTGCCAGTATTTTTTTGTGCTGGTTTATGCCCCCACAGTACAAGCAGTTGTTCTGCACACAGACTGCTGGTTTGATCTGAAAAGTGTGAGGGGGTAAGCCCTGATGACAGAATCTCTTGAATTAATACAATCTGTAATACTTCATTCAAAAATGTATATGAGAGAGCATAGCAGAATTTTTGTTTGCCGTTTTAGGAATGCCTCGGGATCTATATTAAGCCTTCTAAAAACTATGGCATTAAAGTGACATTACCAGCCTCTCTAAATCTCACCTGATGTTACAACAGAGTCTGTTCATCAAGGGCTAATGCCTGGGTTGCATTAGGGAAGGTCAGTGACAAGTCCTGCTGTGCCAGGCCAACTGTAGGATGATGCTGACACTGGCAGAGGAGTGCTGGGGCTGGTACAGCTTCTCTCAATTGCTAAGCAAATGAAGAGCTTGTTTCATGTGCGCTCTGCAAGCCTAACCTCTGCAGATCGTTTAACTTTGTGGAGTTGTCACCCAGAAGTCACATCCCTGAAACTACAGGGGAAGACAGGGTTTGATTACCACCTCTCCAAATTTCAGCTGGCATCTCTGGGCATGCAGCAGCTGGCCAGCTGGTGAGTAGCCCTAGGTGCTCGTGTCCTGCCCTGCTCAGGCTTTCCACCAGAATGGCACAAGCCCTCACTGAACATGGCTTGAGCTGGCCTTGTGCTGAAGTGGAAAGATACTGAAAACTTTACATTTCTAATATAACTTCTTTAGCAAGAAGGATGTAAATTCAAGTCATGCCTACATACTACAACAGAAAGTTATGATGAGTGAATGTGTAGGTTGCAAAGTCAAATGCAGAAAATATAGCAAATGCCAGAAATAAGATTGCCTGGGCAACCTTAACTCATCCTCCCACAGGCATATGCATTTTATTAGAGCCTTAATTGCATAATGTCCTACCATTACACTGTCTCCTGTCGTACTGGCAGTCTGTCTTCTATTTTCCCATGGAAACAGAGCACCTAAATATACTTGAAGATCTGGATGTCATTCAGCATTTCTTTTAAATTCTCGATTAATCACCCCATGCTGCAACATAGGAAGTGTTCCCTTTGTACAGGAATTATGAACTCTTTCATAGGCTCGTCATGGTGTATAGCAAAGATGCATGAGGAGAGTTCAAACTCCAGGTGAACTAGGCTGCCTAAGTCCAGCGTGTACCTGCCACTCCAACTCCTTCCAGTTGCTACCTCATCTTGAAACACCTCAATGCTTTATACACCCAAATATTCTGTGGCAAAGTCCTATAGACACACTGCATTGAAGCAGGGACTGCAGCCCTGAAGTTTCTGAGATGAGCAGTTGAAACACGGAAAGAGTCCTTCTTTCTCTTTGCCTGAATGAACATCAAATCCCTTAGGACACTGAAACAACCTTAACAGGAAGACTAAGAGAACCACACCTCAGCCTACATGCCAGACTACGACTCTGAGCTTGCTTCTGTAAATGTCACAGACTGGGGCCAAGGGCTTCCTTGAAACCAAGGAGAAAAGAGACAATCTGAATATATAGGAAGCAAGCATGGCAGTAGAGCTTGTTAGGCCTGGCAGGGAAGGGTGATGGGATGGGTGGGAGCTCCTCAGCAGTACCAGGCACAGGTCTTCCCACCCATGCTCCGGGTGTAAGTGGTGCAGCAAGGAGCTGTGAGGGCAATCAGGGGAGGAAACGCCAATTTGACAAGAAGAGAGGAGGAAAGACAGGCTTACTTAGCTTAGCAAATGGTGCCTGTGAGGGGAGATGATAATTACCTCCTGCCAGCTCACATGAGAGGGATCATGGAGGAGAGGAGAGTTTCTTAGGGCAACGAGCAGTTCATCAGTTTTCCTTATGAGTGAGTTTTGCAGACCTTAAATGCCTAAAGGAACTAGGTACTCCATTTGTCCTGCCTTTCAGTAGGAAATGGATCTACATACCGTTTTACAAATACAATTGCTGTTAACAATTTGTAACAGTTTAAAAAAAAAGCCTGGAATTATTGAGATTTCCATGAGGAACCAGGTGATTCAAAACATTTTATCAATATCCAAACTAAATAAACAATAAAAATGTAACAGGGAAAACTGGGAAGTAAATGATTCCCACTTGGGAAACACTACAGCAAGCTATATAGATACGCAGACTAAAGGAAGCTGGTTATATTCTGTTTCTGTATCATAAATTTCTATATTCTGTTTTGTTCTAGGCTAAAGACCTCTGGTGATACTTTGTGAAAGATGTGTTTTAAGGCATTTAAAAGAGCAAGCATTGCCATCTACAAGCAGTCTTAACAGTCTTAGAAACATTTTATTCATCAAAGTTTCAGGATCGTCATTAGCATTCACACAATTACTATGCAGGCAGATGACTACAGGTAGGCAGCCAAAAATTGTCAGAGGAATGGCATTTATTTTTTTTAGCAAAAAAATGAGACTTTGCAGCTACTGCAACACCCAACATTTTAATAACAATCCGTTTTTCAACAACATAATGTTCAGCTGGCTAAATATGCACAAGGATTAAACACAGGAAGCTTAAGAGCAGATTCTGTCACCTATGTTTGTTTTCTATAAACCCCTTTGTGATGATGATGAACTGCACCATAACAGAGAAGTACGGTTTAGTGTTATTGTATAGATGACTCATATAGCATCTACAGTTTGACAAGAGCACAGGCTTTTGGTTTCTTTTTTCTTTTCTTTTTTTTTACTAAATAAAGCAAGTAGTCAGTCCAAAAATAGAGTAACTTGGAAAAATGCAGCTCCTGGAGGAATTACAAATTCCATCTACCAAAAGCACAGAGGTTGGTATGCTGGGGCATCTCTGCTGAGGATATTGTGTGAAAGCCATTAATTCTTCATCTGGAATGTAAATCTATGCCATCCAAATGGGATTTAAGTATTTCAAGGTAGAACTTCAGTTCCCAGCTGGAACCAGATTTAACCGGTTGGGCAATTTTCACGGTCGTTTTTATATTTGCTTTCTCGCTCAGAGCCCAGWGTTATTTACCCTGTGCTACCTGCAGTGCTGTGGCGTGGTATGGCTGGAATGGGTCCCCAGGCAAGGAAGGAAATGGGGCCCTGGTCCCACCAGCCGCCAGCTTTTCTCCTCCTTTCACCTGGGCATGGCCTCCTCCAGCAGCCTGCAGGGCATTTGCATGGCTGGCCAAGCCAAAGGGAACACTGCTGCTGCAGCACATTCAATTGCACATTTTAAGGTTTAATGCTGCATTAGTAATAGGAAGAAAGAAAAGCATCGATTATAGATAGAAGGAAAGCATTTCCATGTGTTTCCTATGCTAGGACAAAGCACTTTTGCCTTCTGCCCAAAATATTCAGGAACTCTGAAAAGAAATAATCTTGTTTGTCCAAAATAGCCTGGGGATGTATTTCTGTGGCTGAACTACACCTTACCTTTAACTCAGTCTGACTGATTCCCAAAAGCAAACAAACAAACATAAAAAGTCTCAATGTATGAATACATTAGTCATGTTTTCTTCTGAATGAATCACAGAAATCTCCACCAAATGAGAAAGAAAAATGCTAACAGAGAGCAGTTTATTTTCTAGCTTCTAGCTAGAAGCTATAGAGGTAAAAGCCTTGGACAGGCTGTGCCTGGGTGCCCCATGCACTCAGGCACCATAGCCTGGGGCAAGTTTTATCCAACTGCCTAGGAAGTATTTGTCATTCAAACCAGGTTAAACCACAACCTGAGAGGAAGTTTCTTGTTCACACTGTCCAAAATAAAGCGCATCACTACTAATCCTTGTTGGACACAGCTGAAGATGCAAGAGAAAACCTGGGCTTAAACCAGTTCCTCTGAGAAAGGTCTCTCTCCTAGGTGCATGATGGGGCAGCAAGTTTTGTTGAGAGGGACAAGTATGAGGCCCAGGGAACAAAACAGCTGGCTAAAGGCAGAGGGACTTCCATCTGGATCTGTTGGTTTAATGTGGGTTTTCCTTAATTTCTGTTTTCTAGGGAGTTGCACTGTTACAGGATGGCTACAGAAGGAATGCAAATACAGCACAGCAATTGCCCCCTGTCCAGACAGGACAGACGGCTTGGACCGACAGCAGCCTTACGCATGCCAGCAAGTGACTGGGCTCTTCCAGGGCTCTCAGCGGCAGGCAAGCCACCATTTAGGAARTAGGACTGGGCTTGGTTTTGTTATTACAAAACATAAAAGTCTCTGCAATATAACCTAAACAATCAAGACAGCCAATGGCTTATCCTCATTTCAGTATTGCTCCTGCTGAGACCTCACAACAACTCTGTGCTCTTTGCATCAGGGACATTTTCCTGTGCTTGCAGCAAGTTGCAGAGCAATGGCTTCAGGGCAGCTTGGCTACCAGTGGGCTTCATCTGACCTCAAGACTTCTCTGCCTTCACATATTAGCTGGCAAAGGGAGGATTGGAGCTACAGTCTCCATAAGTGTCAACCTGAAATACTGCACTTTAAATTTAAGGTGAAGGGGCATTTAAATGCAAAGTACTACCCTTTGTCCTTTTATTTGAGTATGTAAGAAAATGCCTCATTATAAACCACTGTACTACTGATGTAGTATGTATTTTCCTAGAAGTTTAATTCCACTGTTGGTATCAGTAAAAGTTTACATAAATTTTCATGGTATGGGAATAGAATTACAGACTATAAAGTGCATTCCCATAATCTGAAGTTGGGGGGAAAAAAGTATCTAGAAAGTCTGGGAAAATTTATGCTTTTTCACAGTTGTATTTGTAAAACACATTTTTTCTTTTATATATAAGAGGAATTCTGGCCAAGACTGACTTGTGACTCAAGACATTATTTCAAATTGCTGAAAAGAATATTAGGAATCAGCATTAAGCTATCTGTAAAGCAAGCTATATGCTTGCAAAGAGCAATAGAAAAAAATTGTGTAATAAGTTAGACATAAGAGCAGTTCCAATTAGAATCAACTACTGGAAAATTAGAAAATGTTGAAATTTAATATGTGTTGGTTTTTACTGCATTCTAGACAAAGAATCACTGTACCTGCAAGTCTAACTACAAATAGGAATTCTCCACAGTAGTTATTGTCAGCATCTTTCCTGAATTCCCATGGATGTGAAAAGGAATACGTTTTGCAGAAAAATAATTAGGAAAACCAGTCCAATGAGATGCTATTCCAGCCATACTACTTAGCTGTAGATGTAAATAACAGCTGACTCACTGCTTAAAATCCCACATTCTCTAATGTCTTGACATCTGAAATAGCTGAAACATCACTAACTGATAATAGGATTTCTAACTGAGAAGTGGAAGTATTTTGCATTAATATTACATATAGCAATGAATAAAACATTAACACGTAACTAGAATGTTTTTTACTTGTATTTGAACAGTAACTGCAATCTCAGCTGTTTCAAAATATGTATTCTTTCAAAATACCAGGAGGCAGTGGTACATAAAAGATTCATTCTCTTCTGGTCTATGAATCAGCTATGAAAAAATTGAAGTTGCAGTTCATTCTTCTGTCCTCTCAGCAAGCAGTACAACTACATTATTAGTGATTTGGAAGAGATTGTAATGTTAACTCTGAAATAAAAACTCCGGGAAAAAAGTCAGTGCCCAGTAAAAATATTCTGGGGAAAAAACAGAACAACTGGCTGAGACTACTATAAAGAATAATTTTCTCAAACTCTACTCATACAGTATTTTCTGAACCAACATTTACATTTATTAATGGATGTCTCATTTTCTTTGACTACTAAATCTTTTGCAGAAGTGGAAATCTTTGTTCAAAGTTATGATAAAAGATTGTATTTACAGAAAGAAACTATTTTTTCAAGACTCTCTGGAAGCTGTACAGCAGCTCATCTATGCCAGTTTAGCTTACAATTTTTCCTAACATTAGGATAGAGTGGTTTTAGTTAGTAAAGAAGTACTGAGCGAGGATACTTTATTTATCATTTCTTACCATTTTAAATAAAATGCAAAGGCAAATTATGTGAGCCTTGGTTTGTCTTTCAGGCCTGTAGCTCTACTAGCACTTGAAAAAGTGCCCAACGTATTCTCAGAGAAAAAGTCGTTGAATATGATAAAAGAAGCATCCAACAAGTAGAGAATGGAAAACAAATTCTGCAAAGGAAGAGAATCGTAGCTAGCACTTGTGCTGGGTAGAGAGAAAGACACTGCGGCCAGGCTGGATATGGAACCTCATGGTAGTACTCTGGAAAGGGGGGGATGTGGGAAGAATGCATTCACACTATAATATTTTGCAGTCCATAATGCATAGGTTTCTTAAACAGAGCCATGCAGACATACTTTTTGCAGGTAGTTGTTTCAGTTGTTACATCCTTGGCATTCTGTCAGTCACCAAAATTGACAGCAATGACCTGCAGCAGCACCTATGGACTGAGAGATGAGCCTGCTGCCAGCCTCACCTCCTGGCTCTACCAACAGCTATGGATTCCTGTGATCCAAGCAGCAGAGGCAAACACAAACATGATTAATTTGCTTCGGAAAACAATTAGCTGTTGCCATGAGCAGAAGAAGTAAGAAACCTTTATTTTTTGCTCAGTTTAGCCCAGCCTCAGTACAAGGCCAGATCTGAAGCTTACTGACATCACCAGGGATTCTGGAGCTTGGTGGCCTTCCCTCAGGGTCTCCAGGAGGTGAGTGCCCTCCTAGACCTGAGGTGCCCAAAATTAACTTGAGTGGTACCACTGACAGCAGTAGGTACCAAAATATAAAGAGATGGCAAACACCTTGATCAGCAGTGATCATGCCTCTGGTCACACCTCAGAATGAAGTATGTCCTGCTCTCCTTGCTCTATCTTCATGCCACCCAGCCTAACACCAAGCCAAGCCCAACCAAACTCCCATGCCTTTCCTCACCACCACCTTTGTCCCATACAAAGTCACATGTTGAGCCCAGCCCTCACGCTTCTCTGCCCACTCCTACCCTATGCCTTGAGCTGTCTGTTGGTGTCCTGAGCCAAAAGCACAGCTCCCACATCGATGGTGTTCCTGCAGGCTTCTGTGCCAGGCCACCCTCACACTTGAGGGCTTGCTGGGCAAGAAGGCAGAGCCTCTCCCATGCTCCACCAGTGCTGATGGGACACCCCAGACAGCAGCTGGCTGCCACCCTAGAGGTGCCAAGAGGAAGGCAGAGACAGCTCCAGTTTGGGGTTTGCATCTGCTCATGATCTTACCAGTGGCATGGGCACTGGCACGCGGCAGTGGTGCCGTACATGAGATGGATGGTCTGGGTCTGTGGTCAGGAAGCCCTGCCTCTCACAAGTTAGTCTGTTGACTGTCACAAGGGGGGGTTTTCTGATATTTTTTTGTCCCCTCAACATCTGTTCACATATTTTCCTCTGGCTAATTGCCGTAAAGGTCTGTCATCACGTAAGAAACTGCCAGTGGTTTGTAGGTGAAACGTGTGGCCTCAAGCATGGCTTTGTCGGGGGATGTATGAGGAAACACAAGCATGACGGGTGTGCAGGGCTGTTGAGGCTCCCGAGGAGAGGCTGCCAGCACGGGCCATGAGGCTGAATACAGAACGTGTACAATTTACATTTCATCACATATTACTGGAGGACATGTACTTCATGTCTAGAAAATGAAGCTGTTATTGCACGATGAAAATCCATATGCCACAAGGCTTGGTTTTGGCCTTGCTGCAAGGCTGTGCTCTTAGGAGCAGAGCTGTTGTGAAACAGTAAGGGACATGCTCTGATTCACTGTGCGATCCAGCAAGAGCTTCCAAACCATGAAGCAGCTGTTTTTCCTACAGTCTCCAAATGGCTTTTGTTCGCCTGCCAAATTTGGCTGACATGTCCTGCCTTGCAGCCCTTTGTGAAGAAAGAGCAGCCCCAGATGGCACATGGCGTAGTCACAGTTAAGGCAAGTTCCTCCAACCACAGCCCACAGAGAAGACAAACTACAGGTAAAGAAATACAGTATTTTGCAAGGAGACAAATGGAAGTAATATGTGCTGTAACAAGTAGTAGTGGACTATGATTTTTTTGGTGCATGCCCTTTTTTTTGAGATAGCCAGAGTAAGATTAGTGTCTCTCTGCAAGAAATCCAAAACAAGACTACTGATACAAGAAACATGAGTTCTTGGATCAGCACCATTGCTCCAGAAGGTTTCTTAGACCTCCTGCTCCTTCTTTCTACATACTTTCTTCTTGAAATCCCCAGTATTCAATCAGCTTTAACAAGAGTAAATATGCTGTACACAGAAATAATATTAGGGGGAAAAATGTACATGTAGTGATTTCCTAATTGCAAGAAAATCAAGACAGCAATTCATTGTTTTCAGAAAGCCCAGGATGGTTCCCCTTGTCCTTTCTTCTCCCTTCCCACCCTTCAAGTCTGCTGATAGATATTATGGGGTGTATTAATTGTGGCCATAGAGTGTGCATTTCTAAAACATGCTCTGCTGTTCACCTAACTAGAAAATACGTAGTTAGCCCTCTCCAACTGACCATAAATATTGAAACATTCACCTAGATATTAGCTGCAATGCTGTATTACTTCCAGTTCTGAATTATATCAAAAGCAAGCTGAATTGCCTGGTTTTCCATTTTCCCCATCTCTGGAATGAGGCAATAATCTCACACATCACCATCAAGTACACAAAGGTGGGTGGATGAAAAGTACTACCAAGGTGTGATGCATCCTTAGTAAAACAGTGGCTTGCAKAAAACCAATGTGCAGGTGCTTTCAAAGTGCAAGCAAGGCCAGATCGTGCTGGCAAAGGATGAAAGTTGGAGGAGCTTTCTGGGAATGAAGTCCCATGATCCCCTAGGAGGGATTAACTTTTATCAATTTGGCAAGGTGGCAGAGCCACCCACCAACAGCTAAATCAAGGATGAGGCAAAAAGTCTGGAGGCTTTGTCTGCCCTGTTGTCAGTGGTGGTCATCCTCTCCTGGCAGATGGCCAAAGCAGCTTCAGGAGGACATCCWTAGGACTTTCTGTGGCCCAGCAAGGCTTCCCAGGGACTTTGCTACTAGCCAGAGTTGGTAGGAAGGATACAAAGCCAGTCCATTTCTTATGTCCAAAGGGTCACACAATGATCTTGGTTGTGCAAACACTGATGCTGTGAAGTTTCCTATACCCAGCTTTACTAAGACACTTGGGGATAGTGATGCTCAGACACACAGGTCAGTTCTTCGAATGCAATCTTCAGCTCCCTTTTTTTCCTTCAGAGGACAGAATGATGGGGACTGCCTTTGACTGCCCATGATGGCAGAGAGGCTGAAGTGCTCATCTAGAAAGCAGAAGACTCAGTGCTCTTCAGTGCTCTTCTCAGCCTGAGATGATTCAAAGCCATATCTTGCTGCCTTCAGGAGTCTCCTCCAGCCTCTAGACTGGATACTTCTATGGAGACAGGACATTCGCTGCCTCTTTTCTCAAAGCAGAGTGATAGACAGGAAACAAGCTACAGAGGGCCAGAGAGAGAGAGAACATGAAAGAATGTGCYTCTCTGTGTCATCTACTATTGCAACATTCAGCAGAAGGAATGAGGCATTGGCTCCAAAAGAATTTATATATTTTCAGCCAATGCTTTACAGAACTAAATATTCAGAGGAAAAAAAAAAACAACTAACTAAAAACTGTACTTGTTATTTCATGAAACACAGAAGTTTTCATTGACATTTACTAACTCTGAATGGTAAAAGGACTTTAAGAGCTGTATACATCCATTCCAGCTGTGAGAATAATTAACATGAACAGTCCTTCTCTTGAAAGATTAAAGGCTTCTCTAGCAACAATGACTGTTGCTAGAATGCCATATCTCATATGAGCAGAGGCAAACCAATGATTCATTCATACTTCAAGCTGGAAAGGTAGGGACTGCTATCCTGTTGATGAATGTAACCTTCTATCTCTCGTTAGAGCACAAACTGGACGCAAGCCCAAGCCAACCTTTATTTTTGTAATGAGTCATATGCAGTGTGGCAACTGTCCAGACCTCCCCTGGAGCCCTCTCATGCTAGGTGAAATCAGGGGTACTCCAAAGACATGACAGCTCCACAGACCAGTCCTGTAACTATTACAGTCCCAGGTAAGCTCTGCAGTGGTACCTGGGGCTCAAAAATTGCTGGCTCAGCAGCAAGGCAGCCTAACAGTGCCCCCTTTGGGGAGGGGTGGGTGAATTTCTTAAAGTCATGAGCAAGTGCATGGATTTTGTGTTCATTTTTCCCCCCGCCCCAGCTCTGCTTTTGAGAACAGCAGGAGATAGAGCCTGACAGTGACCCAGACTTCTGAAATGCTCAGAGAGGGAGTGAAGGTCAAGTTCAACTGTCTCTTAATTGATAAGCAGGGAGCCAGTAGCCAGGATATGGGGACAGGGCAGCGTGCCTGTGTGTGTCGTGCACGCCAGGCTTGCTGCTAATGCTACCTTGGCTGCCAGAGACATTTAATGCTACTCCAGCCCATTTTTGGAGGTTGACACTTTTTATTCATTATCAGATTTCTTATTAAATGGACAGCAGTAGGTTTTCCTCTTGAATCCATTTTCTGGGTACCCAGGGATGTCACTAAACATTAAACTCACAGGAACTATGACACTTGTATCTTAAAATCTGCCTTTTATCTGAAACCTGAGAAATACTGTCTTTGAAATTATTGAGTTAAATAAGACAAAGAGTACACATAATAAAAGATGTTTGTACTTCTTTTCAAAGATCAGTGCATATTCAACATGCTGGAACTCTGCACAAAGTTTAAGTTTTATATCAGATCTTTGAACGGAAATGAAAATGCTTTAAAAAGCTGTGTTCAATGGAAAGGAAGATTACACTCACTAAAACTAAAAGTAAGTTTTGCAAGGGCAGGCAACAATAAGGTAGCTTATTGTCCTCTGAGATCTACAGCTTAGTGTTTTGGGAATACAGGCAAAGAAAAGCATGGAATAGTGAAAATCAATGAAATTCAAAAAATAGTTGCTGAGTTAGACTGATGTTGCACATTTTGAAAATATCTTCAGAAACTTATTGCTTAAGCAAAAGCAACAAGGCAGGTTAAAGATCTCGACAATGCAATAATGTCTCAAAACCACATCACAGAAATTAATGTGTTAACTCTGGAAGCTGTTGAGGTTGAACTTGCAGGGCATGAAGTAGCCGCAAAACCCTTTGAGATTACCATCTTTTAGGTTAGACCCATTTTTGGTAGTAATTCCTACTGTGTTTACGAGTTGGTTAATCACTACTAGACAGCTTGAACGCAAAGGAGAACTAGGAGCTGGGGGAACTTGTAAGACAAAATTCTGGCAGACAAATTTTGAAACAAGCAAGCAGGAAAAGTAGAGAATGAGATCAGACTCACTACCTTACTGGCTGGTAGGACTGGGGAGAGGAACAAACACTGGTAAAGATAAGAAATACCTGTAACTTAGCATTAAAGTGTTTGGTAGCTTCTCTACCAACTTTGATGTAATACTGATATTTTAAAGCATATAAAGCATATAAAGCATATAAAGAAAGACTTTTTGGACAAATGTGATCCCAAAGCCTCAGAAATTACCCCCACATAAAAAAGAGAGGTAAAATAACGTAGCAATACTCCACCTACAAAATGCTAGAAGGGAAAATTACAGGCAATTTCAGTCCCATTGCTATTTTCTTTACTGCTTTGAAGGAATGCAGTAAATTACCTGCATTAAAACGGCAGRCTTAGAAAATGTGCTCTTTTACAGGCTGCTATAGTCTCACAGGCTTCAATGCYTTTCGAAATGTCCACACAGCAAAATAAAGGACACAAAATAGTGTGGTAATCCTCAACAAGCTTTTATCTTGCTACTACAGATAACAATAGCATCGAAAACATATCAAGTAGAAAGGGCTTTTCACACCAGCATGTGTCTTTAACATCTACAGAGACTGCCCCAGGAGAGTTTATATTTGGTTTGTTGATTTGTGCTCCAGACAGTCTGTGTCTGTCCATCATATTGTGTAGGCATGTTTTCTGTCTTGTAGACAGCAGATGCAAGTGATAACTATGCCTAATTAACAGAGCTCTCCCTCACCCACTGAAATCTAACTAAGCTACAGACAAAACTGATCACATGCAACAAACAGTCAGCAGGGGGGTTATTTTGCATATCACATCCCTGTTAACTATGATACCAAAAGAACAGGACCCTTTTAGAAAAGATCTGCAGGGATGGAAGTTTTCAAAACACAAATACCCATCCAGGTTCCTGACTGCTACTTATTATTGGATATTTGGCAGTCTGTGTCTCTATGGGTGATTTAAACCACTTTAGGAATGACTGGAGACAAGACCAGAAATAATCAATAGAACTCTTTGTCTTTAGACTGTCTCAAGTCCAGCCTAGTAAGTAGTGACCAGAAGGTCTGGTTAATATCTCCTGCCTATTGCTTAACTTCTTTTTAAACAATCATCACTAAGACTATTATTCGCTCTGGGGCAGGTGCTGTACATATAGGGCAAAACAATATGGAAGTCTAGTGTAAGGGGAGAAATTAAGTTGATGCCACTAATTTGGGTTCACAGACACCTAGGCAGGCTCCAAACAAGAAAGGAAGGCACAAAATGACACGAGTAGCACCAGGAGCAGCAGCTTTCAGTGTCCATGCTTTGTCGGTCCAGTGGCTATCACTTACCTGACAATTATACAAGATACAACCCAAGTTTATCACTATCAAAATAACTCATTACAACACTGAATCATTACACTCCTTGTTCCTTCCCACATTGGTAACAGACTCATCTGCATGTTAATTCTGTTCAGGATCTATTTTTATACATGGGTAGTTAGAGCTAGAAAAATCTGGGGTTTACTCCACTGAAATACAAACCGTTTCCATCAAAATCTAACCTACACGTCTTTCTTCCATTTCTGAGATACAGCTTGTTGAAAGAAATAATTTTTTAAATGTTGAGGTAAATGTTAAACTGATTTCTTTTCACTTTATTTAGTTGAAACCAATCTGTTCAGAAAACAATCTGATCTGCTAGTCAGGCTATGTATGCGTTGACTGGTGTAAGCAAAATGTCGCATCAAGCAGAGGAACATAAGAGCAAAGAATCCCACCTTTTCCCTCTTTTTGCAGCCCTTTGCCATGTTCATCATCTCAAGGTAGAAACAAACATACCAACCTAGCCTGGACACTAGAGAGGTGCCAACTAAGAGCTCATTTATCTATGAGATAAGATGCATGTCTGTGACTGTGACAGACACACCTTTTGAGTTGGGCCTGGGTAAGTCAGTCACTTTACAGGGATACAATATATCTACATTAATGGCTTTCTCTTGATAACCTCACTGGTGTATGTTTTTCTAAAGCAGAAAATGAAAGAACACACAACCTTTCCAACTGAGAAATAACCACATCCTTTCTTGTCAAAACAGCAGTAAAAGGGACCCAGCTAGGTCACATAATCCAACACCACAACCCCCACCCCAGCCAGGAACAACTAAATTTAAACCATGTATCACAGGAATCGCTTACTATACTTTTCTTGTCTGCTCACACATTCTTTTTAGACCAACCTTAACCTTTCTCTTTCAATTAAAAGAGGATGGATGATATTGTTCTTGCTCAATAGACTTCCTGCTGTTTCTCTCTTTCAATGTGTTGTTTTTGCTGGATATTTTTCAAAGTCAAATGCCCTTCCTAGAAATCTGGGCACCTTGTTGTTGGAGCTTAAACTGCTGTCAGAGTTCACTATTGACTAATGTGTGTTGACCAGGATTAATGTCCTTTTTTTAAGAAAAGCAAATGTTTGCAGGAAAATAATGGAAATATATTATTGTGGGCATTGAGAGATGCATTATAGAGACTGTATGTTTTGTGTTTCTTATCTGATAATTTCCTTGATTTTCTGGGACAAATTCTCAGCTTGTATAAACAATTTCCAGCGGGACTGACCCATGTGCATTTATACTAAGCAGTAAGCTGGCTCTCAGTCTCAACAGACAGTGTACTTCGACAATCTAAAATGAGAATATTTCTCTGTGGCTCCAGCTGTACTGTGCTTTATGGTGTCTACCAAGCAACATATAAACCTGTGGGGAAACRTAGATTTGTTCACAATACAAACTACTGAGAAAACAGCAAAGAACTTTTTTTTTTTTTAAATAGAGATTTTACTTGCAAGATGCTATAGTTCAAAGGTATATTTTGGCCACAATGCTATGCTCTGACAGAACACAGGAAAGCACAGACCACAAGAAATCAGCTTTGGGAAAAAAATGTAGCATTAACAGAGTTATCACATAATCATGTCACAGCCATTCTATGCTGCAAAGGCTACAGAGTTGTGGAAAGTCCTGGAACAGTAAGGGAATGAATACAAAATAAGCATTTTCTCATATTTCAAGTGATGCAGAAAGGGGTAACAGTCTATCCATTTTCACTGTGCATTTTTTTAGTTTTCATGAGCAGGAAAAAGAAGGGAGTCTCCTGCCTGTTTTCTCCTCATATGTATAAAACTAATTATTCTGCTTTAACAAGGAGAACTTTGTTCTCATAATTTCCAAGTTTCATTCCAACCCCTGCAGCTAATCATGACCAYGGTCACTGATAATGAGTAGTAAATTGTTATAGTCCTCAGAGCCTGATAGGTACATTCCAGTCTGCATCATGTAGCCCTGCTGCTCTACACATTATTGTTCACAGATGGTAGCTGTCAAACTCTGTCAACTTCATATACACATTCAGAGAGTTACATCCGCATTCCTGAAATTTATGACTGCACAGCCCTCACCTTCTAAGGCCTTTAATTCAATAACATGTCACGTCCCTTCAGTCTCACCCTGCTCTAAAATACTTTCACCCACTTACAGGCCTTCAATTTAGGAAAAAAAAACCAACAACTCACCAACCCTACTGAGTTATTACAATGTAAATATTTTAATAGAATGGGGTGGTGGTGGAGAGGGGGGCAGGGAGAAGCCTATCTGACTTTAAACAGCCCCATTATTACATTAAGATTGATGATCAGGAGCTAATGGAGCATTTGCTTTAAAAGTTTATTTAACTACAGGGAAAGTGGATATAGATATGTGTATCTATTGGCTGCCACATCACTGAATCTTTGAGCAAGAGTACATAATATAAAGAAATATTTTCCAGGTTTTCACTGTCTAAAGGGTATTATTTAGACTAAATTTGCCTAAATTTAAACTCCCCAAGCAAAATAAAACCCAATATTAGAATAATTTCTATTTCATATTAAAAGCACTTATTTTTACATTGATAAATATTGCATTTTGAAGATGGATGTCTGAGGATTCTGTCACTAAYAATATGAATGTAAAGGGAGAAATACCTTCCTTTGCTCAGACTGAGAGAATGAAGTGCAAATAAATAAATAGGACAAGTAAAGTATAACAAATAAATTGAAAGATATTTTTCTCTTTTTTCTGCCTAACGATGCAAAGATATAACTAGTAACTCAGAATGTACCTCACCTTCTTCACAGGGCTCCTCTAGCCAAACTCCTGTTGGCTAAGAAAGGAAATACATGAAAACACCTTTCCAGAGCTTTTGCACTTTCAAACTGGCCTTGTCTCACATTCATCTAAGACCATCTTCCAGAAAGGACCCGAGCAAAGGAAGCTGAAGTAGTGGTCTGTAAACTGACAGTCTCAGGGCTAGACACAAATGCTCTTGCATTTCTTATCTCTGAGCTACTCAAAAAGACAGCAAGTCTTTAAAACTGAAGGAAGCTGGATTTTATTAGGATGTGCATATGGCAAGTATCAGAAATTAAAATGATTGGTACATAGCTCACCCTATCCCACTGTGTCTCAAAGTAAATGCTTGGAGATTTTTAATTTCACCTTTTCCACAAATGAAGGACACCTGAGCATCACCCTGCCGATTTGTGTCACATTTGGCAGGGGTGCATCATGCCTTGGGAACAGCACACAGGTTCCCCACTAACTCAACAGCCACACTGGCTGTGTTAGAAATTAAGGTAATCTCATGCTGAGAACAAAGTGAACCGAGTTTTCCTCTTACATGTCTTTCAGGCTAAAGTAAGCCAGTTTGTTTCCATGAATAATGCAGGAGGACGTATCTGGTCATGTAGAAACACTTCAATTATACCCCATCACCCTCAGTAAGAGAACTATGAGTAATCTGATAGGGGTTATTCTGAAATTCAGTTGCAATGCTGGTGTCTCCCTTTCCTCATTAACCTTTTTAAATGAACCCCAAGACTCTCACCAGCTTCCCTGGTGGGAACTGGTGCCACCAGAAAGGGCATGTAGCACACATGCTATGTCATATTAATGGCCATCTCCTCCACTGCTGATACCACTATGAGCCCATTGCTGCAGCAGGGATGTATATGCCACATCAAAGGTTTGTAAGGCTATAATTTATCCAGAGCTGGATGTTCTGAGATGGCAGCAGTGGTGACCTTGAGATCATGTCACAGTGGGACTCCTTTTAGGTCCCCCATGCAAAAGTGCATCCTGCCAAGGTGGAGACACAGCCTGGGTTGGAGGCTGGCTCTTGCAAAATCTTGTGAATAACATTCTGAAAACAATATGCTCTTGTTGTCTTATTTCACCTTGGGTGAAAGGGTAATAATTAAATCATTGCAAAACACATCAAATGACACTTCAGTACTAATAAGAAAGCTAAAAATGGATGGGGATTTAACTCACGTTGTGATTTTAATTCTCAAAGAAAGTGTGATAGATCAGGATACGTAGGAATGTAAGCAAAACAAAACAATCYCCCATCTGCCCCTCCCCCCCAAAAAAGGCAAAAATGCATCCACACCATTAGTAAAACATTAACAAGGTGAGGAATGTTTTGATAATCTGTGATTTCTGAGATTCTAGTCCGATTCCCTTGCTGACATAACTGGGTAACTCTATCACAGAGGAGATAAATAGATTCAAGACTCCAAAACTACTCAGATATCACAGTAAAAGTGGCTCCAAAAGGGTGTGCATTATCACAGGTCTGGACTTGAGTCAGGAAAACATCTATAGTCAGGAAAGCTCTTCAAGTCACTGAGAGATGTGGTCTGTTCACACTGACGCGCTCCCAGTGGCCCGTTGTTTGGAGAGCCGAAGCAGAAGGATATTTGAAAGCTTTTCCATAAGAGCTTATCTGGTTTTAAGATATTGGAAAGGGAAAAAAGCAATTTATAGGCTGTGATTTTATAAAGTTTCATGAATAGGTTTTTGCCATGGCAATACATTATCTCAATCTGTTCTGCATATTTTCTAGCACTGCAGGGCATAGAAGAAATGAGCATTACATGGCACATAACCTGCTAACAGAGCCACGCCATCTGAAAGCTGTAAAATCAGTCACCCAGGCCCATTCCAGCCCTTATTCTGTCCTGATTTCTTGATAACCATTCAACTAGCAGTATATGGGTTATCTGAAAAAAACAACCTCAAGGATTAATCTGGTGTTCCTTGTAATATCTGTCTTGATCAGCCAATTGTCTAAATGAAGGGAGCCATGGATACCAATCACCCTTTTAGGTGCTGGTTTATCACCTGTAACATTTGATGAAGATCCAGGATATAACAGGGAGTGTGAAGACAAGCAATCAATAAGATAGTGATTCAGACACTCTGAATCCTATTGGCCAAACTATTGGTCCATGTGATTCTACAGTGACCTGTATTTGCATATGAAAAATACTTTTCTGCTCCTATTAGTATGTTTTATTTGAATCCCTTACCAAAATGCAAACTGCCTGAGCATGACAAGTGCATGCAGAATTCAGCAGAATGTGGCTTGGATCCTAGCAGATCATTTAAGTGTTAATGTATGACAAATAATTTCAATCCATACTCAAAAGAAAGTGCTAGAAAGAATACATGATTTTTGGAAGAATGGTTGTAATTGTTACTTACATTTAATTAAGGGGGAAACTATTAATTTGGTCCTATCTATGAGAAGAATTGCAGGTTATAGAGAAAAAACCAATCTAATAATTCTAAGATTGCTTGGGTCTAGATTTGCAAACTTTTTCCATTGTTGCAGGTACTGAACCAAATCCAAGTGTTTGAAAGCCACTGAAATTTGTTCTTTTCAAAATACAAATCTAATCCGCTCCAACTCTATGCACTGCTTGTTACAAACAAAAAGTCAGCTTTTTTTCCTGTTTATATATCAGTTACAGCTTAACTGAGGATACAGTGGAGCCACTGTACTGGCGACTTGCTGCTGATCTACACCACATTCCTTCGGGTGCCAACTGGAGCAGCCTTATCAGGAAGGTTTTTGCAGGTGCAGCAGGGAGCGTGCTGGTCTGGCAGCAGGCTAGAGAGCATTCTTCTGCTGAAACATCAGGGCCTAATTACACAGCAGTCATTGGGGAACACATGCAACACAGAGGACTTCTGATCTAGAGTCCACAAGTAATAGCAAAAATAATTTTCTAACGTTAACAGAAGAGATTTTGCAATACATGCTTTTGCTTTACCTTGCCAATCATTTAAACAGAAACACTGCTTTGTTGAGTGAGCCTATGTGAAAAATACACAATTGAATCAGTAAATAATGAAATCATTTACAATTGGCTTGTAAATAGTGCACTAGGTACATGGTTTTTTTGAATATGTGTGGGTCCATATTACTCTGCTTATTTTCAAAGTGTTCTGTACCTTGAGCATCAGGATTGTGCGTTTCCCTGTCTCATCAGGTGGAGAGGAGAGGTGAAGGTGGGTAGCAGGAAGAAAACATGTCAGAGGCATGAAACTGACATTTTGGAGGGAAAAAAATTTAAACCAACCTGCCATTCACCTTCCCTTCTCTGCTGGAGACTTGCTGGAGAAGATGTTGATGGAGGTGAAGTATCATGTCAAAACGCTAGGACTGGGGGAGACAACCCAGAGACAGCTCTGGACCGGGAGATGCAGSAGCACAGGAGGGTACTTGCCAGCTAAGGAGAAGCTATACAAAGAATTTGTTTCATGTGAAGAGGTGCAGGAAACTTGTTTCCTTTACAGGAACAAGCAATATTTTAGATCTGAATTAGAGTAATTACACCAGCAGCAGTTGCCAAAACCACTCCCTCCTCTAGGTAAGTGTCCTGATTGCAGCTGAGATAGAGTTCATTTTCTTCTCTGTAGCTGGTACAGGTCTGTGTTTTGAATTCAGTATGAGAATAATTTTGATGACACACTGATATTTTGTTGCTATGTAGTGCTTTCTCCAGTTCAAGGACTTTCCAGTGTCCCATGCTCTGCCAGTGAGCAGGTGGATAAGAAGCTGTGAGAGAGCATGTCCAGGACAGCTGACCCAAACCGGCCAAAGGGGTATTCTACTCCAACCACTGTCATGCTCAGTATGTAAACTAGTAAGTGAGAAGTAATATGCCTTGTTTAATGATGGGTCCTGCTGTAGGAAAGCATCACAGGTGGAAGACAGCTGTATGGGGTCCCTTATGACAAGCTGTAGAAACTGCTGAAGGAGAAAGTAAGTCAGTTTGCGGAGGTGAAACCCATCCAGCTGGCTTTAGACATTGCTGAACAAGAAAAATGGCCAACACTTTATCTCTATACTGATTCATGGATGGTGGCAAATGCCCTGTGCRGGTGGTTGCAGCAATGGAAGCAGAATAACTGGCAGTGCAGAGGTAAAGCCATCTGGGCTACTGTATCGTGGCAAGGTATTCCTGCCTGGATGGAGAACCTGGTTGTGAAGGTACATCATGTAGATAGATGCTCATGTACCCAAGAGTCAGGCCGCTGAAGAATATCAGAATAGCCAGCAGGTGGATCAGGTTTCTAAGACTGTATTGGCTCAGGTGGACTTGGACTGGCAACGTAAGGGTGAGTGGTTTCTAGCTCAGTGGGTCCATGACACCCTGGGCCATCACAAGGTACAACATATAGATGGGTTCATGATCAAGGGGTGCACTTAGCCAAGGACACTATCATATAGATGATCTATGAATGTGAAACATGCACTGCAATTAAGAAAGCCAAGTGATTAAAGTCTCTCTGGTAAGCAGGACAATGGCTCAAATACAAATATGGGGGGGCCTGGCAGATTGACTGTATTACACTCCCACAAACCCACCAAGGCAAGCACCATGTGCTTACAATGGTGGAAGAAGCCACTGGATGGCTGGAAACATATCCTGCGTCCCACACTGCTGCTTGGAATACTGTCCTGGTCCTTGAAAGGTAAGTCTTAYGGAGACCACAGAGAGAATTGTCAGATTCTGGGGCTCATTTCTGAAACAACTTTATAGACACTTGGGCCAAAGTCTGCAGCATYGAGTGGGTACATCACATTCCCTACCATGAACCAGCCTCTGGGAAGACTGAAGAATACAATGGACTGTTGAACACTACACTGAGAGCAATGGGTGGTGGGACCTTCAAACATTGGCATACATATTCAGCAAAGGCCACCTCCTTAGTCAACAYTAGGGGATCAGCCAGTCAGGCTGGCCCCGCTCAAACAAAACTGTTATGTATTATAGAAGATGATAGAGTTCCTGGAGTGCACATTAGAAATCTGCTGAGGAAAACAATCTGGGTTATTTCTGCCTCAGACAAAGCCAAACCCATCCATGAGATTGCTTCTGTTCACGGACCTGAGTGCACTTGGTGGGTAATGTGGGAGGATGAAGCAGTCCAGTATATGCTCAAGGGGATTTGATTCTGGATGAGAATAATCAGTGAATTTAAATGTATGATGTTAATTGCTGTATAATGTGGCATATTATAATTTCCATGGTGGATTTATGCCCCTCACCACACTGTGTGCCTCATAATGCCTGTATCCAGCACTCCAGATTTGGGGGTCAGAACCCTTCTGATCATCATGTTAATGAAGAATGAACTTTAATAAAACTGGACAAGCGCAGCAGTGACAGAATCAGAAATGTCTTCAACATGCAACAGTCCAAAACCACACACCACAGACTCTTATGATGGAAGAATCTCCAGGTTACAGACTAAATTAACTCAACAGACTTTATAGACATGGTCCACAGACTAAGGGAGTGATAGTTGTGTATCCATCAAAAGACAGGATAGTTAGTGGTGCATTGGAAAGCGTGAGACCTGGCATGATGTAAATGATATGGAATAAGGGGCAGATACTGTCCTGGTTTCAGCTGGGATAGAGTTCATTTTCTTCTTAGCAGCTGGTACAGGGCTGTGGTTTGGATCCAGTATGAGAATCATGTTGATGACACATTGATGTTTTGGTTGTTACTGAGCAGTACTTACTCTAAGTCAAAAACTTTCCAGTTTCCCATGTTCTGCCAGTGAGCAGGTGCACAAGAATCTGGAGGGAGCATGTCCAGGACAGCTGACCTGAACTAGCCAAAGGATATGCCATAGCACAGAATGTCAYGCTCAATATACAAACTGTCAGGAGCTGGCTGGGGGCAAGTTGGCTGGGGGCTGCTGATCACTGCTCGGGGTGGGCTGGGCATCAGTCAGTAATGGATGAGCAATTGTACTGTGCATCAATTGTTTCTTCTGGGGTTTATTCCTCTCTCTCTCTCCTTTTCATATTATTACAATATTTTGGTTCAATTATTAAACTTTTCTTAGCCCACAAACTGGAGGTGGGGGSAGGTGAGTGAGGGGCTGTGTGGTATTTATTTGCCAGCTGGGGTTAAGGCACGACACAAGACAAAGAAACCTTGATAATAGATTCATGGAATTTGATTAACAGCAAGTACTTCAGAACATACTTTTTTGGCCACTCTGATCTTGATGACATTATTAATATGAAGACTATTCTATGAGAAATTAATTGCTCTTTAACAGTTGAATAAGGTGGTCCAGATGTACTGTGGGATATATTACATTGAACCTTTGCTCTGTGATAGAACAGATTTAGTTATTCAGAACTGTCCTCCCAGGGGGAAAAAAAACAACAAAAGGGAGAGAGAGATTACCAGCATAAACTGGTACTTACAGGATTCGGCAGCAATTCCTGTGTTAAGTCTAGTGCTGAGTTACAAAATCAGCTGTCCTTTTTGAGTCTTGCTCTAGATGAAAGATGGGACTATTACCTTCCTCTTAATCCCAGTCATCTTGTGTCACCAGATGAGAAAGCTCACACTGTACTAGTTCTGGGAATAAAAGRAACAGTTCTTTTCTCTAGTGCTGACAACCTGATACCATTCACAAGCACTGCCAATTTAAATTAGGAACGTAGAAAAGGTACAAGAAGTTTAGACAATTTAACTGAATTGGGAGGATTCTTAAAAAGGCCCTCTGGTACCCCGAAGTTGTATGCAGCTGTAGGAGCTGCTAAACCAGAACCGTCGATCAGCAGGAACACAAATGTGAACCAGCCGTGTTTCACTCAATTAAGAATTCATTAAGATTTTTGTCCTCCATCTAGGTGTTCTAACAGTAAATGCACCCAAGGTGTTATTTTTTAAATAGAATCATAATTTGAATATCACCAAGCCAACAAGACAGTTACCAGAAAGCATCTTTAAACATAGCACACTACAAGCATCCTTAAAAATAGCACAAATTGACCTATTTTCTAGTAACAAAAGGCCTTGAAGGTATGATTTTACGACACTTTACATGCAATTATTTTCGTCTCTTGGTGTTTCAATATCAGCTGAAAATTATCTTAATGTTACAGCATGGTGGAGGTGAGTTCCCTGCCCTCATGCTGGAACAAGAAGGGAAGGTCAGTGCTGTTATTTCCATTTACTTGCTAAATGTTGTATATGTAGAAAAGAATAAGTTAGAGGGTAGGCTAGTGGTGAACACCAATGGTGAAGGATTATACTCTAATGATTTCGAAACCTCTTCAAAAATTATTCTGAGAACAAAATATACCTGTATGCTTTTTCAAGCATACAGGATGCATACAATCTCTATGCTTTTTTTAATGCTAATTGAGAGATTAGATGGGTACAAAACAGTGCACTAGCTCCCTGTCTCAACAAGAAAAGAATCACCAGGTTCTGGCATAAACCAGCTGTAATTCTAGAATGAGATTACTATTACTAGCAACTATTTAGGAAATATCTCAGCTATCAGGTTTTTTGAGTTACAAAATAAAGACAAAGAGGAGAAAATCAGTAGGGTTTTTTCCACTCCCATCTTACCAACTCTACATTACCTCAGTGCTGATTATTAACCTCAGGTGTTTTATCAGTGGATCTGGACCTACACATCCTCATGGAAAACTTAATGCAACCCTCTGGATAATTTTCTTCCCTTGTTCCCTTGTTTTGTGCAAGTATTAGATTTTCAAAACTGAAAAAACAAAACCTAGATTACAAAAAGTAGTATTATAATAATTTAGAGTAATTTGGGTCTTTTTCCATTTTGTTGATGATACAATGAAGTGGTTTTGCTTTTCAGTGCTGTGGTCCAGCACTTTGTCCCTCGTTTTGTTTTAGGTTTTCATTCTTTCAGGCCAACTCATGATTTAAGTGTTGAAATTGAACAAGGAAAAGTCTCTGCATTATACAAAATATCCTAGATTTGATACACTAACATTTCCCTCACAAGACAAAAAGCCTTTCTGTTACAATTCATTAGGTTTCAAAAGCCTGTATGTAGGCTTCTTTAGACTTTTATCATTCCTGGAATTTAGGGAAGCTTCTTTCAAGTTGCTGTGAATCAGGGTAAACCTGCTATAAACCATCACTTGGGGAAAAGCACCTCTGTTGCCGTGTACAGCGAACCTAACAATTACAATGCCCCAAATAAATGGGGCACAAGCACACCTTTAAACAAAACAACACTTTTGTTCTCGGGTAGCCAAGGTGTCTGGCTGTGGCACAGAGGGTACAATGAGGTAATGGATAACACAAGAAGGAATTCGTTTTCTCAATACAGTAAAATCAGTTATTTATAAAAGTATAACCATAAGGAGACATATTTGCTCCTATTGTTTTACACACAATTCCAGCTTTTTAAGGGTTGCAGAAGATCCAAATTATCTTTGTGACAAAATAATTAATGCTATACATCCTGCACTGCTGCTGAATGTCCAACACTATAGAGAACCAGGTCCCTTAGGATCCAGACTCCATGGCACAAACTCCCCCACAAAATTAGGTATAAGCAGATGGATTTGCATACTGCAAGAAGTCTGCAGTTTTATGGTGTTCCCTACAGGTTTATTTAACAGGTTCCTCTCTGCTACCACAACAAGGACTGATTCTATATAAATTACAGCGGAGTTTTTTTCAGATTGCAGTGATCACATCCCTTGAGGGTCATTTGTAGATTTGCAGCTCCATGTAGAGAACAGAAAATGAACTCCTAAGTGAGGGAACTGTACCCCTCTCCTGTTCTACAAATGTCTGAGAGGATACTTTCACACGTATGCAATTATAATGAGGCCCCATCCATTTCCATTACCTTCCCTCCTCACTCCCTAACTTCCTTCTGAAGTTAGGGATACTTCATAATACCCCATAGAAGCTGAGCCTGCTGAGACCTACATTCCTGTCGAGTCCTCTACCTTTGTTCGGATTAATCTTGGATAGCCCCGCCATTCTGAGTTCAGATCCTTTCCATATGCACATTTACATAAGCAGACCTGCTCCAAACAGCTTGGAATCAAAAGCAGAAGGCAAATGGGGTAACTCCCTCCCACCCCCCGCTGCCCAGCACTGGGTTCAGTAGAGCAACAACTGCACAATGAGCCCAGTCTCTGATCTCAAATGGCTCTGTTTCTGGTTAGATAAGCACAGAAACCACACAGCCAATGCAGCCAATTGTTTTTGAAAACTTAAAGATGGTTTTGCTGAATTTCCACACTGCTTTTCTAACAAGCAGAGGTGATACTACGCTTGGTTTTTTTCAGCTGAATTAGCAGCAGTTACCTAAATGAGTAACTCATTTCCTGGATAAGCTGCCTGCAAACAGTTTGGGGGGAGGGGACAGTGTGGAAATTATACCAGATCGAAAAGGTCAAGTCAGCTTTTAGAGCAACATTACTGCGTTGTTATGTAATATACTTAATCACACAGCTTGTGTTTTAGACATCATTTTAGTAGATTGTGATTGTGAACAAAGTGTATTTCAGACTCTTAAACTATCAATCTCCAGACACTGATAACCAATGACTTGTATTGAATATCCCACCTCTTGCTAACATTATAGACCAGAAATGTGAGAGGTGGGTTGTGGGAGAGAAATGTTTCTGGGTTTGCTATGTAAACTATCAAACAAGAAGAAAGACTAATTTAGCTTCAATGCAGACTAGACATACTCAGTTTCACAAAATGTCTACATTTTGGTTTATGTTTTGTTCTGTTCTTGCCAAATTTGTATCAGCTCTAGATAAATTTTAAACACCAACTTATTCAACAAAACAAATCTCATTTTGACTTAGATTTTGTAAGCCACTTTACATCAACACTTTGTTAGTGAAACAGACCACTAAACTTGTGTTGTAACAAACAATATCTAGCATAACTTTAGCAGGGGCTTTGATTTTTTTTTTTCTCCTTCAGTTAATGTTTTTAAGAGACTGACAAAATGCATTTCCCACACTAAGACATATTCAGTTAATAGCATTTGTTGAACTATTCCAAAACAGAGCAACCAAACCGAACTCTCAAGGTTGCTGAACAACATACAAAACACAAACCACTGCATCTTCGCTTTCTTCTTTCATTTTTTTGGAAGCATTCACACAACCATATCTACACTTTGCTTCAGTCCAAGCCAAAAAAACTTAAATCAAATTTGCGGTGGCTTTCCAGTTTTGAAATAATATTGGAAATAAACACTGCTGTATGTGATGGCTACAAATGCTTTTTCACTCATCTCATGGTGCTTTCTCAAGATATCATCTTCTAAGTAGATTCCTTTCATAATTTTAACTCTATATTCTATCTAGCTTTTAAWTACAATTAATTACATATTGTTTAATTGGATTTTCTTTTACTCCCATGATGCCACCATGATGCCACTGAGGTATGCACATAACAATCTGAGACTATCCTTGTGTTCTAGATTGAGTCTTTCATACCATCTCTGTATAAATCTATTTTTTCCCTAAAAATCTTTATCTCAGCAGATGTTTTGATTTACAAGTTGGCACTGTAGTGTGTTACAGACTATGGTACGAACTGTCAATAATAACTCTACCTCTACAGCTGTATTTTAGGAAACAAAATTCAATCAAGCAGTTAAGTATTACACAGGACTAGCTCAGGTTCTTAAAGAACTGCATTGTGAGTAACAAAATTTTCTCAAATCAAGCTTCTGCCTTTTAAAATAGTTCATATTTACAAGACTACTCATATTTTCTAATGTATTTGATGATACCTAGGGCATGAAGTAACACTTCTAGAAAGATAGTCTACAACTACATCTGTGTGTTCTGTATATCCTTTGGTGCCTACAGGGTAATAAATTGTTTTTTCCTCTTGGCTTCATGATATGAGTATGGAATTACATTACACAAGTTTCTGAGTGGCCAATCCAAATCACCTGGCTGAAGCAAACACACCCTGCCACCTGAAGAGATTAAGGAATACCAAAGATTTTTATTTTAGTAATCATCAGTGGGATTTTCAAAGTAGTCAGCACTGGCCAAATTTTGCTCTATTGATATCAACAGTAAAACTCTTCAGAAAGACTGGAAAGAATCCAGTTCTGAATACTTCTGAAAAACCCTACCCTAAAAATCTTTATTTTAAATAACTTGAAAACATGCAATCTGTAGAATTTACCACAAGAAATTCTGCCAGAGTGGATCTGAAAGGCATCTGGGGATATAAGCAAAAAGATGATCCTTATGATATTTGTACTTAGAGCTTTGAAATCTGACAACTGAAAATAATTTACTTGGAAGGAAAATCAATTCTTCTCGACCCTCTTCTCAATACATGAAATATTCAGTTCTGATTTATTTTTCCACAAGAAAATGGCAACAGCATTTTGCACTACTGAATTTTATGTGAGACCCTCTCTAGCAACCCAGCTTGTACTCAAATCTCAAGGCAATAAAAACATACATAAACTATGGAAAAATCCAACTGAATAAAAACAAAGACACTTAAATCGCAGTCTATAACTACTTTAATGATTCTGATTACAAATTGCAAGGCACTTTTTCTCTCTGTGCTCGCACGAACATACAGGATATTAAATAACCTTCTTAATGTATACTCAGTAATAATACAATTACTCTGAACAAAAAACAGTGAAATGGGAATAATTCACAATTAAAGTGCAGAAGTTATAATGGAAAGATGGATCAATTACATGCAAGAATAAAGATTATAATTCTTAAAGTGAAACCCAAAGTTAATACATGAGAAACAGTATGAGTCAAGCCAGAAACTTGTGACACCCTGCTGAACAAGATCAAAGATGAGTTCAGGTTAACAGCATGAAGATTAGTGAGAAATGGTATAAATAACCCAACTTTATTTAACCCCAGAGCTGGTAGCACAGCACTGAGCAGGAATGGTAAGGTGAGCTACTGAGATAAGAAAAAGGCAAGACTGAGGATAGAATCTCAAACCTTAGACATTAGGTTATAAAAACCTCAGAAAGATAACCAAGGCTTGTGGAGAGGAGGGGGGCTTGATTCTCTGCTGAGGTAGACAAGCAGGGTTTAATTGAATTTCAGTGAAATTGACTGAAGACCTGCTCTACATTTGCGTTAGTTCTGTTACAGATCCTAGTGGCCTCCAACTAAGTGTGCATACCTTATTTTTGGAAGATTTAAAGCTAGATTCAAGCAGCCTTTTCAAATTATAATTGATAGGCATAAAGCCAGAGAGAGCTGAGAGAGCAGCTTTTCCATCATGCTACAGTTTACATGGAATGACATCTTCACTTAATAAAAAAATGCAACGATTTTCTTAAAAACCTCACAACATTAAACAGTGGTAGTCCCCTATCTATATTTTCTTCCTCATAAATCAAGTCCTGTTCCAAGGGGTACTAACTTCATAACAAATGCTGGTTCTGCTTACAGTGAAGTGTATTGTCCTGAAGTGACAGCAGCACAATAATTCAGTGTTGTGAAGCGGTTTGAGATACATGGGATATTTAAGAGGGTATATAATATTTTCACTATTTTCCTTCACCTTTTTATTTCGTACCTAAACCCTATATCCAAATATGGAGTGAGAGCTCTACTCTGGTAACTGAACCTGCATTGATTTGTCTTAATTCTAGTCAAAAAGGAAAACCATCAGCCCCTTTCTAATAGAATGAATACACATACTCAAATTCTTGAGGCTTGAATTGGCATGCTTTCTTTTCCTTAGCAATTTCCAAAGAAAATGAGCAAGAAGTTCAAGAAAAGAGTTTATAAAATTGTGGACTACACAGTATTTAATGCATAAGCTAACTTAATTACAGAAGTATGACAATGGCAGTAATTTTTCATTTCTGCTCACCTCTGAAGTATGGCAAAGTATTATGGAAATATGACTGGCAGTAATTTTTCTCTTCCTGTTCACCTCTAAAATATGGTGCCTGTAGGCATGCAAGAAAGAAAAACACAAATTTTCATGATTTTTAAATCTGTATACTGTACAATTACTGTCTGTAATTGTAAGTATTAATCTGCTACAGAGATAGTTACAATACAGAGYTCATATTTTTCCATATCTTGTGTTTGCTTTGTTTAACTTGTCTAATTTTGTAATTCTTTCAAATCACACACACATATCCCACAGCATTTATCAAAAGCAGTTCCCTCTCCATATTCTGTCAGTTTAAGGTGTTTTCTTGCTTAGCATTTCTGTGACACAGTAACAGCAAAACTTCAATAGTATAATAAATCCATTGAGAGTTCACAAATTGGTTGAAGGGAGGGAACTCCATGAGAAGTGAAAATTGTGGCTGCTGCAGAGGGAGATTGCAGCCTGAGGAGCCTGTAAAGAATGTGGCAACCTGAGGAATTTGGCATAGAGTTTAAAATAGGACAAACATATAGAAGTATCTCGTGGCTTTTGTTCTGCTTTGGTGCACAGTAGATTGACACACTGCAAGGTCTCATATCAAGTCAGGTGAGAACCAAGTCAGGTCTCGTAACAAGTCAGGTGTGAATCAAACCAGACACAGCAATAAAATTCAAGTTTGGAAGAAAAACCAGAGGTACAGCACACCAGTAGCAGTAAAAAAAAAGTCACCCTGTTACTTATTTGTGTAATTAGTTTCCTTTAAGTAACACATGTGGTAAAACAGTTCTGGAGAGAAGCCATAGCACTTGGAACCATCATTTCCCAGCTCAGAGCAAGAGAGCAGATGGGACCTGGCTCAGATCAGTGAGACTTCTCAGACTTAACACGACACAGGTGGGAATCAGAGCACTTTGTTATTACGTCTGCAACACTGTGAAGAGAAGATGACCTACAGTTAAGGTACCCTAACTAGGGTGCTCTCCCTACAACAAGATGATATGAAAATATAGAGCAGCAACTTTTTGCATAAGGCCAAGAATTATTTAAGCTCTGCCATCAACAGTACATGAACGAGGAATAATGAACAACTGAAAGGACTGTGGCTGATATGCCTTCTAATAACTGTACTTGTTATGCAGTATAAAAAGCAGCAATGGCTTGAATCTGTGAAGGACTTAATGTCATCTTATAGTTATTGGAGATACTTTGTAGTCAGTTTTGCATTACTATTGCTATAAAAGCACATCATAGATTTAAAACATTTGTATTGCACACATATGAGTTCTATTATTATACCTTTTTTCTTTTTCCGGCTTTTCTTTATAGCAGGAGTATAACTAGATTAAAATCCCAGATTTCATGTACAGCAGCRGAAGAGACCTTTTAAACTTATTTTCTTCCTAGTTTCATGGGGTTTGTTTTTTTTTTTTCTTTTATACCACACAACAGAGGACAGAGAGGACATAACCTATCTTCAAATTGGAACAGCAACAGCAAGGTCTAAAACAGATGTTTTGAAGTAACACATGGGTATGAGGGGAAAAAATCATGGTACATCACAGCATACCAGCAACTCTAAAAAGCTTGTGCCATACTGGACCTGAAAACAGTACCTTGAGTGCAGGTATGTGGAAGAGAACACATTATTTCTGGAAACAGACTGCATCCTTCTCTATGCTGTACTTGGCTTTATTTTCTTCCAGTTTACCAGTAAAGTGTGTTGTGTGTATTTTATGTTTACACTTCAGAGGAAAAAAATCCTGAAGTGATGAGCCTAATAGGATCCATTACTAAAATCCTGAGAATATTACAGTTGGCAACCTTTTTGAGTAGCTTACTGAGATTTCTTTTCTGCAGAGCTGCTATTAATTTTCTTTTGTTTTCCAAACTGCATGAGTCTTCACTTAGCAGGAGAAAGTCTGAAAAGCACTCTGAATCATAGGCCACATACCACTTCTGCTTTGGTGTGCAATATACCACTGAGAAGGAAGTAAAACGACCTCACTTGCTACCATGTTAAATAAACTGGAGATCTGCATGACCTATTGTCTCCAAACCCCGGCAGTGCTAAAAGCAGGAACTCCCAGCATTTCTTTCATTCTCTAGTTTTATGCACATTGCTCTTTCTAGACCTCTGCCTATTTCCAATTACTCCAGCTCATGCTTTTAATAAAGTATATTTGTTGAAATACATTTATTAGAATGTGTTGTCAATTAAATAACTTTGTGTCTTACAGTAAACATATACAGTACAATCTGAAGATGGCAAGTCATTGTTGACAGCTTCCATACTTTTCTAAATTGAAAAAATATGAGTACTTCCAGTATTACAGTGTTCATTATTTATGCATTGAGTCAAAGCTGTAGAACTTAATTATCAAAGCCTAGGAGGAAATTTCTGAGCTTTGCATCAAAGTCCACTAAACTGAAAAGGTCCTCTTTGCAGCAACGTATGTCATTCACCTTTACTGAGGTAAGCAAAAGTATTGATGTGTGGAAAAATCCAATGAGACTTGCATCTGAAACCAAAAGCAGAATGTTTTAAGAAAATGTGGTTTATATAGATCCAAGAAGTAACAACCATAAACAGGATTTTTCCATCTCATGAACTGTAGTGTGGTAAGAAATGTCTGTCTGCACTGATCCAAACCAGAATACCTCAGATGCACACTCATAGTTTCTTCAATTCAAGTGCATTCAGCCTACATTCTCACCCCCTTTGCATGAACTGAGGAATCTTGGATGCAACTGTAATGTTATGGGAAGGATGAGGAAAAATAAGGAAGATGCAGTCAACTAACCATCAACTCAAAAGAATAGCTGGGACAACAAGCAGCCATCATTACTTGAGTATTACCTCCAAGCTTCCCAAGGAACATCGGTAAGGATGATTTGTTAATGTAAGGCCATAAAGAGCCATAAAGCTAACTCCAGCATGAATTAATACCTGCATCCAAGCTTTAGATTATTAAAAACCATGCAGTACAAACTCCTGAGATCACAAATCTCTGTTACTAAGCAGAAGTCACACAAGCTCTGATATTGAGAAGCTCCTCAGAACTAAAACTCTTGCAGAGTACCAGACTTTTGAGGTGGTCTCCCAACAACTGTTACCAATTAAAAAAAAAAAAAAAAAGGCATTTTTATGCCTTGCCAGACCCTGGCACAGAACATAATACAATGTTGCTGCATGTAGCTGTGTGTATAGAAAACAGTCCAGGGCTAAGCACATTATTCCCTAAGTATGTTCTTCAGGAGTTTTTTTTCATTCCTTTGATCATTGAGTCTCATCAATTGTAACTACTTACTAAAAGGAAGTGAAATAGGAAATATCATGCTTCTCAATTGTCTGATAGAACATGGAATAAATACATAGATATGTAAATATTCCCCCTTCTGTTTGACAGTCTTCGGTCTTGACGAACAGATTTAACCTTCTTGTAGATTTAGTCAGAGAAAACCCGAAGCAGCATTCCTAAATTTGCCACCAATAGCCAGAATGAAGACAAGTGTACAGATTAAAAGCTATATTATAGCTTTCCCTCTTATTTTCCCCTAATCTCCCATATAATTCCTATAATCCATATAATTGTACAAATCTTACATATAAAAATTTATAAAATGACAGAATATGGCTTCATGCTGCTTAGCCTATAACAAGGCTGTAAGCCAACTAAATCGCCCTTGACTATTCTCAGGCAAACTTGGCTATTTTTCTTCCATTAGTTTTCACTTTTCCAATGAGTAACAAAAGGGGACATTGCAATGTTATTGTTGCGGCTGGGTGCTAGATGGTAGGGAGCCGCAACCTTCCCGAAAGCGTCGCGCGTTCGGCAGTGCCTCGATGCAGGGTGCGGTGGTCAGCACACACTCAGCGCCTCCTGCCGGGAGCGAAGAGTCAGAAGGGCTCTCCTTATGGTGTTCCACAAAACAGYTCTATCGGTGAAGGGATCCAGGAAAGGAGAGCACAGAACAACGGAGGGTCCAGGGTTTTATACTCGAGGCATTGGGGGGGGAGAACACCAGGAGCCAATGGGTTGAGAGCCAGGGGGTGGAGAGAAGGTGGGGTTACACAACATCAACCAATGAGGGGGAGGGGAGGAGCAGGGGACAGGAACAAATGGGGCATCGAGTAAGGGAGAAGGACCTGGAACATAACCATAAAAGGGTGCAGAGACTGACAGGCCAATAGGCCAACCGATTAGGGGAACCTTAACATAACATCACAAGGCCTGATGGGGAGACCTTCTCCTTCACCAAAACCCAGGGGGAGATCCTGGACCTTGGAGCCGTCCCTCCACTGGACCTCTATGGCTCCGGGACCCTCTGGCCCATCAGTCTTACCTGTGGCTGGCCCAAACACCACAGCCTCTCCTGCTGCAGGCTCAGTCACCACCACATGTTATCACTCCATTTAGAAGATAGCATTCATGAAACAAACCAGGTTTCTTGGTGAACCGCACAGCCCTATGTATACAGGCCTATATACAGGCCCCCAAGGTGGTGGTCAGGGTGAGCTCATTTACACCAATGAAGTTACCASATTTAGACCTACTTTATATACCTAGACTAATACTAATCCCTTTGTTTCGCTTCACCACTTTAACATGATATATCATAAATTTAGTTGGGTGAGTGATGCCTGAACTGACATATTTATATTCCAAAAAAGCCTGTAGATGGCAAAGGAGCAAGCCAAAATTAATTGAGTAGATTTCTTATATATACTCATGAGAAGTACTCTCAAGTGACTTAATGTTCCCACCAGGGTTTGTTCAAAATGAGCTTTAAGCATAGAGTAATAGTAAACTGAATGATAGCAAATAGCTAAATGTAAAAAGTCATAAGGCTTATAAATATGTGAAATAATTTGATACTTCTTTAGATGAAAATACAATCTCTGCTTTGATTTTGCATTAAACCAGTTCAGTTTTTAAAGAATAATGCCTTAAGTTTGCCTAGTTAGCTGAAGAACAAGATTGATGAAACATTAAGTGTTCACCATGGAGTCTCAAGTATATTTTATTTCATTCTTGATCTCTCTCCAGGTGTACTAAAACCACTAAACTTATTCCACTTATGCTGTGTCAAATCAGAATAGTAGACCATGTCTGAATGGACTCTCTTCATCAGCCTTTCTAATCAGATGTCTCAAGAAAAGAGAACAGCAAAGGCTGGACCTTACATGCAGCATTTTCACTTAGTAGCACATGGGTATTTCATCAAAAGCTAAAGCAAATTACAACTTCACTAACAGAGCAATTCTGTTGGGAAACTTTTACACCATAGTGCCAATATACTGTGTAAGCCACTAATGTGAAAAATTTGTCTTCTGCATCACACACACGGACTCAAACCAAAACTTCTGCTGTCAGTAATGGAAAGTAGATCCTAGAACATTTTTGTATTAAACTTCTTGAAACTTAAGAAAAATGTCTTTTAAGAAGAAAAAAAAAAGTGGAGAGAGCAATGAAACTACCTCAGGGGAAAAAAAAAAAAAAAAAAGGCAGAATACTCAGAGCTAACCCTGGCTGCAGACTCCAAAAGATCTCGATTCTAATACGATCCTTGTGGACAGAGCAGCAGATGGAATTTAATGCCATTTAATGCATGATGAACAAATCTGGAAAGGAAAAYTCCAACCCTAATTCTAAGAAAGCTTCTGGTTTCTTCAGAAGGTTCTAGAAGTGTAGACAGCTCACTGAAAACATCAAGCCAAGCTGTCAAGTGTAAACAAACTTACAGGTAAAGGAAAACAGGAATGAACATTTAGAAATCAATCTGTACTGAATACCAGCAATTAACATGGAACCTGAGAGAAGCAGTATTTAGAAATCTTGCACAGGACAGACATAAAATCACAACCCCATAATGCAAGACTGAACAGAGTAAAACCTAATCTTTAAGCATGACTACAGAAGACAGAGGTCTATGGAACAACCAACAAGACTTGTAAGAAAATGATTTATTGCTTCTCCTAAGAGGAACTGGACAGTTGTCAGGTTTAATATGAAAAGAAAGTACCTCTGTATACCCTTCAAACTGAGTTTTGTCTTTTATTAAAACTCAAGTCCAGAGGAAAAGCAGCACACTTAGGTAAGCCTAGTGATCTATTTGTGGCCATCTAGAGTATGTTTAAGCAAAGGTAAAAAGAAACATTTCCTGTCTAGATAGGGGTTGTATCTGACCCTATATGTGTAAATATATGCATGTTTGTTCCTAAGTACACACTAACTCCCTCACCTGTGTAGGCAGTGGCAAGCACCTGACAGTCACTTCTGATTGTATTTTATATCCTTGCTTGTGCATTCTAGGGAAGCACTGGCAGTAACAGGATGCACATAATCACTTCATGTTAAGACCTACCGTTAAAGAAAATGTTTTTAATATTTACTTAAGACATAAGCAACTGAAAAGCACATACGAGATTTCAGTTGCTCAACAAAATGATCTTGCTCTTCAAGGACCTTCCCACTGATAGTGCTTTCTATGGAACATTGCARTATTTTCCTTCTTGTTAATTTAAAATAGGCAAGTAATGGGATTCTTGCTAACTTGCTCTTTACAGTTTGAGACAATACTTTTGTAGAGAACACACAAACACATACAGTCTAATGAAATAACCTGGGAGTTGACTGGTTGATCTCAGTGCTTCTGCATTACAAAATACTTCAGAAAACTCAGATACAAAGAATAAAAGACTGAGGGGCTTTTTCAATGGATTTGTAAATTTAAAACTAAGCTCATCAAGTTTGCACATGGCAAGAGAATGTTTCTGTGTGACAGCACCAAAGTGTTTACATCCATGAAACAAAGTCTTCATACAGGAAGTACCTAAACAAGAAACCTTCAGAACACAAACTTTTGGTAGCATATTTATATTTTATTTCAATTAATCCACAAACACAGTAATAAATTACAGCAGTTTTTGTTAAGAAACCTGTTTCAACAAATGGTGATGTTCCTGTTTAAACATGATCATTGAAGACATAATTTAGCCATCGCTTGTGTCAATTCCACTTCCAAGACAATATATTAGAGGTGACAACTGGAATCATCTCATATGAAGTCAGAAATCAGCCACTCAGGGAATCATAAACTGATGTTTAATGTCAGTTCAAGTCCCTGGCACATGCTGTTTTCATCCCTGTAAAAGAAGTTCTATTTAGCTTGCAGTCAGCATCATGCACACACAAAACATTAACTGCCCTAAGGCTGAGCTACATGAACCTTCTATGTGACACTRACCATTAAGTCAGAGCCATTTCTCAATACAAATGACTTCATTTGCACAGGACAGATTTTCTTTTCCCATACTATTAGTATGGATTCCATTCCAGAGGACCAGCCATATTAGAATAAGCAGATCCAATAACTATCACAAGATTTCCTCAGATTTTTTTGCTTTTTATATTGGCTAAATCTTACAAAGTTCTAATGGTTACCACACAGGTTTTCCACCTGTCAAAACCATTTGGTTTTGTTCTCCAGCAAGTAAATTAAACTCCTTTAGATATAGAATACAATGCATCCACCATCATCTCATAATCCTTTTCATATTACATAGCTGGAGACAAAACAATTTACAAGAAACTCTTCACACAAGACATTTATCACTTAGGTTCACAAAGCACAAGGAGGTTTGAGAAACTTGAAAAATATTTACATGAAAGTGATACTAGGATTCAGATAACATAAGATGACAGTCCAAGATCTTCCTACAAACTGTTGAAATAAAATTGATTTAGCAGCTTCCTGAAGTTCAGCAGTTTCATGAATGTGTTCCTCCTAAGCATGACCCAAAGAAGAGTTTCAACCTCACCTCTGGCTTTGCGAGAGAATTTCTATACCCCTCTGTGTTGGCCACTTAAGACACTGCTAGACTTAAGAGGGCAAAGCATAAAAGGGGAGTAGATTACAGTACATTATATTGTTTTCTTATTAACTAAGATGATCCTAACTTATCACTTACTCATCAGGTATTACAATTTGCTTGAAATTTGTGAATTATCAAAGAGCAAGATTTATAACTATCTGCAATTGTCATTAGGCAAGAGCACACTTACCTTCCAGTAGAAGGCATTATTTATTCCTAAGAAGTCCTGGGCAGTGCTTCACATTTAGGTGTGATTATCCATGTCTAGAACATTTCATGTATGAGGTTGCTAAGTGAGGCCTCTAAACAACACAGAAAAAAATTGTAAAATTATAATTAACAACGTATAACTACAGACCTTCTCAAAGCCATATTCTACAGAGTTGTTACTATGTTGTTAGACTTTTTGAAAGTAATTCTCTATGAAGTTGCAGAAGTCATTTACATGAAGTTCATTATCAAATCAAAACCTAGAGCAAAAGGTAATCAGTTGATTAATCTGTCAAAGAGGTTTTTTCAATTAGCCCATTTAAACTACACAGAACATATTTTTAACATCTTTTAAAATATACTTTTAATCAGAAACAATGGAAAATTAAGCCAAAATTGCTTTTAGTGCTGACATTACCCCAAAGTAAGCTATGAATGTCTAGATTTGACTGAATCTTTGCCAGCCAATTCATTGCTATACCATGTCTACTTACGTACATATGTGTGTGTGTATATATATACACACACACACCTTGCTACAAATTATAGAGAGCTCAAGCAAGAGACATTAAAAGACACTGTTAGAGATGTATTAGAAGACTGCAGGGAAAGCCCAAGAAATCAGGGACTTTTCTTTGAAAAGTTAGGTCCGTTTGAGCCTAAATCCTAAGTGCCTACAGCCTAAACACTGCAGGTTATAAGTGCAATTTTCTTGATGCAGCCTATAAAAAACCTAAATTAATGTGGTGATTCAGATTTAAGGTCTGTGCAGCTCAATACCTGCAATTCAAACAACAGAAGGGTACAAATGTACAGTTATTTTGTCTCAGAGACACAGGGCAGCACCCCCACATATATGCTTGTCTTTAAAAAGTCTCAGGATTCAAAGCCCTCCACTTCTAAAGCCCGAAACCTTTTCTTACCAGCCCCAGGCTGTAAGAGGAGTGATGAGGTCGGTGTGCCCCTCACCCACAGGCGTCCAAACACGCGAGTGCAGATCGCCAGCGCTCCCCCCTACCCAGGCCGGCCGCGCTCGGCCTCCTGTCCATCGGGGCCATTTCAAGGACTCGCCGGTACCTCGTGACACACTGCAGAGGGAGAGAGGCGTCAGCCGGGACAGCGAGGGGGCCGTGGAGGGGCTACGGAGGAAAAAGTCACTTGTGCCTCACGACAGGATGCAGGGCGGAGTGAAGGGCTCCGCACTGGGTTTTTGTGAGGGAGAGCTGCTCTATCCCCCTGTGTTGACTCCCCGGAGCACCGCCAAGCTCCGAGAGGGCAAGATATGAAGGGAACGCAGCGCAGGTCCTACCCGCCTACCCCAGGCCCACAGCCCGTCCGTGCGGAGCGCGGGCGGTTCCCCGTGGGAGCGGCCGCAGCCGCAGCCGCCTTACCGCACCCACGGCCAGCAGAGAGAGAGAACGAGATTTGCTCCACGGGGCGTTAAATACGGCCCCGCGCTCCCGCGAGACCCCGCGCGGAGTCACGCGCGTTAGGCCCGCCAATAGCGGCGGCACGGCGAGGCGGCTGAATGCCGCTCAGGCAGAGGGCTGCGCCGGGGGTGCGGGGGCGGCCCGATTGCTCAGCCGCGCTCCCCCGCGGCGTTCGGTCAGGGGTGGTTCCGACTGGTCATAACGGACGTGCTCGTCCATGCCTGCCCAGGCCGAGTTCTGGGTGACCAGAAGTCTTTAATGCAAGAAAACAAAAGCGTCTTCGGTGTGAAGTAGCAGCTGTGTAGAGGTTTTAAGGCACTAAATACCGCTGATCTCTGTCTAAACTCCCGTCTAAGCCCTGCTTAGGAGGCTTAGGAGCTGTCTGTGAGGATGGCCTCGCTAATGCCCTGACCTACCGCACATGCAGCTCCGCTGGGCTGCAGGTCAGGGGTGACACGGTGGCACCGGCCTGTCCTGCGAGCCAGCGCTCAGCACCGGTGCAGAGCACTGCTGCTGTTGTTCCCCAGATAAAATGTGGTGCCTGGCTGGGGATGCTGCTAAGAGCTTTTGGAGTGAGTATAAGCAGATTAGCATAAACAGGAACTTAATAATTTGTAGCACAGAGACTTTGTATGCTGCCCAGCAAAGCTGGTAGGCAGGAATCCCAACACATCGTAGAACATACTGTATTGGAAGGGACCCATCAGGACCTTCGAGTGAAACCCCCGGGCCTGCCCAGGATACCCCAAGAATCACATCATGTGCGTGAGAGCATTGTCCAAACTGAATTGAATGAAAGTCCCTGCTTGTGAAATGGGAGTGTGCTTGTGAAATAGTTCCTCTCTCAGTGAGAAACGATATGTCTTGGCTCATGGCGAGTTATTACCAGCACAGCATCTGTAAGTGTGTGGAAAGAAAATAACAAATTGATCCACTATCCCTAATTCAAACCCTGCATTTAAGTTACCTGCAACAGACCTAAACAATCTGATTCAGCCTGAATCAAACAGTCACGTAGTTGCAATTAAGGGATGGTTCTAGAAATTGTCTCATACCACTTCTAGTTACCTCTTCTAATTCTTGATACTCAAAACATTGTTGCAGATGTAATCCCTGTGCCAGTTAAATTTATTGTCGGTACACCAGGATTCAAAAGGTGTCTCCCGGCTCTAGGTAAATCAGTCTCTGGAGATAAATTTGTGAGAAACATAGTTTCAAGTTATTTCAAGTGGGGTTCTCTGCAATGATTATTTTCCACAGTCAGACACCTGAGTCAGATCAGTCCTTTTTTTGTAATGTAGTCAAAAAGATGAAGTGGCACCCAACCTTTAAATTTTTACCACTTCTGCCAGCAGGATTTATGTCAAGTTTGGTTTCTTCTTTTCCAGTATAGAATGTAAACTGGTACTTCTGCTACCACAGCAAACCAGTGATCTGTATCCATCCCAGGTGAGCATTTTAATCATTCACATAATCCTACACCTTTTTCTTGCCCCTCATGGACTTTCTCCTGTTTTCCCCATACAAAGTTTGCATTGTTTGCCTTCTCTGGCTCCATGAAACTTACTTTTGTGTCTGATAGTGGCACAACTTTAAGAAAAGGAATGCAGAGGCTACCTGACCTCTCTGTCCTTTTCCAAACCCTCCCTATAGAATAAAATAGCTGTCCTTTAATAAATTACTGCAAGAGTCAGGTGTGGATTTGAGCCTCTTTACTTGCAGGTTAGTTCTCCCATTTCCTAGAAAAGTGCTGTAACCATTGAGTTGCTACCTACAAGACTGCAGGCAGATCTGTTGTTTCTATGTTTGTGGGAGGTAACTCTTACCTGAATGAACTTCTCAGCTGGTTGCTGAGTCTGCCTATAACCCTGGGTACTCTGGGGACTTGTGGGGATCTAAGTACAGGTTAATTTTGAGATGAACCCAGATCACTAACCAGGAGAGGTGCAGGCCTGATCATAAGCAGAATTTCCAGGAAATTCAGCTATAATGGGAGCATTTTGAAATTAGTTAAGTGGCAGCAGGATGTCTTGATTATTTTGTAAATTAGTGTTGAGCTTTTTAATGAGTTTGATGAGCCAAACCAGCTTGTTCAAATTTTGAAGAGTGGTGCTCTAATTAGCCAAGTATCTCTTTGTGGGATGCAAGAATTAAGTCTCGAAGTCAGTGGTTAGATACTTCTCTCAGAAGAAAGACTCTCGAAAACCACTTGTTTAAAATCATGGTTTTACCACAATGCACAACTGTCATAAACATTCCATTTCACTTTTACTGTGTTTCTCTACACTGATATGAAGGAAAATCAAGCAAGTAAAACCTCGATGTGACCATCAGTCTTTGCAGGTGAATTATAGGACTCAGTGGCATTAAATAATTGTCAGGTTTGGAACCTTACAATGTGACAGCCTTTTTTACATACATGTAAGTAATTTGGTTAAACCTTTGAAATAGTAATGTAATAAAAATGTCATTTAATTAATTTATGCACAATTTATATAAAATGAAAAGGCCATTTTAAATTTGTGCTGAAAATAGACTAAATGCCACTTACAGTCTATCTATTCTTTGGGGGTTTTGTCCTCAGAATGTTTGTGAGTTAAAATTGGAGTCTGTAAAACAGAATAAAAATAATAAATAAAATCTCTGGAGAAGAGGAGGGCAAGCCAGAATTGCTATTTCCTTTCCAGAGGAAGAAATGCCAATATATTTCTGTTAGAAACTTCAGTTTTCTGTTATTTTTGCTCAGCAAGTCTCTTTTTGTTGGATAAATTACTTCCATGGTTAAAATTTTTGGTTATCCTTTTCCAGCCAATATGTATGATTAGAATTTAAATAGTATTTTTCCACCCGAAAGCACATTTTGTATAGGTAAGAAAAATGCCAGTAAAGTTCACTAGTGAGCTCCCTTGCTGAATAAAATACCTGATATAGAGGCCATTCTTCAAGATTCTACCTTCTGGAGATGTGGGCATATTTTTACTTGAATCGTGAGTGTGGAGAAGGTTAGTATTATTTAAGATGATGAAGCAATCCACTGAAGTCTTCTCATTGTCACTGTTCCAAGCTCTTACCACAGGGTTTTTGAAACACAATTAAGCAGAAACAAAAAGGCAAGAGTAAGATATCATGACATAATCACACTGTCACGGCGTGGCTTCATCCAGCTGGAGGTCAGTGGCTGCAACCTTCCTAGAAGCCTCACGCTTGTCCGGCGGTGCCTTGGTGCGGTGTGCGACAGCTGGTGAGAAGGGCACAGTGCCGTGCCTTCCACCCGCTAATCCCACCAGCGCAGGTGGTTAAGCAGGCAGCCGCACAGCCGACACCTTCAGACAGGAATAAAGAGTCAGAGGTGGACTCTCCTTCTGATGTTCCACAGAAGGTGTTTATTCTTGAAGGGTCRGGGAAGGAGAGCCAAAAGAACAGGGTGACACAAGRTTTTATACAGCACAGACAAGGGGTGGAGAGAACACTGAGGGCCAATCACATTAGGGTTAGGGGGAGGAGAAAAGGTGGGGTGGCAGTACACAAACCAATAAGGGTAGGCGAGGGGAGGAGCAGGGGAACAAAGCCAATGGGGCATCGAGTGAGGGAGAACATTCTGGAACATAACCATATACAGAACATAGATTGACAAGAATAAACCAACTGAATGGGGGAGCATACCACTCCAAGGCCTGGGTGGGAGAGACCTTCCTTCTTACCACAATCTAGGGGGAGATCCTGGACCTTGGAGCCTTTACTTAATACAACACCTGGGCTTCCTGGCCTCACTGGCTCCTCGGTTACTTGTGTGGCTGGCCTRTCCTCCGCAGCATCTCCAGCTGCAGGCCAAGCCACCACCATATCACACCTCTAGGCCACTATCAACATTGAATTGACTSCAGAGGCCTGAACAGCCTCTTCATAGAATACACTTTAATGGTTATCACTAGAGAACTGTTAGACCCCTTGCATCTACTCAGTCAGCTTTTGGTACATTGACATTAATGTATTTGCATCTGTCTTAATTCTGCTGTCTGGCCAAAAAAGAAGAGGTCAGATAATGTATTTTCTTTTCCTCTGTAAAATAGCAGTTTCTGAGAAAAAGGAAGAGATGCTATTCCCTACTTGCCAACTAGTTAAATGTTTATGCTAGCAAAAGGTAGGCGAGATTCAGTGATCAATTTAATGCAGTTTTATTTTCCATGCTTTATATTTAGAATGCTGACAAGTCATACTGTCACCAAAATATGAAATTTTGCAGTATTTTGAATCAAGAGAAATAATTTCTCAGATAATTTGAAAATGTTGGGTAGGGGTTGCTTTGAAAATGTCAGTCTCAAAGAATAGTGATTCCAAAATTGGGTTCGTTTTTTGGTTGTAGACTCTCCACGTTTTCTATGGATTTCCATTAATTTTCACAGGATACAACTCACCATTAGAATTTCAGGTGCAGATGCAGTGGTTTCCATGGACCTCCTATGAGCCATTATTCAATCCATAGACTGTAAGTTGGCATTTGGCATTGTACTAAAGCCCCCAATCTGTTTTGCAGTGGGGGCCAAGCTTCATGGAAAATCCTTATTTCTCACGCTTGTGTCTACACATTTGCCACTCTGTTAAAGATATTTTGCTATTTTCTGGTAGAATATAATTTAATGAGTACATATTAAAAAAAAGGTTTTAAAATTCTAAACCTACATTGTCAGAACTGAAAGTATTTCTGATATCTGAATTCTCTTTTAATTCCTATCATATATTTTCCATGCTTCCAGCAAATCTTAGTATTGTTTTAACTGCCTTTCCCATTAAAATGACCTTTTAATTTGTTGGAAATATATCCTAAAATTGATCTGTTATAAACACTTGTTCAGCAAAACTGACTGATGATTACCCATTTCTAGACCCAGGTTTATTATAAGAAAAACGTAAATGAACCCTTGTCGCGACGGGGCTAGATGGTACGTGCCGCGACCTTCCCAAAAGCATCCTGCGTTTGGCAGTGCCGTGATGCGGTGTGCGTTGGTTGGTGGAATAGGAATGCTGCGATTGTCACCAAGCGTCCCTCTCAGGGGTCGCTGGTCGGTGCAGTTGCACAGCTGACACCCTATCCCACCCGCGCAGGTGGACGCGCAGGCACTCACACACAGAAGCGTACAGCYRGAGGCAAAGAGTTRGAGRGGCTCTTCTTATGTTATTCCAYGAAACAGGTGTATTCCATGAACGGTTCAGGGAAGAAGAAGCACAGAACAATGGAGGGTCCAGGSTTATATACCAGGGGCAGTAGGGGCGGAGAGAATAACAGGGACCAATGGGTTGAGGGCCAGGGGACGGAGAGCAGGTGTGGCTATACAACTCCAACTAATAGGGAAGGGTAAGGGGACGAGCAAGGGACAGGGACAAATGGAGCATCGAGTAAGGGAGAAGGTTCTGGAATATAACCATAAAAGGGTACAGAAACTGACAGGCCAATAGGCCAACYGAATAGGGGAACATTAACATAGTGTTGCTAGGTCAGATGGGGGAGACCTTCCTCCTCACCATGACTACGGGGGAGATTTCAGACCTCGGAGTCTTCCCACCAGCAGTCTCCTACTGCACCTGCGTCCTCTGGCTCCTCAGTCACTCTTGTGGCTAGCCCTACCACTGCACCCTCTCCTGCTGCAGGCTCAGCCACCACAACAAACCGTCTCTGGAATTTTCCAAGATTTCTGGAGAAGAAATGCAATATCCTCTTTGTAGMACAGAATGAGCAGATATTCCAGTCTCAGGTTTGCTACCAGCTTTCCTGTGCAACTTTGGACAAGTCACTAAATCCTGCTGCCTGTTTTCTTGCTTTGTAAAAGAAGCTTATATTAACTTGCCACCCAATAATTTGACAAGTATGAGTGAATGCTTGCAAAGCACTCTGAGAAAGTCAGATGGAAAATGTTATGGAAGTCCATGCCTCTGCCAGCCAAAGAGGATATTTACAATAGGTCCATATTTTATGTAGTGAAATAAAAATGTTCAAGTGTATAACTAGATGAGACCAAGATAGATCTACAATTAAATGCAGGAGGTATTTTTTGACCTTTCAACAGAAATTATATAAGCACTCTTAGGTTATAAATAGTCCTTTGTTTTCCTTCTCTTTGTCTAACACTCAGAAGAAACACAGGGTTAGTTGTTTGTTATAAAGAAATAGGGCAATGCTTTAGAGTGGAAACAATTGTGCACTGTTCTTTATTTATACAGTTCCTATAAAGTTTGTAACTAGTATTTGTTGCATTGCTTAGCACTTTTTTATCTTCAAAAAGCTACAGAAATAAAGTTTCTATTCCTGAAACTGAGAACTGCAGAAGAAAACAAAACCACACACCAGTCCATTTCAAGCACAAAAGTTTCTTTCCTCTTTCCTGTTTTGATATGTCTGAAGAGCAAAAAAAGCCAGTGGTATACTACTGTCAAACGGACACATAAACACTTGTATATTATTCCCTATTTTTATTATTAATCTTTAGAACTAAGCTGTGAAATATGTCCACCTTTAAATGACAGTATTTATTTTAGCATTAAGAAAAATGAGACTGAATTCTTCACAGAATAATGCAGGTGCATATTTACAAATATTTCCTTGAACAACTGATAAGTGTTTAATCAGTAGAAATTTAATTTCGTGTTAAAAAAAAATTAACAAACAGAAACAACCTGAAAACTTACCCTAAAGTCAAGTAGTTGGCATTTGAGAAAAGCAAAATTATGAAAATACCACTTTTTTCTATTTTGTTTTCACACTTTCTATGATTTTTCTGGGGTTTTTATTATGGAAATAATGTTCTTGGCATTAAAATATATGTGAGGCAAATAGCTTTATTAGATACTGCATTTTGTTTCGTTTAAATTTTTAATCACCTTTCAAATCCATTCATTTGCTTCACAACTTTTCACTGAGAGCAAGTATGATTCTCCACAGTAAATTGGAATAAGCGGGCTGTAGCAAAGAATACACGATTAGGCTTCTGGAATAAAAGGAATCGGAGTTTAAAACCCAGGTACAGTGCAGTACTGTCCAGTCTCTGCAGGCTGCTTAGAAATGCACTGGAGACTGATCAGACCTGGATTGCTTCAGTCCTGACATGGCTTAATTCCCCTTTTCCTTGGTTACGTCGAGAAAACCTGTCATATTATGTGTAATCCAGTCTACTGAGTTTAAGCAAATTAAACACTTGGGATCAAATTCACACATAATGTACAACCATAAACTTAATAGAATTATACCAAAGATTTTTTTTTTCTCAGTGATGTTATTTGATGGCTCTTTTGTATAGTGATTTGTGGATTTATGTAGCAGTTTAGTGGCCGAGGACTTCATTATGTCCAAAAATCTTTTTCCATCCTGTATTTCAAATGTCTGCAATGATTTAATATAATTAATCCAACTTACTGAGGAGAGAAAGTTCTGTCTCTGTGACAACTCCATTTTGAGTTTCTTTGCTGAAACTGTCAACAGGATGCCAAATAATGCCAAATTTGATACCATTTTTATAAAGTGGGCACTTGTCCACACTGACCTGGATTATTCTCAGGGCAGGAATTTATCTTTTGATGCTACTGCTGATGCCACATTTTCACTCGTAATCATAGACCTTCTTCTGAAATTATAATAATAATAAAAAATACTGACTTCAGAATGTTTCCTGTAAATAAAGCCTGTGGAACCAGGCTCTATAGGCTGAAATTATTTTATTCTAGCATCATGAAATGAAAGGCATAGCCAAGCATGGCCATGCTGTACTTCAGGTGCTGCTGGAGCAGAGATGCCTGTAGAAATGCTAGTAGTTCTCTCTTTTTATTTCCATTATTTCCTCAGCATAGCAGAGGAACAATAAAGGGGCCTTAAGCTTCTGCTGAAAAAAGCAACATCTGCTAAGTAAAGGGGAATGCTAAGATGAGGATTGCCCTAGCTGAACTCTGTTCTTTCTCCTCTCAGAGATTTGCTATGTGACCTCAAGTTAGCTATTTAGCAACCTTGTGCCTATTATCACGTGGGTGAATTTAATACACTCACACTGCTCTACCTTGGAGAAAGGCATGGGCTTCGATTTGCTTGTGTTTGAAGAGAAACCGAAATTATTACATTAACCGTGTTGTATAAATTCCACATGTTGTGAATTTGTGAGTGAGCACTAAGACATGTGGTGTGGACACAGTCCCAAAACAGCATTTGTGAAGATAAATGTTATCTGCATGAATGGCAATACAAAGCACCAACTGTGGGCAGTAAATTACGTTCCATCCTACTATTCTGGGTTTTGCAAGTGCCTGGGCTCCTGCGTACCGCTAATTAGGTGGGGAGAGCATGTCCCAAAGCACAGTGCCGCCGTCAGTGCCACACATCCATGTCCTCCTGCCTGCACTCTGCCTTCCTGTCCTTCACCCTACTCCCTGCCGGTATGATTTTGCACGCACTGAGGCCGAGTTTCGCAGCTCCGTGGCCATTCCAGGCCCGGCTACTGAGGCACCGCGGCCCTTCTCGGGGCGGCCGTCCGGAGAGGCGGTGGGCACAGCCCCCCCGCGCCCCCTCCACCCCGCAGCACATTGGCTGCGGCGGCGGCCGCCCCGCCGGGGTGCCCCGTGCCGGGCACTGCCTCTGACCTTCCCTTCCCTTCCCCGGCGCTGTCAGAGCGGATCAGCGGGCGCGGCGCTGCGATGGAGCGGCGAGCGGCAGCGGCAGCCGCCAGGAGAGGAGGAAGAGGAGGAGGAGGAGGAGGAGGAAGGGAGAGATTAGCTCGGTGCCGGCTGGCGCAGAGGCGCGGCTGAGCACTCCAGCGGGAGCCCGGGGCCCTGCGGACCGTGCGAGAGGCAGAGGCGGAAGGAGCGGAGATGCGGCCGCTCTCCCCTCGCTCCTGAAGCTCCCGGTCACTCGCCCGGAGGAGGGAGGCCGGGAAGGTCCGTCCTCTCACTGCTCAGCGGACGCAAAGGGTGCCTGTGCAGTCCCCTCCTCTTGTTTTTATCCCAGCCCCGGAGCAGGAGCCGCCGCCGCCCCCTGTCTCTTCCTGCGCTCTTCCCACCATGAGCGGGGCTATTTTCACCTTATAAAGATGGCGGTGTGGGATCGCTGCAACCTTTAGACTAATGACTGTCAGAAACATCGCCTCCATCTGTAATATGGTGAGTGCTGGCGGGGGGCGGGCGGCACGGCAGCTCCTGCGGGGGCCGGCTTGGGGGCTGCCCCAGGGGCGCAGCCCAACCGAGCGACTACGTCCCTTCCCCCGGCGGCGGGGAAGCCGGGCAGGCTGTGCCGGGAAGTGCCTGGGATGGAGCTGGCCGACAGAGAGTGACGATATCCCGAGGAGTTTTCCTGAAGCAACCCAGGCGTGGGCCGGGGAGGGACGGAGACGTAGAGCCAGTGTGAGGCCCCCCGGAGGGGGACTGGCCCCGGCCGAGGCGCGTTGCAGACGGAGCCGTGGCCCGTCCTTCCTCCTCATGCCCTTCCTCCTCATGCCCTTCCTCCTCATGCCCTTCCTCCTGCCCTAATAATCCTGCGAAAGGACCAGAGTTGGGTTCTGAATCCACATTAAATCAGTGACTCCGTTTAACCCTCTCAGGTAGGCACTCTATGGTTTCATAGGGCCAGGAGCTCCCCAGGTTCTACAGCAAAGGAGGGTGTTCAGATGCCTAGTAACACTCTTGGATCCCCATTCTAGGTACCTGTTCTAGGAAGTCTTCGCTTTAGAGCTAATGGGGTTTAACTTGCACTGCATGCTGCTAAAAGAGGACTGCTGTTTGTAAAGTACTCTTGAATCCTTTAGCTTACTCTAAACCAGACTAGAAATTAAGAAGAAATAGGGAAACATTAATAATTTCATTTGTTATGTTCACTTTGCTGTTTTTCTCCCCGGGAACAGTTGAAAGGATGCTTTCTGCATTGCGCTTGGGTTTATTTTTAATCCTCCAAACTTGGAGAATCTAATTTGGTTTAGGTTTTTGAAACTTCTTGGTGGGAGGAGGGAAAGCTCAAACTTTGTCAAAGGTTTGTTAATACGGTGAGGCAGTAGCAAACTTGCCAAATAAATGATTGTTGCTAAGCACAGCAATACAAAAAGAAGAGAAGCCTATTTCTGTACATTTTGGTTTTTTAGTCTGTATTTTTCACCCTTATTTCCAGGTTCTTCAAGAGCAGCTACATACAGTTGCCAGCTTCCCTCCATGTGGTGCCCCAGCATGCCTTGTGCTGCTGGTGCCACACATACTATTCATCTGCCCTGGAGAATGGAGCCTATCTCTAGGGTAAGGCAACAGGCACAGCCCCAGAGGCCTGGCTCCTGCGGGGTCTGGGTGAGGGAGTACAGAGTACAGTACAGGGAGTGCAAGCCTGCTCCTCTTCCACATGTCTACCCTTCCACTTAAATGGGATTGCTCTTTTGTTTCAAACAAGATGCCTGGGAAATCCCATGCATAGTTTTGATTTAAACCTCAGTCCTCCCTTTGAAATGCCTACTCTGAAATGCAGAGAGAGTGAGTTGGTTCTGGGGTTAAAAAAATTAATACAAAATCCAGATTTGGGGTAAAATAATCTAAAATTTCTTCGCCAATAGTAACTAGTTTTCTGAACTTTCCATAGTTCTTAATGATTTCCAGTCCAATGAGCCAGGAATACTGCAGAGAGATTTAGGAAACAGTACAGGACTGAGGAGAAAACCTGGGTGCAGTTACCTTCTCTCTGAGGCAGGCTCCAGTTTTTATTGCTGATTAATGGTAGATGTCATGCCTTACAAACTGTATAAAAGAGCACTGCATGAAGGGGAGCTGGAGACTCATAGGTGGATGTAAGACCTTAGCATTGGCATAAAGTACTAGAAACTCTGATGTGTTTGTGTGCTTCAGACAGATGCGCTTGTTTGCAGTACGCTTCTCCCAAAGACTCAACAGATTCACAGCAGAACTGATGAGGTTGTTGTAATGGTGTGCTACTCAGCTGCCGTTGCCAGTTTATCCTGCAAAAGTAGCATCTGAGTGATGGAGAAACTGAAGGGAAGAATGAGAGCCTCAAGCAGAAAAGGCATACAAGGACTCATACTTAAAGGCAACTCTAGCTCATGGTACTGTGACAGAAGGTGAAGTTTGTTTAACGATAATGATGTTTTAAGGCTACATATTCCTTGAGGTCTGTGTACTTAGCTTTAAGAGATGCTATGTTGTGTTGGTCACGTTTAGTCTTTTCTGGATAACCCACAGGTACTGGAAGTTCTTTTAGGCAAAAAAAAATCGGAGTCTTCAGACAGCTACAGGAATTTGGGGCTGTAAGAAAAATACGAATTCTTGCAAGTGTTGGCAGCACTGTATTATGGCTCCTCCAAAAATGTGTCCACTCAGATGAAGTGGTGGACTTGAACTCAGTGGTCTGTAGGAGGAGCTATGACAACTTTCCAGAAGGTTAGAGGTATAAAAGTAAACCTTTTGCCTGTATAAAACCTAAATATTTGCAGCACCTGTTTGATTTAGGGCATCTGTAGAAATCTCTCAGACTGAGATGCTAAGACCTTGTACCTGCACTATAATATAGCGCTTGAAAAACTGGGCTACTTAAAATTTGTGGACTAAGAAATAGCTGTATAATAGCTGTATAATTCTTAGGTCATGTAATATATTTTTCTATATAATTCTGCACAATAGTAGGTTTCTAAGTTTTTTAACCTGGTTGAACTCAGTAATAAAAAAAAGTGTTCTGGTCTTTATTTTTTCCCATTCCATTTGAGAGTCTTCACAGAGTTTGTTTTTGTTGGGGTTTTTTTGCAAAAAAAMCCCGAAAAACCAAATGATGGTGTCTACTTGATTTTCTGGGGGAGAAGTAGGGAAAGAGAGACAGAGGTAGCAATTGGTCCTCAAATACTTGTCCCTCCCTGAATGCAACACAGATTGTGTTATCAATGGTAGTCCTTTCTTGATAAAGTTTTTTGTATGTGTTTGTCCAAGTGCTCTCATGTCCAAAGGGAAAAAAACAGCTGAAATTTAGCTGAATTAATTTAGCTCAAGAAAACTTGGCTAGCCATAATTTTTGGATGTATGTTTGCTGTTAAGTTGACTGCCTGATGTTTGGTATCTTGGGTTATAATTTTCATTTCCTAAAGATGGTAGAGATGGTTAGTCTTTTCAGGAAGGATCAAAGCAAGTGTAGCGAAGCAAGGAAGCCAGGGACAATATTTAACTTGCTTGCAAAAGATATTTAGTACTATATATTCACTGGATAAGCTCTCACATGCTGAGACAGACACAGTAGGAGCTAGCCAGTAAGAAAAAAATATTTGGCGGGGGAAGTTTCCACTTGGCACATTTACTTGTAGTAAATATTTAAATGCACTACTTTCTAGAATTAAAAAAAATTCCTCTATTGTCTTTTACCAGCTTCGTCCCCTAAATTATAATAATAACAATAGCTCTTGTTATTAGTCACTGATTTGCCTAATGAGAGCTAAGAGCTGAAACTTTTCTGGTGGGGTGGAGAGGATGAAGGCAACTGTCCCTGAAGGAATCGATGAAACTATGTGGACACGATGGCCACATTCACTGAAAAGGGAGGTCTAGTCCCCAAGATGTTCAATTTACCTGCCTTTCAGACACCATAAAAGCTCATTCACTCAGCACACCATGTTCACCACTGAGGGATGTATACAATAGGCAATTGTCATCTTTTATGTAGGACAGGTACAATAGATGTGAAGAAGCATAAGATACACTGGAAAAAAACCGGTTTGAGGGAGTACCAAGAGGTGGTGCCTTGTAACACTTGTAGGCTGTAGACACCAACTAGAGGTGTGATGTAGCCCCTACAATGCTGTAATCCTCTCTCGTTATTGTTTCTGTGAGATAAACCAGTGACTCAAGTACCAAATGCTGGTTCAAAGGTAGAAAGGCATGCTGGCATTTCATGCTTACTGAAATCCTCTGCAGTACGTTCCGCTGTTGATGAGCTTTAGGTACATCCTTGAGTTCTGAGTTAAGGTCATGCTGCAGCTGTGGCCTGGGGTTATTACTGTTATGTGCAGTGAAGAACATCTAACCATTTCAGAATGTATTGACATGTATTTATAGTGATCTGGCTAACAAGCTCTGTGGGCCATATTGCTCTCTTTTAGAATTCTGTTGAGAACAGGTATTAATTCCTCCCTTTCATAATTTTGTAATAGTATTTCAAACATTCCAATTTGCACTTCATAGTGTTCTGACAATTTAATAAACAGAATACTCTGAACACATTCAGATTTCTTTGGTACAAGGTATAATCTGAGATACCTCACAGTTACTCCTTGTAGTTGTTGTATAAATATCCTTTGGGAAAAAAAGTTGCAGTTCCTTGGATTAATTTTGGGTTTTTATTGGTGTTTCCTGTTACTCTTTCTTCTCATAGTCTCGTAGTTATTAGTTTCATAAAAATAGCTGGTTTTCTTCACAAAAGCATTCACACAATTCATCAGGAATTATGTGAATACCTGTGAATTTTAGCTTTCATTTTAAAACAAACAGTTTCTAACCATCTTAGAAACTGGTTGTAGAGAAAAAACATGCAAGCCCAGCAGTCTCTACATTCAGGAAACAAATAAGAATAAATGTTGGATTTTTTTGTCTATTTGTTTTTAATAGCATGATTTTAGAGACATCCTGCATGTTTTAATAGCAGGATTTGTTTGAATATAGGGCATTGGCAGAATGAAGAGTCAAACTACAAACAGATTTGGAAAATGCTTGATACAAAAAAAATTTGCAATTTTAATGCTGTGAAAATAGTAAAATCCTGTTTCATACAATAAGAATATTATTCGGTTACAGAATTGATCACTGTGACTTTGAACTGGATTTATTCATTTGGACAACCTGCAGTGTGTATTTCTTCGTGTCTTTTACATCTTCTCATAAATAGAGATAAGGGCAAAATAATACATGCCAGACAATAAAACATTTATCTGAAGGCATAATATCCATTGATAAAGGAAAACAAATTTTTACATCTGAAAAGATTAGTTAGACAGTTCAAGCAAGGCAATTTTAGAAGCGTAGTCTCAAGAGTGCACAATTTCAGTGTCACATATAAAATATAGAAACAAAAATATGAAAAGTACAGAGAATATGAAGTCTAATTATTGTAATAACTTTCTGAAGTAATGAGAAACTTGAGAGTATGGCTGACAAATGGGTACTGGACTGACAAAGAGAAAGTGTATATTCCATCAAAAGATAAACAGAAGTTTACAAAAGACATTTTTTATTGGATAGAGGAGTATATGCAAAATGAGAAACATCCTAATATATCATTTCCAAAGTATAACCTGGAGTAAAGGCTGAGGCTTGTCTTGCATGAATACCTTTTAATGGCTAAAGTGGTTATTCTGTACTTACTAGCTGTTTAGAAGCTAAGCACAAAAGGACAATTCACGAACACAATGTGTGGTTTACAGTGTGTTTCTTTTGGATGCATGTAGTCTTTATGTTGCTGAATTAAGAGTAAACCAGTGGTTATGCTAAATACCTCAACAAAGGAACCTCTTAATTACAGCTCAGCAAGGCTGAGTGAATCTGAATTGTGGAAGAGATGACATTAAAAGCAGACTCTGGACCATGATTAACTGTGTGTGGTGGGCAAGTGCAACACAGGAGGTGAGATTCTGATGAATTTGAAGAGCCACAGTCTGTGAAGTTTATGTCACGGCCAAGCAGAGAAGTGGTCAGCCAATTCTCTTCTGCTGATCTTCCTTTAGGCTCAGAAACTGTCCTTGATTGGGTGTTTGATAGATACACATTTATATTTATGTGCATTATGTACTCAACACCACAGTATATCAGTGCTTCTGGGGAAGAAGAATCTCCACCATCAGGACTCGACTGTAAGGATGTTCTTGGATATGCTCAGCCATTGCAGAAAAAGCTGTTGTGCCGAGGGTTTCAAACCAACTGTTGCTGGTAATTGTGTGTTTTAGTTATTTAATTTGATTTTTTGATTTCACAATTAATGGCCTCGTAACAGCTATATCTAAATTGTCCTAGGACTGTAAAGTCTCCAGCTGTCCACTGAATATGATAAACCTGTGTTATTTGTGATATATGTCAACCAAAGTTGGAGATTTCCAATGATGGGAACTACATCACATTTCCTGATGTCTTACCGGAATCTACATTACGGTAATTTGAGCTTGGTGCTTGTCATCCTGTTCATTGTTGAAATTGAGAACAGACTAGTTCTCTTCTGTAACAGACTTAGGCTTGAAAATATTGTCATGCCCTTTTCTGCTTTATGCAATACAGCCCTGTTCAACCCTTTTTTATAGGTCACTTTTCTCTAGAGTTCGGTCTTCCATTCTGACTTGCTTCTCTTGGATTCTTTCCACTTATCTTCCTTGAAACCAGGCACCCAAACCTGGATGTAAGATCCTGTCTGAAGTCTTACCACTGACAAGTTAAACAAGAAAGTKATTTTAAGAATTTTGTAGACTCCCACCTGTAAGAATTTCATTATGTGGTCAACATTTGTTGTGGTTTTGGGGATTTTTTTTAAATAACACTGCATACTTATGGCTTATTCATCTCACACTACACAGAGATTTCCCTTTTCTTTCTTTTTTTAACACTACTACTTTAGTCAGCTGTTTCCCATTCTGTACATGTACTGGTGATTCTTCTCTTTTCTCTTTTATCTTGTGGCAACAAAGACCCAAAATAGCTTTGCTGGAGAAACAAAAAGCATTTCTTCGCAGAAAGAAGAGAGAGCTAATCTGGTTAAGTTGAACCATCTTGTGAAATGTACACTTTAAAAGTTACAGAAATGCTTCAGGTTTGGCATTTAATATCTATGAGTTTTTAAGCGGTCTGGTTCAGCTATTTTGATTACAGACCATATCTCTCTGAAAGTTGAGATTGTTCCTGAGTATAGCCAAAGTCCAGCAGTGGGGTAAGTGATGCATCTATTGAAAGCAGCTGCATATATGCTGCATGCTGTGATATTGCTCGCTCTTCTCTTACTCTAGTTTCTTTGTGTTGCTTCTGGGAGCTAATTTTGGATTTTATTTACAGTTGCCTCCTCTATTTTAAGTTATCCATCACTGCCATTTGTTGGCCAGGAGGCCTTCCACATCTTTCTTTATCTTCTTTTTCCCTTCCCTCCCATGTGCTGTGCCTTCCAAAATCCTGAAACTCAGGCTGCCTAGCCCTGAAGCCATTTCTATTTTTACTCTAATTTCTCCTCTACCAGCCCAAACATCACCATTAGTTTGTCTTAAGTCTTCAATTTCTCCCTTCAGGAAACAGCTCTGTTTCTATCGTGTTGCTCTCACTTTCCCTGACTACTAAGAAAAAAGAAATCTAGTCCATGGATATATAAGACCYGGAACCCTTTGTCACGGACCAGCCATCTTCCTTCATTGATCTCTTGCTCTTTACATATTTGTTAAATTTCTGTTTTTATTACTCAATTTTTATGTGTTTTTTCCCTTATCTTTTTTAGATTTTCTTGTGAACAAGACATTTCTTCTTATTTCTTATTTTTTCTTTGATGTTTATTCATGCTGTGTTTCTGTTTATTTAGTGATACCCACTTCATAGGTGGCTTATGAACAGCCCTGATTGCTTTACTGCATTCATTTACTTTTGAATGAAACACATGCATATTTCTAGAAAATTAGTACCATTTTTATAGCTCTGTCACAGTACAAAGTCTAGTCGGATTTGCTGTCTTCTGTTGACCCTATCTTTCATACTAGCTCTATTCCATTTCTCATCCTCCATAGAATAATTGTATATATGTTACTTTGCTACATGTGATTTAATGAACTAATCTGATGTCCTTTTTTTCCCCCAAACTTTTTTTTTTTTTTTACATGCCAAAGTGTAAAGGAACAGCAGGGCTTTTTTTACTTAATCTGCTTCATGTTATGCAAAACACAAATTAAACTCTTAGCAACATTATCACAAGTTTCAGCTGAAAAGAAAACTGGCAGTCTTATCCTTTGGAAGGTCTAGGGCAAAATAACAAGAGGAAAAAAATACAGGTTGTATGGGCAGAATGTTTTTGGAGCAATGCTGTGGTAGAAATCTTGGCTTGGCCTGAATTGACCAGTGCTTGGCTATGTCTCCGGCTGTACGTCTTTGCCATTTTACAAGGGCTGAATACTGATTGTTGAATTAAGTGGTAAAACTTCTGAGAAATCAAGGTTCACCAACACTACAGAATATATAGTGGGAGTTTCCACATTGACCTAGTTCTCATTCTCGTAAGGTCTGACTACCACTGTCACTTCACTGCATTCCCTTAATTAGTGTATTCTTTTAAGAAGGAGCCAGTCTCCTTTACTGTGTCTGTACTCTGATATGAATTTATTTAATACTCCCAAATCCCACTTCATTGAGTTATGCAGCCTCTCCTCATTTCAGGGTCTGCAGCTACACTGCTGCTCCTGCTTATTTTTATGGAACTACAGTAGATTCAGCTGTGGTAGGATATTTCTCCTAGCTGAAGCACAAGACTACTTATAAAACCATAGACAGGGGTTCCATTAAAATATCTGAGCAGGTTTTCACTGTAGAAGTAACCAAAATGACTTGCTGGGAGTGGGAACAAACACCAACGTGCTTAAAACCATGTTAAATAGTCATGGTTGACTTTAGCTATAGATTAACTTCAATAGACTACATGTTTTCTATATTTGTTATGGTTGATTTAAACTGAATTCTGAGTCACTTTTAACACATCTCTAATAACATTTTTTTTCCAGTCTTAACCCGGCTTGGGTATACTGTTTCTGGTATACTTTTGCTGGAAAAATTTCCTTCTTCTGTCCTCATGTCAACTGCTTATTGAGGAGACTTCTTGTGCAAAACAAGTAATATATAAGCAAGGTGACATGGTTTGAGTTTTACTAAGTAGCATGTCTACATTTTTTTCTCCATATAAGAAATATTACTTCTTTGAAGCATTAGGTCTCTGTGCTTCTTACCTGTGTGCCTAGACTTCTTTTTCAAAGGATTTAACAGTATCTTTTTGGTGACCTCAGAATGCACCAGACTGAAATTGCCCTTAATGTAAGAAGGCACAACTCCTAATGAAGTCCGAGCGAGTTATGTCGGTTTACCCAAAGATTGAATTTAGCCCTTCTGTTTTGTTGGATCACTGACACACAGTACTTCATTTTATATTTGCAACAGCCAAGGCCTGTTTTTGGAAAGGTAAAGCTGCATGATGAGCTGTTACTAAGCATATGTTTTTGTCAATGGCGAGTCCTTTGGAAATTTCCATGCAATGTAGAGTTTTTATATGAAGATCAGTTAGTGCACATCATGAATTTTTTTGGTTTTCAGTGATAATTTTGTTTGGTAAATCCTGATTCTTGCTCTCTCTCACAATATTTACAAGAAAATTTAAATGCTAGAAAGGATTTGTCAAACCATCTGGCATCCTCTGAAGTAAGAAACCCTGGCCCTGGAGGAAAGGCAAATGAGTAATGTAGGAGTGACTACTTAGCAGAGCACTTGCTCTTGTTTGTCTAACAGCATACACTAACCTGTAGTTTATGAAAGAGTAGGAGGTTACTTTTTAGAGATAGTATTTTCCATGAACTGTAGAGGGAGAATTTATTTCAGTGTGGAGAATACTTCCTACAAAACTGGAAAAACACCCATTTCATTCTTATATTAGGGAACTTGATTGTTATGTTAAAAGTGTAATCAAAGAAAACCCTTGCTTGTACAATGGGTATTAATATGGTTTTCTTCAGAAGCTGCATTACTCTTCTGTAGTCATGTTTCTCTTGTATCAGACAAGGTTTTGAGGGTAAGAGTGGCTGTTTGCTTCACTGCTAATATCAAATAGGCAAATGTCTATCACTTTCCCCCCTCTTGGAATGTCGGATGCTTTGCTGAATACGTGCATCTTTGGCAAGGCTGGCTTTCCAAGCAATGAAAATGATCTTCATATGAGACTTACATAATTATCACAGTGTCATCTCTGTTGGACTGTAGCAAATAATTGCTTTGTATCAATCAATCTATCTTTTTTCCAAGGTTCTCACTGAGGCTTAGCAGAATCTGGTGAGAACATATATCCCTTATGAAGCTTTTCATGAAGCCTTGTGCTTACAAAGTACTTCAGTCTCAAAGGGATTGTGTGGGAAATAACATATACTTGGTCTGAGCAATGAAGTCTGTGTATGTGAGAGAAAGGGAGAGAATGGAAAAAGATCTGAGAAGGGGATGTGAAATATGAAATCTTTGGAGCTTTTCTGGAACCTGCCAGCTTAAAGGAGGTGTTTTACTTTCAAGGCTTGCAAACTCTCAAAGAGCACCTGTGCTGAGTTTCACAACGCTACTTCTGTTGACTAAAATAATCTTATTTTAATGAGTTGATGTGAAATAATAATCTTATTTGGCAAGCAGTGGTGATAGTAGGTGCAGTGAGGAGATACAAATCAGGCACTGGGGAGAAGATGGGGAAGGGACATCAGAATTCTGAATCTGATTACCAGTTACTTTGAAAATTTTAGCTGATGAAGTCTGAGCAAATGTCTACCTCAACTTAATCAAAACTTTCAACACTGTCTCTCACAATGTCCTCATAGGCAAACTCAGGACGTGTGGACTGGATGAGTGGACAGCAAGGTGGATTGAGAACTGTCTGATCCTAGAGAGTTGTTATCAGTGATATGGGGTCTAATTGGATGCCTGTCCCTAGTGGTATCCCCCAAAGTTCAATATTGGAAATTGTTTAACTTATTCATCTATGATTTGGATGAAGGGGCAGGTGCCTCCTTAGCAAGTTCACTGATGACACAAAGCTGGGAGAAGTGGACAATACCCTAGAGTGCTATGCAGCCCTTCAGAAGGACCTTGACAGGCTGGAGAGATGGGCAGAAAGGAAATTCAATGAAGGCAAGTGCAGGGTCCTGCACCTGGGGAGGAATAATCCTCTGCACCAGCACAGGCTGGGGATTGATCTGCTGGGCAGCAGCTCTGCGGAGAAGGACGTGGGGATCCTAGTGGACAACAACCTGTCCATGAGCCAGCAGAATGTCCTTGTGGCCAAGAAGGCCAATGGTATCGTGGGATGCCTTAGGAAGAGCATTGCCAGCAGGTCGAGGGAGGTGATACTCGCCCTCTACTCAGGCCTGGTGAGGCCATATCTGAGTTCTCAGCTCCTTAGTACAAGATGGAGCTCCTGGAGGAGGTCCAGTGGAGGGCAACAAAGATGATTAAGGGATTGGAGCATCTCTCTTACAAGGAAAGGCTGAAAGAGCTGGGCCTGTTCACCCTCAAGAGACGGCTGAAAGGGGAACTCATCAATCTCTATAAGTATCTGAAGTGAGGGTGTCAGAGGTTGGAGCCAAGCTTATAATGTGTATAAGAGTGATGATGTTTGCTTTGGCAGCAATCTAGCTTGCTTGCTTGGTAGTTTAAGCTTGTTTAAAAATGGACATTTTAATATAACAAAACGACAGGTAACATAAAAAATTAGTGGTTATACTTCACAGACCAGCAGTTACCTAAACAACTTTGTGGTTGGAGCAAAGATACAGCTGAACATAACTTGCCACACCGGGGCAGTGACTAAGAGATGTAACAGTGCTTGGGTTTATGTGCCCTTTGATGTTAGATAGGACAAAACGACAGGTGTATTACACTTGCTTTTAGTATTTGTGATGTTGTTACTAGAACTGGGTGCCAGTCGGAAGCCCAAGTATTGTTAGGCTGATGATTAATTAAGAAGGATTYAGAGGAGTTTCAATAATGCTTAGTAAACCTGCCTAACATCTAGGAACTGGTTTTTAGGGTTGTGCTTGAGATCAGCTAGTGTCTTTATGAGGCAAGAGAGTAATGGGATCCAGATGTCCGTATACAGTAAAAATAAGGAGGAGGTGGATGTGGGAAGCACCACCGTTGTGACCTGTTCACTACTAATCAGCCATTACTAGAGGRTCCACAACCAGGCCAGCTCTACTACCTAGATTTGCAAATATTTTTATTGGCTCATGAGACTGTTGAGTTTGCCTGTTAGTGAGACAGTTAGCTTCGCTAATCATAGCTGATAGGAAAGAATTGTTTTTTGTCTTGATACTGTCCATAACTCTGTTTTAGAATCTTAATATTAAGCATTTATTTAGAATATTCTAAATAATTGCTTCCTTTTTAATTTTTTTTTTTTTAATTTAGTTTGGTTTTTGATTTTTTTTTGTATAGGGCACCAATGCCTCTGCTCTGGAAAAAGACATTGGCCCAGAGCAGTTCCCAATCAATGAACACTACTTCGGATTGGTCAATGTAAGTACCATTTTCAGTCGGCAAACCATATACAGAACTATGTCTTTGATGTTACTGGAACTTTGCTATGTTTCTTGGGTTTGTTTCTTTTGTTTTGTTTTTCTCTTTCCCCTACTCTTATCAATCTTATTCTAAGGTAGGATTGTCTTTTTTTTTTTATTATTGGGGTGCTGCTCAGGTTGCAATTTTAGCCAAAGTGGGTTGCCAAACTGTACCAGATATTTGAAGATGGCTTCATACACACCCAGAGAGAACAGTTTACTCTTCTATGAATATTTCCAGGGAATAGAATTTACACTTCAAAAAAGTTGAAAGTCTATTTTAGCTGTGAAATGGGAGGGAGGAAGTGATGAAAGTATGTACAAGTTTAGGTACAGCATTCTGCATTGGGTACCCTTAGGAGGACCTTTTTTATTTGACAAAGGAGAGAATTAGTGAGAAGAAATACTCACTTATTTCACTTATTCCCATAGAAACGATACAGATATAGCAATTTTTTGCATTGAAAACATTAGTCATTCTGCTACTGTGCAGTAAGATAGAGCCCAGGAAGAGTATATTATTACATGGAAACAAACTTAATGAGATCCACTACAATAAATATTTCTCTCACAAGTGGTAACCTGTGCTTTGTATCCTAGTTAGTTTAGAACACCATAGTTTTTTCCATATAGTGTCAGGGGTGGGTGTGGAAATATATTTCTACTGCAGCTACATGGCAAAATGGCTGGTTTGTGACAGGGACACAGAAGTCAGAATCTGAATGGATAACTAGTTTTATTGTGATACACAGAGATTAAGCTTGTTTTTTAATTTTGCGTGGCAGTTTGGGAACACCTGCTACTGTAACTCCGTGCTGCAGGCATTGTATTTTTGCCGGCCTTTTCGGGAAAATGTATTATCATACAAGGCCCAACAGAAAAAGAAGGAAAATCTCTTGACTTGCCTGGCAGATCTCTTCCACAGTATTGCTACTCAGAAGAAAAAAGTTGGAGTTATTCCACCAAAGAAGTTCATATCAAGGTTACGAAAAGAGAATGGTAAGTGTAAAACTGAAATCCTCTCAGGCACTCATGCATTGATCAAAAAAGTATAAAGAAATATTGGGCAATGCGATCATATTAATCAGAAGTACAGGTTGGATCTTTAAATTGCTTTTAGTACTTTGTGGGTTGTGGGTATTAATATTTTAGTATCTGTGTGCATGATATTATGCTTGAAATAACCATACTGGATTTCATATGCTCCCAGAGTGTATGAATTAATGATGTTTTCAGAGCATAGTGGGGCAGACCTTACTGTAAAGTGAGCTAGGGCTGGGAGTAGGGTGACAGTGCTGTAATTTTTAAATGCTTTTTTTGTGGATTATGGCAGAGAGGAATATTGAGGGCAGCTGGCAGTATAGAAACTGTGTGACCTAGGAATGCTACAGGCACCACCAACTCCAGAACACCCTGGAGGATAACTAACTGGGTACATGTGGTGGTCAATTGACTACACGTCAGCTGCTGCTCTGGTTCTTGGAAGTGGTGGACACAGTCTTACTTTGAGAAGCATCAGACCCCTTTTGACCATTAAGTTGGCTGCAGTATATACCTCATCTTGTAGTAGTCCTGTCTAAGGGATATGAGGAACATCTTGAGATAAAGAAGCCTGCTACACAGTCCATTTTGGCCTGGATTCATATCAATGTGGGTGGTATGCTTAGAAACAGAGGAGCTTTGAATGAAGAGACAAAGTCTGAGTCAAACACCTGGAAGAAATTTCTTCCTGGTGACAGCATATAAATGGGCAGACTGTTCATTTCAGAGCAGACGTTTGAAATTGTGAAAAAGTTAACTCTGAGTCATCTAGCGATAAGTGCCCCCCCGCTGTTGGAGATCACTTTTAAAGACTGGGTCTTATGTTTTCAACTTTTTTAAACTAGGGCCAGACCCAGTGTGTATTACCCTGCATATGTGTCCAGGCTAGACACTACAAAGGCAAAGGTTCTGTACAATATTTTTTGAGGAAATCCACATGAACTTTTTCAAGAGCAGGGGAATAAAAATATGCATTTCTTGGAACAGATTCTTTTTTTTTTGACATGGTGAGCAAGTTAAGCCTTCACCGGAGAAGTCTGTACTAAATCACCACTGGGATATTCTCCCCTCTTCCTGCAGTCATTTCTTATTGAACAGGACAAGTCTCTTCTCATCAGACTTGTGTGTGAAAAATGAGCTTTGTTAGATGGTGTTATTATTACTACTTGAGGTGGGTTAACCTTGACTGGCTGCTAGGTGCCCACCAAGCCTGTGTCTCACTCTTCATCTCAGCAGGTTGTGGAGAAGGTAAGATGAAAAAAACTCAGGAGTTGAGATAAAAACAGTTTAATTAAAAAAAAAAAAAGCAAAAATCACATGCAGAAGCAAAGGAAAACCAAAGGAGATTTATTCTCTACCTACCATCAGCAGGTGAATTTCCAGCTACTTCCCTGGGAAGTAGGACCTTGACATGTTTAGGAGTTTCTTTGGAAGAGATATATCTTAATAATGAAAACCCGCCCATCTTTCTCTTAGATTTTAGTGTTGAACATGAAGTCACATGACAGAGAATACGACTTTGGCCAGTTTGGATCAGCTGCCTTAGCTATGTCACCTTCCCAACCTCTTTCACACCCACCCTACCAGCCTTTGGGCATGAGGAGGCTTGGAGGGACAGCCTTGAGTGTGAGCACTGCTCATCATCAGCTGAAACACTAGTACATCAACACCATTTTAGCCACACATAGAAAACACAGCGCGCTGTGGGCTACTGTGGGGAAAGGTAACTCCATACTGGCCAGACACAGTACGCAAGTATGTGTCAGCATCCAATGGCTTCGGTTTTCCTGGCCGTGTGGCTCACTGTCAAAACTCTGTGGTGTTCCTAAGTGTCTGAGGGACTTGGAATATGTGGGTGGAAGTCAGTGCTGCCTGAAGTTAGGCAGTAAGTGTCTAGTGTAAGGAATTAATTTAGGTGAGCCATGCTCTTTCTTCATTGACTGTAATGGGAGCCTACACAACCAATTTCAATGAGTGTAACTTTCTAGACAGCTAAAGTTAGGTGAGATGAAGCTTTCCCCCAAAGTTGCTTCACTGAAGCCATGGTGACTGACTGCGGAACTGTTCTTCTTTGACATGATTCTAAATATTTGCTGAGCACGGGCCGGTACAAGTATTCGGAAAAAAAAAGAATTGTCTTTCTTGGAAGAAAGGATATTCAGCTGTACAAATGTTGACTCTCTTCTTCACAGATCTCTTTGACAACTACATGCAGCAGGATGCACATGAGTTTTTAAATTACCTGCTCAACACCATTGCAGACATTTTGCAGGAGGAGAAGAAACAGGAAAAGCAAAATGGGAAACTGAAAAATGGCAACATGAATGAAGCTGAAGAGAACAATAAACAAGAACTCACCTGGGTGCATGAGATTTTTCAGGGAACACTGACTAACGAAACTAGATGTTTGAACTGTGAAACCGTAAGCATTGGGATAGATTTTTTTTTTCTGGTTGTTGCCCGTTAATAGTTAGAAACATTTGATATATATAAATATATGAATCTTTTCAGACATCTGAGAATTGTGGATATTCCTGTAGAATTTACTTCTTGAAGTGAGTATATTCTTTTCTAAAAATTTATTTTTCTAAGCATTACTTGGCTAACCTATGCCGGGTTTTGCTGTCCTAATACATATCTCTACAGTTAAAATCCTTGCTAGTGAATCAATACCTTTCCTTATTACTGTAACTTTGAGAGAAGGTATTCACATCATGTTCAATGAATAATTGAAACGTTAAGATGAATTTGTGTTAATTCAATCATAAGAATGTGATTGGTATACAGAGGATTCATTATTAACAAACTATATGTTTTATCTCCGTAATATTTTCTAGAGGATGATGACAGCTTGAAATCTCTTACGTTTGAACTATAACTAAAAATTAATTTTAGTTAGGAAACCTGATTGCAAGTCTCCTATCGATTTCTGTGTTTTTCAATCCTATGCTCCTACTGAAAGAGAAAAGAAATAATTTTTAAAAATTGTCTGTGTCTAGTTGCATGCAAGAGTAACACAGACAGAAAAAAAAATCTGGGCTGGGGAGAACAGTGACGCTGATGACACTGACCTTCCACAAAGGTTGGAATTAACACCACCTAACTTCTGCTTGGTAAAGCAAMGCTGATGGGCATCAAGGATGAACTAGTTTTCTCAACTCCTTCTGCAGATTATGGAGATTGTGAAGGAGCTTTTGCAGGAAACTCTCTCCATCTGTCTCTAGGCTGTTTCATGAAGCAGAAAGTTTTCAGCAGTATCTGATGTTTTGCTCCATGCAGCTTGTCCTGGCTCCATGGTGTCACTAAGCTGTTGCAATTGTTGGTGCAGCAGTGCTGAGAACTGGGCCAACAAACTGATCTGGCCTAAAAATAATGTGCTTTTGCTCAGATCAGTGCTGCTGCTATGGGCTCCCTTTAAAGAAAACACATCTTTAGATTAGCTGTGCTAAGATGGGAGAAGGTGCCCAGAGATGGTATCTTCAGTCAGCAAGSTGAGGTTAAGTATCTTCAGACAGCTGAAGTTAGGTGAGATAAACACTACCCAGGTCCTACCAGATGTGTAAAAGAACATAGTCTGATATTTCTAATCATAAAGGATAGCTCTGTATTCCAAGAAAATATGGCTTTTCCAGGGACTTGGTCAGAGAAGGGTGGTGAGGAGAAGAGATACAGTGATAGTCAACATGAAAAAAGATGTCAGGCCAAGTTTGGAACAAGTTTGTATAAGTGAAAACATGAGAGAGATATTGAAAATTAATAATTTAATCTATTTCAATTATAAACCCCCAGGTAATAGCAAGTTGAAAAAAGTGAAAGGTTAGAATTTTTTGACTGACAAGCTTCTCTAAATGTTGTTGCCTAATTCTAAATCAATATCTAGTGTTTACTTAAGAGAAACTCTAGTGAAGTGGGGATRTGTCCTTGGGTAACAGCAAAACTGCATGATTCCCTACTTGTAATTCAATGTGATGAGGCTTAGGGAAAAATATAGTTTGTCTGTAGCTTCCTCTGGAAGCAGAAGTACTGTATACTACTCAGGATATTTTTCCAGTTTGTTTTTCTTGGCTTATTGTATCTTGAAATCTTAGGGAAATAGTAAAACAGATTAAAATATGTTCCTTTGCTAAAATATTCATAAGTAGTGCATGAAGAATCATTCAGATTTCAGCAGTTCTTATTGTCACTTACTAAGAGTGCAGTTTGAATCTGATTTTCCAGCTACCTGTAGTTTTAGTCTGTATTATTCTAGCTCTAAGTAGCTCATCTTCCATCCCAGTAAATATTTGATATGCAGAAATCACTAACAAAATTCCTAACTTCTTTGAGGTATTCAGATGAAACACTATACTTACCAAGGACTTTTCCAAGTATTTAACCTCTTTCATGATACACAGTGTCTGACAGAACTCTAGTTCCAGCTGTAGGGATACAAATGTTCTCTGAAGCTTTGTTATTGTTGCTTTATCTTTCAAGTTTTAGCTGTATATTTATACTGCAGTTGATTGCTGCCAGTTTTGTGGTTTCCTGTCCTCTGTGGGTCAAATCACATCTCAGGGAGGATTTTTGTTTGAAGAACTGCTGTTCACTTCAGTTGGGTGTGCATTATGCCTCTGTACATCTTTGATAATATGAAAGTTTATCTGGCTAAAGGTGTTTCTCTGCATTCAGGTCTGATATGGGCTGCATTCACCAAGCTTATGGGATCCCTGACATAGCACAAATATGAGCTCAAGGTGGTCCATAACTTTCACATCCACAGAATTGCAAAAATCTGAGCATGAGGGACTTCTGCCAGAACAGATTTAACCCCCCACTGAAGTTCTTGATTTGGACTTCACTATCCTCCCATCTGATTTAGTTATTCTAAGGAAATGTGGTCATAGGAGGCAAAATATGGGGTGTTCATGCAACATTTTATAAACAAAATTAGTTGTTATGAATATGACTGAATTCATATACAGTAACTAATTCTGCAGTCTTTTGACTCAGTTGAAGTATTACAAGAATTATCCATTTGGATGATTTTTTTTGTTAACATTACTTCACCTTCGAGATTAAACAGTTAGTGAAAAATAATCTTCAAAGAAAAACTCACTATCTGTCATTCTGAAAATACTTGGGCTTAATTTTTTTGATTAAAAACTCCTTATTATACTTTTTCTCATCTTGTTCTGTCTAAAAAATGATTGGCCATGCCAAAATGATTTTGCAAAATATTATCACTGTGCCATTTTTACCTTTGATCTTTTAATTTTTTAATCAAAATTATTGATCAGGAACAATATCCAATGGGGGAATATAGCRGTGTCAACCAGAAATATAAAGTCAGCTTTTTGAATGCTCACTGGAGAGAAAGAACAACATGAATAACATTTCTTGACAGAGACATATTTGGAAATTATCTTCATTGCATTCTTAATAGTGGAAATAACTATGTAAGAATAAAATGTGAACATATAGTGTAATATGTTATACAAGGGCCAAGCAAATTTCTGGTGAAATAAGAAAATAGACTCTGTTGCATAACAAGGAAACATATGTAATGCACCAATCACAGCTAATATAGGGGATCCATCTTTAGTGAACAGTAGGCTGTCATCACTGGCCCATAGTTGGTGGGATTGGATAAGGGGAATAGACAGAAGTTAAATCATATGAAAGCTGAATTGGTAGAATAATAATATAATAAATATAGTCACAATGAACTAGAAAAAAATTAAAAGCATTGAAATTAATTATTTTTGTGTAAGAGCAATTTCTACAGAAATAAATATCTTTAACATTTGCTAAAGATTTAAATACCATTTAGATATATGGCATCTCTGTTTTACACATATATTTTTTGCAACAGGTTAGTAGCAAAGATGAAGATTTTCTTGACCTTTCTGTTGATGTGGAGCAGAACACATCGATTACACACTGTCTAAGGTAAATGCATCTCTTTGGCAGATAATTCTGTCTAACAGCTAAATTTTTCAAGTCTAGTAGGTATAGAAAAGTAGAATAACATTTGGTTTTGAATTTATCCTAAGCAAGACAAAAAGACTTTAAACTTTAATGTTTCTTCTAATGACAAAATATACATTAATGTACTTTGCTTTACTCACTTTCATTGTATGTGTTTGAAAGAGGGAAATAAATCATCTTTCAGGGAAAACACTTGATTGCCTTTTCATCTGGAAGAGTTACTGCAGAATAATAATCGGCTTCAAAGAGATTTAAGTGTGCTTATCTTTGTTTCTACACAAGCGCTTTGTTGATTAGGACTTATGTGCATATTAAAAGTTAAGTGTGTGTTCTGCGGAATGAGTGCTGGAGTCCCTAGAGGGCAAAAGATTTAAAAAATCTATTTTTCTATCATAAATTTCTTACTCTGTGTCTCATCCTAAAATTACATGGAGAAATCTTTTATTCTAAATTTCAGTTCTGCTCCTAGTACACTCTTAACTGTTCAAAACTTTAGAGATCTCTACTTGAGATCAAAACAGTTTCCAGTCTTGCATGGATGATTATTCTGAAAGATTTAAAATACCCAGGTTTTGACATTGATACAATAAACCACTACCTATATTGAAGACAATATGTTGCTGTTCTAAGGTAATGATTATCAATTGGTCAAACTCCTTCAAACTCCAAAATTGCTGCCAGTGTTGAAATGCATTTATCAGTTATTCTGGAATGCCTAGGAGGGATTTTCTGGTGCCTCATCCCAAGGTGAGAGTTACAGAAAGAGAAAGTATGTGAGGTACTAACCATTTCCTAAATCAGAAAGCATGATTCCTCTGTGAATACCACAGCTATACTAAGCAATTTCTGTTATATTTAAAGTGCTAAGTCCTGTAAGTTCTTTCCTTCTCAGCTTCTGTTCAGTCTCTCGTAGGATACTCTAGCAGTCCTTAGCCCTCAGGTAGTCCACACTGCGCTAACTAGCTTCATTGTAAAAAGTGAGCAAACTGAAGAGAGGCTTTGGAAAGCAGTGCATTATTTTCTCTTTTTCTCCTATAGTCTCTTTGCCTGTTCATAGTAACCAGTAGTTGAATCAGTATTGGTACTACAGGCTTTTGTTTGCACGCATTTGAGTTCCTCTCTATAGCCGCTACCTTGAACTTGTCAGCATTACTTAGCTTTCCCTATGGTGTTCAAAGTCAATCTGAAATCCCACTGAGCTGCAAGGATGCTGAAGTGCCTTTTGAGGTTCTTTCTAATCTGAGTTGTTATTTGGTTCTATGTTATACAGTTACTGTAGACTGAGCTCTGACTTTTTCTTATAGCTGAGTCTGGTGAACTTGTTAGAAACTGCTGCTGTACATAAGTTACCATCTGTCCTTTGGCTTTCTCCAGTTTTTTATTCTATTTCTTGATCATTTAGCTTCTTGGAAATGTTTTTTTGGGAAAGGCCATTTTATGCAAAGGCAGTGTACTTCAGAAAAAATACCAATAGCATTTATACTGCTGAGCAGACAGTGGCTGTAGCTTAAGATGTGGAAGAACTGCATCTGCACTACTGCAACCAATGGTGGAGTTGAAAGTGACTCCAAGAGGTTAGCCTCTATTTCCACGTCAGAGAGGATGCTTATCCAACCTGTTCCTGAAGACCTTTTTAGCAGTAGTATCTTGATTGTCTATGCCAGTCCTTCCTGTTCTTACTGCTACTAAGTTTTTCCTGCTGTCCAACGTGAATCTTCTGTGTTTCAGTTCAAGCCTATTTCTACTTGCCCTGTGTACTCTAGACGTAAACCAGGGGTTGCCCCCATTCCCCTTAGCAGTAGCCTTTTATATACAGGAAGAATGTAATCACTTTAATTTAAACAGCCTAAGGTCATTCAGCTTCTCAGGCTATCTTCTCTAGATCTCTGCTCATGTACATTACTCTTCAACATTCTCTCCAACTGAACCTCTCTCTTGAACTCTATATTTCTTGAAATGCAGCTGCCTAAAACAAAGCATAATATTCCAGCAGAGATTTATACAATCCTGAGAAGAATGGATGCCCTAAGTTTCTTTATGCATCTCAGTGTAGTATCTGCCTTTACTCCAACAGCATGAAATGCATTTTGAAGTTCACCCATTGCTTCTTTTGGAAATAAAGGAAAACAAAATCCCAATTTTTCTTTTCTTGTTATGGGAGCTACAGGCTGCTATTTACAGATTGAACAGGAGGAGAGTCATCACCTATCATCTATTCTGATTGTGTTTCACATTAGCAGCATTTCTACCTCTGTTTCGAAAACATACATTCAGTTAGAATATGGATTTCCTCTCATTGCTCTCTGGTATTATGCACTGTTAAGCAAAGTATGAGTGCTTTTGTCGTTTCTTTCAATAGGAACATCCAAGTTATTAYTCCTTTTGGAATCTTTGCTGTTTGCTTTTTTTTTCACAACTGCTTTGCTGTGTCTTAATAGCTTTAAGTGCTACTGCATTGAAAAGGTAAAATATAAAAAAGCTCTGCAAGATAACATTTAAGTGGATTGAATCTCTTTGCCACTATAGATGAATGTTCTTTCATTTCTTACATTTTCAAAATGTAAAAAGTCCTAGTGTGCTCAAGATGTCCAAAGAACAGAAAGAATACAAGCTTCTGGCATAGTCTAAATCCACAGGGTAGACAGTTGGGCCTGAAGCAATGGAAGTCCAATAACAAATATAGTACAACAACAAATATAGTACATACGCAATATTTTTATTCCACTAGGAGTTGCAAAGTTTACCAGTCAGTTTGATCCTAACTTAACTGTGCATTTATATTACACTAAGAATTCTCTCATCTCTTAAAACAGAAAATTCATGTTATTTATGCATTTAAACAATAGAAAGCATCTTTCACACTGTAGAGGCTGTAGGGCTGTAGAGACATGGGCTGTGGAAGCACAAGGTCAATGATAAGTTAGTTCATCTTGAGCAGGTGTATTTAAAAATTTCTTTCTCTTACTAAAATAACATAAACAGAATGCAGATTGGACTACTAATGGAACAGGAGAGAGTTAAACATATCTTGAAACTAGCTTTGCATGTCTAGAGAAGAGCAAAGAGAAAGCTGTGGCTCTTGCATATGCAGACTTTGTGTGAACTCCAGTCAGTGATCTGTTGTTTTTAACTGTCCAACGTCTGTTAGAAGTGCCATGCTGAAAGTTCTCAATTGCTGAAAGAGCCACTGAAGTTGCAATTATTTCAATGCCTAAGCACTCTTTCAGTGAAATAGTTTTTTCTAATCCTACTAGTAATAGACATTATAATACTAATAACAAATAAATAAACACTACTACTACTAAATAATACTAATAATAGATATTAATAACATCAGAATAACTAGTACATTTTAAAAGGAATTCAGAAACTCTTTGAGTTTAATTAATTTTCATGGGAGACTTGGCATACAACAAACCAATTTTGATCAAATTTCTACCATCTGCACAGGTTTCTTCATGTTAGAAAAATACTATATCCATTGCTTCACTTTGAGATGGGAAGAAAACTAATAAATTCCTAAAACTTGTTGGGTTTTTTTTTTCAATTGAGTCTTTAGGCTTTGAAAATAAACATCAGACTCTTTCTCTAACAGAAGACCTAAAGCTTTCACAAACACATTCTATTGAATCTTGCAGCTTTGTGTTCCCTGCACATATAACCCATCTCCAATATTTTCTAAAGTTTCAGCTCTTCACTTATGATTCCCCGAAAGGTTACCACGTTTTTCAGAGGAATTGGCTGAATTCAGTTTTGTGTTTAAATTCAAATGTGAAATCAGATATTTGAGATCAGTGTTTACCACTGAAGCAAATCCTTCCCACTGATAATTTTTTATTTTTCTTTTAGATTAAAAATTATACTTATGATCAAAGTTTAGCTATAACTTATCTTTCAAAAGATGTATTTTTTCCTAAATTTAAGCACTTTTTCATCAGTGTTAAGACCATATAAAGAAAATAAACCAGCAAAAGTATTCTCAGTTATTAAAAATATTATGTAGTCATATGAAATGCCTCTTTGTCATGCTCTGTCAATCTCAGAGAACTTAAAACTTTCATGAAGTTATGTAATTAACCTCTAATATCTATACCCTAGCAAACTATATAGTCTTCATCTGTCCCATCTACCCCTGTAGTGATGATGTCAGGAAGAAATAATCATTCAGAATCCTCCCTTTGCCTTTGTAAGACAATTCTGGTGCTGCCTACCATGACAGCAGGCTGAACTTGAAGACACTGTGGCTTCAGCCTCCATGCATGTGAACTGCAATGGTAAAATTGAATTTATTTGGGTCTGAATGGGTCTGAATTTGCCTGGAGTTCAGAAGTTGTCAGGTACAAGGTAGGGGCAATCAATAGGACAGTTCTGTACTTCTGATATGTCTGTTTAAGGCCCAAAGTCACAAGAAAACCCATGTGCTTAAAGTGGAAGATAGGTGCTTATATCTGCATTTACAGTTCTCAAAACACTCTGCTCAGCTGCAACATAACAGTAGATGACAAAAAAATTACTGGCTTTTTTTTTTTTTTATATACAGTAAAGTGTATTTAGGTACCTAGAATTCTGCTCCAAAGCATATCAGCACTGTGACTTCCAGCAAATCTTTTCTGTGAACTGAGAGATGCTGTCAGAYCAGCCTTCCTCTGCCTTTGTCACTTCAGAAGCTCAATCCAGAAATATCTCCAAGTGTATTTACTTGATCAGGATTTACAAAATTTTCTGTATTAGCTGCCTCTTTCCTTTTTAGAAAATGAAAAGGTACAATCTAAAAACTTCTGGATGACTGTTCCAAACGTTAGAGGATGCAGGAAACTGAGTTCAATTTATTTTTTCTGTGTAAGAGGATTCAAACCTGTCTTACAGAAGAACACCATAAAAGTGAGCTCTTTGGGGATGACAGAAGTGCACTTGAAGTTGCTTCATTCTGCAAATAATTTAAAAAGAAACTGGATGGATTGAGTCACTATACCCAAGTCTAGGCAGCCCCTTTATGCATGAGAGACCAGATACAGGTGTCATTTTGAGATACCTGATCCACCATTTATATCGTATGGAGGGCCTCCGTTCCTAATACAACCGGTCATAGCAACCAGATACCTTAAGTCCATTTGCAAACCCCTGTACAGTTGCTTTAGATGCTTTAGAAAACTGGACTGGGTGAAGTTTCATCCTGTGTGTCTTTTGGGTTCCAGTTCATCAGGCCAAGTGGAGCAAATGTATTCAGATCCTTGAAGAACTAATAATTGTATTTATTTGCAGAGACTTCAGTAACACAGAGACACTGTGTAGTGAACAGAAATACTACTGTGAAACTTGCTGCAGTAAACAAGAGGCACAGAAGAGGTAAGCAAAAAGCAGGCTGTTTCACGATGTCCCTTCTGGGCTCTGACAAACTTCCTCCTTGATATTTATTTTGCTTAGGTACCYAGAAGCCTTACATCCTAACTGCATTATCTGTGTGGGCCAGAGAACTTGCAGACAGATTTAAAGGCATGTGTCTTAGTCTAGAAGCTACTGCTAGTTGACTGTTGTTACTTACAAAGTGCTTTTATAATGCAGCAGACATTTGCTTACTAAGGGAAGAAAAAATAGCTTTGAACTGGTCAGGTGTTTATCATATGTACTCTAATGGTTTCACAGGATGAGAGTAAAGAAACTGCCAATGATTCTTGCCTTACACCTCAAAAGATTTAAGTATATGGAGCAATTGCACAGGTATACTAAGCTGTCTTACCGTGTAGTATTTCCTCTGGAGTTACGTCTCTTCAACACATCTGGCGATGCTGTCAACTTAGATCGGATGTACGACTTGGTAGCTGTTGTTGTTCACTGTGGAAGGTAATGYACACTCTTGTGTATCGCAAGCTATTGCTAGACATTTGCCAAGGGCAAGGGCATCCCTGACAAAATGGAAGGAGAGTGGGAGGGAGGGTTTAAACCCTGCTGCTACACTGACTTGCTGGTGTCTTGGGCTGAACCTTTTAGCCAGCCTCCCTCACAGTACTTGTTTAAGAAATAATGTCTCGGGTCTCCAAAAGTCACAAGTTTGACTTAAATTGATGAGACTACCTCTTTCTTCATGAGACCACTTAGAAAGCTTGGGAGCCAGGACTCTGTGAGGGCCAGAGGCCGTCAGCATGTAGGCCCCACAACAGATCACCTTGGTGAATTCACCCCCCTGTATTTAGTTCATAATGTTTTTTACATATTTGCAATAGTTGATGCCTGCCATGAGCAACTTGTTAAGTGTTCTATAGGTTAATTTGTARATGGTCCTGGCACAGATGGAAACAACACCTGGAGCTTTCAGTTGATGAGCTTTGCAGCAAGTCAGTAAAAAAGTGAAAGGACTAAATGTCTAGTGTACCACCAGTTGTGGGTTTACTATGTTTTCCATAACATTTAGTTATAATTCTGCTTTCATAAAGAAATGTGACTTATCAAAATGGACTCAATTGTATTTTCTAATATTTTGTGGTTTGTGTTTTTGTTTTGCTTTCTAGTGGACCGAATCGGGGGCATTACATTACTATTGTGAAAAGTCATGGATTTTGGCTCTTGTTTGATGATGACATTGTAGAGGTCAGTATGCTGAACATCATGAGCACAACGTTTGTATTTATGTTCACTTGGGGTTAAAATTTAGATCCAGAACTGGGTAGAGATTACCACTCTGCAAAGCCACTGTTTCATTGTAATGTGACATTTACTTCAACTCTGTTAGGAAGAAAGATTGTAAACAATATTATTAATCCTTTAATTTGTGCTCTGTCAGTGTCAGAGGTTTTTTTTTATTTCAGAACAATGTTAAATGTTTTTAATATCAGACCTTAAGAGTTTCATTTTGAATGTTTTCTATATCTAATAAATCAATTTAATTCATTAAAACCTTATCACTTGGCAAAATTGAACTGGGTAAAGCTAACATTGCTGTAGAATTTTCAGTTTTGAACAACTGGAAAGTTACAAGAGTCTGAATTGTGTTGTCAATCTGCGATTGCCTGAATGTAAATTAGAGCAGTATCTGTCCCACAGCTATTACAGATTCTGTCTAAGCATTCTGCAGCTCATTCTTAAGCAAAGCCTTTGTGTCATCGTGGCACACTGGCACATCGTGACAAAACTGAGGTCTTGAGTCTGATTTCCCAAGAGGTGAGGTAAGGAAAGTAAGGGATGCTGGATGGGGCATGTCTTGAAGAAGGTTTCTGGAAATTTGAGAAAGATAAGATCACATGATCACATTTATGTGTTTTAAGAATGTTCACTACTACTTTCCAACGAGTCTCTCCATTAATTGGAAAAAGGCTATTTCAGTCAGGGTCAGTGACGGAAATATGCCTATGACTTCCATAAGTGAGATCAGCAAGGCTCAGCCCCTGAAAATTACCCTTTTACTGCTTAAATTGCAAACAGAATTTGCTAATTGCTACCATGAAACAAATAACTGAATTTGTCTTTTCTGTTCATACAGTCATTTAATCTGTGTTTGGTATTTGTTTTATCTAACAACATATTTAAAAATATTTTTATTTTGCAGAAAATAGATGCTCAAGCTATTGAAGAATTCTATGGTCTGACCTCTGATATATCAAAAAATTCAGAGTCTGGCTATATTTTATTCTATCAGTCAAGAGAGTGACTYGGCAAACTGTGATAAATGTGCACAATGACGCTGCAGGCAAAAGAAGGTGATGGCTCCCCTGAACTGACTTTTCCACAGACCACAGCTGGGATGGTTGAACAATGATACACTCTGTCTTCTATTAAATGGTCTATGTGGTATTGACTATAACCGTCCAGCTTTGACATTCAGAACTTTGTTTTTGAGGGGAGGGGTTGTTTGTAGTTTTTAAGTCTGATTGAAGAGCTAATTGAAGTCAGATTTTAGTGGAATTTATATGGACTAACATAATAAGAACTGAATGTCAACTGTTAAACCCAATCCAGCTAGAGTAGTATTTTATATGGAAGTGTTCGTTACATTTAGGACAAAATTATTTAAAACTTTCTAAATGATTTTGAAGTGTGTTGATTTACAAAGCATTCCTTTAAATACATCCTGACATATACTTACTCCTTTTAAGTGTAAGGAAAAAAATCAATTTCATGATGATTGGAGTTGTGATTGTATTTTTTTACGTGTTACTCTGCTGCAGAAAAGATATTCTTCTAAAATCATTTAAACTTCTGGCTGTTAAAAATTTTCAGTGCATAACCACAGACCTAAAATTCACATAGAGGGATTTAAATTACAGTGGAACTAAGTAATTCTGTACGTTCAGTCACTTTGTCATGAGATAGTACAGACAAGGTGAGATTTCAGAACTTGCAGAGCACTGGAATAAAGGGAGTGAGACAACACATATGATACAGAGAGAAATTACATTTATAGAGATTGAGCTTATCTTTTTGTTAAAATGATATCATAGATTGTTTACTTTGAGTGAATCTGAAAAGATTGCAACACTGCTCACATGTAACATATCCATCAGGACTGAAGTCGACTTCCCAGTCCATTTAAATAAGCATTGTTTGTACATAAGACAGAGCTTGATCCTGCAATTTTCTAAATATCTGTAGGTCCCATTTTAATTTCTCAAGACAGAGTCCATTTCTTAGAAACATAATATGTAGCAACCACTAGTTTACACACTATTGTGTATATATAATCTCTAACATTTTGGTCATATTTGACAGCATTTTGTCACCACAGAAACAGATGAGGGTCTGGAGTGTTTGATTTTTAAAACATCAAAAGGCTTAGTACAAAAGGCTTGGTTTGTGATTTTTCTGGGTGAATTTGGCTGGCACTTGTCATGCACCAGCTAATAAAATTTCTGAACTCACATACCTGAATTTGGCATAGAATAAATGTAGAGGAWAGTATCAATAGGATATAAGAAGGGATTGATAGTGGCTTCAGTCAGTGGTAATGCTGAGTAACTACCTTGACTCAGTTTGACGCTTTCAGTCCATTATACAATTCTTGAACTTCAGTAGCCAAAGTCCTATTCCAATGATATCAACACCAAAACCACTCTTCTTGTCTTCATGGGGACTGACAGTTGGTTCTAGCATTTATAAGGAAATACTCTCATCTCACAAAATTTATTTCTACCTATTATATTTCATTCACTCATGTATTTATTAGACAATATTGCTTTTGGTCCTTTTTTTKAAGAGGCCTGCCTGCTACTTTATGGCTGACACTCCGTTTCAAGAAATGGCTTTTGAAGTGCAGCTACATCTCATATTTTAGTGTTCTGTAGGAAAGAGAATAACTTTTTTCATTGTACCCTACTGTGAATTTGAAATATCTTTTGTGAAATAATGGTGAAAATGAAGTACTAGCTTCTACTGTAACATCATTTGAAGTTCAGTTGGATTATCAATGACCATTTTGTAAACTAAGGCAATGTAGCACTTTACACTGAACAAGAAACAGAAGTGGACTTTTTCAGCTAAGATTATTTGTGCTTTATGATGTTATTATACCAATGCAAGAAAAGAGACGTAGAATGTAACCTTAGAGTACTTACTTAAGTGAATGATAGTAGTGGTCTACAGAGATCRCTCATATAAATGAAGGCTGGTATGCAGGCTCAAGTTAGGCATAATGAGGATGGAGCTCTTGTTCTTCTATTGATGTTAGAATAAAATGTTCTGTCTCTAACACAGAAGATGGACATCTTACTGGAGACTTCAACTCCCACTGAGACCCAGGAGCTTTTCCACTGAAAAGCTAAACCTGCAAATCCCCCTTTAAAGGATTTGTTAATAAGCATTCAGAATTTCCGTATAGAAATGTAATAATTACTGACCTTTTAAAATGGGTAAGGTTTCCTCACTGTGACTGAAATCACTTTCTAGACCAGGATTAACCAGAGCTGGTCCAAATGTCTGTATTTTGCAGTTTACTGCTGAACATTCTTAGGGCATTCTTTCGTTTTAAAGGAAGCAACAAAACTGGTATTCTTAAGGTATCATTGAAATCTTCAGGGCTCATGTTTCTATGAAAAGTAATTTTTCATAAAAATCATTTTTCAATCAGTTCAATTTTAGGAAACATTTTCCTTATTTCAATTGACTTACGTGAAAATTGGGTTTTAAAATGTTAATAGTATGAATTAATATTTAAATGCTAAAGTGCAGGATAATAATCTTTGGTTTTCTCCAGCTGCAAGACAGCTTTAGATTGTAAAACATCCGGATCATTGCAGTAAGTTACCGAGAGTAAAATTACTAGAATAAGCCTTTTCATAAAGTATGAAAAAGCATTTTAAATTCATGGTAGCCCATGAAAAGATCACAGCACAGGTGTCACACCAGTCCAACATCAGTAGTCTGACATCAGCCCTGAAAAATTGTGGAATACACACTTTATACTAACACTAGCTAAACTAGGGAGCATTTTCTTTTGATTAAAAAAAAAAAGGTGGTCATAGTTCTATAAATTGGATCCAGTCTCCAGTGTGCTGAGTGTCTTGACTTCACTATGAAAACTGTCCATCAGAGCTGTATGAATACAGCCAGTCTGGGTAGAGGAACTCTTCTTTGTCAAATTAAGCACATTTGCTCAATTTTTGCAGGATTGAGATTCCCACAGGAACAATCATACGGCATAAGGTATTTTAGTTGATTAAATAAAGCATAATCCCTTTTCTGTTACGCTTATGCATAGATTTCCGGTCCCTTATGAAAGAATGAAAAAATACCTAAGACAATAAAAGTTTTTCAGCTAGCAGCTAGAAAACAAAATGCTAGCACCTATGTCTAATAGTATTCTGTGCTTCCCTAAAATGACAATATTTTATGGTGTCAGGTTCTAGGTGTATTATGTCTAACAACAGTTGGAGTTTTCCAATTGTTTACCACACTGTTGCTGACAGGCGTTGTCCATTTATAAACCTTATTACTATGTTCTCTACTTAGAAAAATTTTTTTCTTGTGCTGTGTTTCCACAGCACTGCAGTGCTGAAGAATCAGTTATCTTAGAGGGTGGGCTCAGAACTCAACTTCTGTGTTTCCCAGAACAGGCTGTCAGGATTTTATGTAGTTTCTAATTTGGGGACATAGCAGAGGGAGGCAGAAGAGGGAGTGATGGAAAAGCCRTACCAATGAAGCAGAGCACCTTTTTGAAATTAAATCTCAACATTATTCCTGTCAATTCCATTTTAATAATTTAGTTACCTCAGAGTACTAGATTATGTATCAAAAGTCGTGTTCCTTTAGCAGTTGGAGTAAAGAAAGCAGTAAGTGTTTCCTTCATACCAGGTTTAATAAAAATTAAAGACCTAGCAAAATGAAACTGAAGTTCACGTTATGTAATGGGCCCATAAGTGCTACCACAACCTGTCTTTTATCTTCAGACATTACATTTCATTCACTCATCTGTTCCACCATCATGTACTTGGCACCTGAGCTGACAACTTGCAGCTGCCAATGATTTGATGCCTCTCAACAGCAGACCCTTCTTGTTTTGTCTCTTTGTTGCTGCTTGTGGCTGATAGTTGTGAGCAGTGTCTTACAGCTGAATGAATACTAGAAGTTTTAACAAGTTTTGACTGTGTACCTGTTCTTTGCTAGTACTTTTTAGCAGGATTTGTTTTAATTTATTTTCCTTTTGTTGGTCTGTTACTGTATTTGTATAATAACTTATATGGTTAATATTATTTGTTTTGCTTTAATTTTTATGTACTTTGTTTTTTTAAAATATAATCAACCCAAGCACTTTAAGCAACAATGTCAATTTTGTGAAATTCCAATCCGCTTAATATTTCGCCTTTGTCTTATTGCTTTTGCAGCTGTTTGCTTGTGATCCAATGTCTGTAATTACAATTCGATTTCCATTTTTAGGCTTGTAGTCCTCGTTGGGTTGTAAATGTGGAAAGCCCAAGCATTTTCGTACATATTTGTCCATACATAAAAAGAACGCAGCATTTACTATGTGTGTACCTGACGAGTTGCACTCACAGTGCACATTTCACAGCCTCTTTTGCACTCTGCCTACTAACCTGAAGATGACTGTAATACTTTATTCTGTGACACAGTTATCAATGACTAGAATTTAGAAAAGTTGCAATTCTTACAGGAGAATTCTCTTTTACCAAACACAGTTAGCTGTCGGTCAGCTGATAATACAGCTGATAATACTCTCTTTGCCATTTTATCGGTGCTCTGTTCTGTCTCAAGTATGAATAATCTGATGAGCCACATTTATTCTTGGCCACTGTGTGAGTGCTGGCAAGGAGAGCAATCTTTTTGCATCTTCTCTTCACTTGGGCCAATATAATGCAAAGAGATAATGAAGTAAGATAAGTGCTAGCGTAAAATGATGGTTTTTAGAGGACAGCATGTGTGGTGTCCATATCAGAAAGTCACTGACTTTCTGTGTTGTTAATGCAAGGGTTATTCCTAGTGCTTTAAATATTGTATTTTCTATGATCAATGAAAAGACCAGGATTTTTTCGTATTGCATCAGTTCTGATACTGAGGTGTTTCTTCTCAATTTAACATGGCACTTACTATGTAAATAGCCTTTGGCAAGCCTCGATAGACACCCTTTTAGTTTCTTTCCAGTTAATATGCTTTACTTCAAAGAGATTACCTGAACCTGTCTACAAGATTTATTCAGATAACACAATTATTTTTGCATACAGGGCCAAATAACACCTATCAGGGGGTATGTGCCCACCCGATGGGACCCTCTGGGCTGAACTCACATCATTTTACATACTAATGATTCTTTACCCTCTAGGAGGTTTGCTTGCTGGCTTTGCCTGAGTGATTTAATGTGAAACTGCAAATAACTCCCTTTATTCATGGTCTCAGAGTTGCTATAATTCTTTAATAAATTCTGCTTCATTTGATTATCAAGACTGGGACTATTGTACTATGTAAAATACATTAACTTCTGTGTGCCATTCACAGCAGTCAATTTAACAGCCTAATGCTTCTGAAGAAGGCTGTTGCAGGTGGCAACTTCACTGTATGTAAGAATATGAAAGAGTAAGTGACTTTTCTATGATAGCACAGTAGGTCTGTAGAAGAAGCTGGACTGACATGCAGCTTCCTAACCTCCATCCTTTTGATAATCCTAACCCTTCTCCTAGAGTTCCAAAGTGGCAGGAGTAAGCCCTTTGTGAAAACACCTTGCAGTTCACCAAAACATGCTGCTTGCTGCAGTAGATAATTAATGAATATTTGCAACCCCTCTATCCTCACTCTTCCAAACCTCATTAATAGATATACATTCCTTGAAGAGACTGAGGTTAAACCTCAGCTTTGTATTTGCAATGTTTGCAAATGTCCCAGGCCAGATTGTGTCCACAATTGTTTCSTATTCCACTTTCGACTGTCATTCTAACAGCAAGAGAAACATCAGGGCAGCCATGTTACAGGTTCTGGTGCTTCTCCTGGAGACAATTTTCTAGTCTCAGTGGCTTTCATTAAAAAAGACGTGACACAAGCTCCATAACTTATCATGATGCTTTAGGAGTAAAGTCACCACATCCTGTACAAATATGAGTGGAGGGTAGGAGGAAGAAGAAAGAGAAGAGGAAGAAATATGGAAAGGGTTGTTTTTTTTCAGAGGCTTTGAATATGTGTATCTGTTTGTAAATATATAGTCCCTTTCTACCTTGTCAAAATGATGCAATCATAATAAAACTACTTAAATATTTTGTGCTAGTTTTTTAAATGGAATAAGAGGTAGTAAAATTATGAGGCACACAACTCGGGACACATAAAATCCATAATTGGATTTCTAGTAAAGCATACAATACTCAGTGTATGTGTACAGATGAATATCTGCTCTTTTTAATCGTCATGTACTTATAATTGAACCCCGCGCCTCCTGCAGAACTGTAAGATAAAAATCATGTTGGTTATTAAGCTTGTAACATATGAAAACAGTATTTTCTCCTGTTAACATGTTTATATTTTACATAAAATAAACTCCCTAGCTGATCTCGCTTCCATTCAATTTGCTTTGACTTCAGCTGGAGCCAGACTAAGGCTGAGCATTGATGTTGGTTGTTACACAACATGCTTCTGAACATGAGATACCTGTGTTTTTACAGATGGCAAGACAACTGATGCTTGGTTTTTATTTCATTTAATGGGATCATCATGTTTTAAGTGACTTCAGGGAATATTTTACCACACGGCCTGGCTGCCTCTGAAGTGTCTTAGGAGAACAAGTTTGGCACGTAGTTTGTGAGTTGTCTTGGTGGAATATACATACAATTTCATGACTGAGCTGTACCCAGTTAAAGCACACCACTGACCTTGTTAATGTTTCTGAGCTTCAGTGTTTCAGCTAAAACTGAACAGAATAAAAATCAGCCAGAGTTGAACTACCTTTTGCATCAGGGAACAATGAGCTCTTTTAGCTTGGGATTTTACCTGTGACTACTCGAGTGGGAAAGGATTTTGCTAATGAGGTCTAAAATTCTGTCAAAGAATTGAAAGGTTCCTGTTGTCTGCTGATTTTCCTAAAGTTACTCATTAGCAAACAATTTACTTTCTCAAAAGTGAGGAAAATAAAAGGCTGGAGTTTCTTGCTCCTGTCTAAATGGATTCTCTTTATTCTCTCAGAATTTCTTAGGGAACCAAAATCAAACACAGCTGTCAAACTGCATGTTATATTTATAGCTAACACACTGTAAGATTTATGGCACATCAGACTATCAAAGGACTAGGCTGAAAAACACTTCATATCTTCCAGTATGTATTTCCTCTCAAATTTAAAACATTTGAAGTACCTTCAAATTTATTCCTGGGTTATTAGGACATAGGCTTTTGACTGCAGGATGAAGACAGAAACTTAAAACATGGGAGATGACTGAAATAAATAATCACAAATCCGCTCCTTTAAAAACATTTTAAAGAAATAGAATTTATGGTGTACATAAAAAGAAACCAAGAAAACGTTTCCAGCAGCAGGATTCACAATCACTGTTCATGGGCTCCACTAGAATTTCTCTCACTTCAGAAATGCACTCTCCTAGAAGCTGTATGAAGTTTACCTATGTCTCTGTTCTTTATTCTTTTGTATGAGTTAGATTAGTCATTTTACATTAGATTGGGCTATGTTCTGTGCACCAGATAAACAGAGAAATGCTAAAAATATAATTTAATCTCAACTGAAAACTCAGATRTGGTAGGACAAAATTGTAAGATTCCTCATTTAAATGTACTCACCAAACTTCAAACAATATTTATTAGACATGACTAATTATATGACATGGGAAACAATGTTTCTGGAGATTTTAATTTCCTTGAATGCTTGTGTGCAACTTAAAAATCCAGTAAAAATTCTTAAAGAAGAAAAACAGGACAGCCATTTTCAGACTATATATATTGCAACAGAACACTTTAATTACCTGTTCTGATAAAATATTCCTCTTATTAATTTTTTAACAAATACTAGAAGATCACTTCATCACTTTGTTCACTCACCCTCACTGCATGACGCTGAGTTTAACCAGTCACAAGTGCTTTACCCATTGCTAATAGTGCATTTCATCTCACTGTGAATACAGAAACAGCAGTGGAGGCAACAGCCTGGAGTTTGCAGGTTGTCCCAGGATGCATGGAGAGACCTACCAAGATCAAAGAGAAGTCAAGAGCTGGAAGCTGATAGGCACTTTTTTCCAAATCACTGCAAGGGTAAAATAAAGAGGTCAATGCTGAACGAAATTTGGAATAAGCCAGAGTGAAACATCCTTTGGATTTCATTTGAGAAAAATATTCAGGTCATGTTCCAGAATAGAACAGCAAAGATGTTGAAACAGAAGATACAGATGTCACCCAGTATTGCAAACTAGACATCAGATGTCACCCAGTATTGCAAACTAGACATCACAAATGCTTAGAGAGCAAATTTTACCATCAATCACTTCACTATAGCTGTAAAGAAGCTCCAGACAGGTTTGCACTGGGATTAGTAATAACAGAATCTGGAATAAAGTTTCTTACAGCATCCTCATAAAAATTCTGGTGTGCAGAGCTATGTTTTCTGTGCAGTTGTAAGTCATGGTAATGTGTGGAAGACTGTGAGCCCTGGAGAAGAACTACAGGTGCGATTATCTCTGCTCTTTGAAAACAAGGTTCAGCAGTACAAATCTTAAAATTTATTTATTCACCAATCATATAATTCTCACTGTCATTTATGAAGCATTTTTCATCCTCAGGGTAGTTTACCTGATAATCCAATAACTTTCCAACTCTTAATTTGGTAGAAAAATGGTAGAAAATGGTAGAAATTGGGTAATATGTACCAAAATCCATATGTATTTTAGATAACTTCACCTTGAGCTGAATCTGGCCACCCTTCATCTAGAACAGCTGAACTGGTAGAAACATTTTCACCAGGTCCTCAGCAGCTACCTTGATGACCTATTCACTCCTGGATGCAGTTCCAAGTGCAGATCTTGTAGCACATTGTTCCAGTATAACCTGATCCCTTGCTCTCTCTGAAGCAGCTCATCTTGCCTGGAATGCACTGGAGCAGCCGAGGTTACTCAGGAAGTTTGTCATTACAACACTTCCCAAGGAATGGATTAGATTTCTTTTGCCCCCTAGTAGTCATTAATTATTATACACTAGCAGAAAATACTAGGTAAATCAAGGATGATGTCATTTGGTTTATTTATCTTTCTTCATTCTGGATATTTCTAGTTACATTTTCAGATGAACAAGAGTATTCTGAGGCGAAGTCTCTGACTGTTTTAATTATGCAAGACAAGTAGTTCAGGCAGAGACCAGTGTTGGCTAAGACACCAGCATGGCACTCTGTTGCCCATCAGAATCTGGCCTTGAGGACAACATAAAGCTCAAAAGGTAAGTAGAATTCTTCTGCCTAAAGTTTACAACTATGATATTTTTAAATGCTCAAGCACAGGTTGTTTATTCTACTGTTGCCATTTATGGGATATTTCTGGGCATACTGCATCACTATCCTGTCATGTTGTTTCAAACCAACACAGAATTAACCAAACTTTTGCACTAACATGCTTCAGAGTAGTATTCAATATTTATATTAAATTGTATTTTTACCATGGCTTAGAGAACATGGTGCATGAAATCTGAAAGTTTTATTTTATGGCAATGTTACACATTCATATTTATTGTTCCCAAATGCAGTTACAGAGGATGAGGAAAGACAACCAGTTTATCATAAAATAAATGGTACTGCAGAGCACAGACTGTGCCCAGCCAGTGTTTGGTGTGGTAACAGCAGTGAATAAAGGCTCAGTGTTTATTGCCTCTGTTTAGTTGTCATGACACTTGTAAAAGAAATGTACCTGGAGAATGTGTTTCCTTAATATAGTGAATCTCCTGCCCTCACTCTTGTGCAGCCAATCCCCACCTCCAGATACTGAGTTGAAAACAAACCACTTCATTCACCATTCTCTATATACAATTGAACTTTATTTATCCAAAGGTATTTTATCCAAAATATAATATGAAAATGAGCTGTATCTCCCAGGTGAAACTTTTTTTTTATCATGAAACTGTGTTAAATTTGAACCATTTGAACTCATGATACCATTTCTTAATGAAAAAAACCCCAAGATGCAGGTCCTCCTCCAGTGGCAGTCCTCTAGTGACATTCTGTATGCTTTATATTCGTTTGGGGTTGGGTTTTTTCCCCATTAGCCATTGTGTATGGGCTTCTTTATTTTTCCTATTATTCCTGTAATTTTGGACAGTGTCATCTACCATTCCAGCTCTCATTGAATGGAAGAATACTTAGCTTTACTTTCTCCAAAGGATTGCAATATCAGTCCACCAAGTCCTGTGAGTTTTACAACCATTTAATAGCCAATATTATAGAGCGCATTCACAGGATTCATCCTTTGGGAGAGGATGTTCAGGAAAGCAGCAAGGGCTACAGATTGGACAGGCAAGTCTGTGTTTTCCATTCTCATCTCTGTCAAGAACTCATTGTATTGCATGGGAGAAGTAATGCCACTTCTCTCTTCCTCTATTTCTCAACTAGAAAATGAGTATGCCAATATTTATATATATCAGAGAACTATGGAGCTTAGATCAGAGAAGTAGAGGCTGCAACCTAAATTACTCTTACATGCACAATAATTAGGTTATCACTTTTTTTTTTTTCCTTTTCAGGCAGTCATCTCTTAATAATTGCAGTGTTCCTTTCAAGGAGGGAGATTTGCAGACAAGACTAATTGACTGCTATTTGACAGAGAAAGATTTTTACAAAGACAGTAAACACCTGTCCAGAGGTGGAAGGAATTAACTCAGTGATACAAATGTGTTCCAAGTTTGTCCTAAAAGGTCAGTATTATTGAATTTTAGTTCCAAGCAACATACCCCAGCATAACCCCAACCAAAGTGAGTGTAATAAAATCAGGTCCAGAGTGATCTAACAAGGGAGTTGCTGCATGTTTCTTTCAGCTCACTGTCTCTCACCATGACTATATCTAGAGATTTCAAAGGAAATGGGAAAAACTGTATTGCAGACAGCTTATGAAATAAATGACCCGTTAAAGATCACTTCCTTAGAAAGAAATGAAGGGAAAGTTTACAAGGGAAAGAAACTTTCTATCCAAGCTTACTCATTTTATTGCTGCTTTTTTTACGGATAGGAATTAAGCTAATGGGTTATGTGCTGTGTATTATCTCATTCTTCACATATTTGCTTGGTTAATTTCCCCCTAAAAAATATTTTGTTACCTATAATAATTTCCCATGTATGCATTAGATTATCATCTTATTTACAGCATTACTTATTATTACTTATCTTGGGCCCTTGAAATGATTTTAGAATGACTACATGATTATCAGCAAAACTGACCTAACAAGGACAAGATAATACCAAAAAAACCCAAGCAACCAACCAGACAAAACAGCCTACAAATAAAACCGAACCAAAGAAAGAAACAGCCCCTCAATAATTTTATAAGGTTAAATAGCAAAACGGTAAGGATTTTTACGGAAATATTTCTTTCCAGGACTCTGTCCTTAAATTATTTTATTCTTGCATTTTGTACTCTTCATTTTAATCTTATTTTTCATATCCACAAAGCAGAAAAGTCGGCTAAATCATGGCAATGTTTCAGGAAGGAAGTGGTTAATATCCATGAAGAGGAGTAAGAAATGCTGTGTTCCTTTTACAAAGGGCAATTCCTCACCCACATGCGCTTTTGGAGCTCATACGGATCAGGTTTCCAAATAACCCACRTCTTGAGTCTGGAACAAACAATATGCAATGTGCAGAAGTAAACCATGCTCAGCTGTCACTGTGATGGACTTGTTTAAAAAGCTGCTGCTCACTTCCAATGGCCATTTTTATCAGACCCTTTTAACTGGTCACCGAACAAAGAAAAGGCAAAAGCTTATAAGATCTCTTCTAAAGGAAAATTTTCATTTAGCTGAATGTTAATTTTATAATGCTGTCCAGCTACAGCAGAATATTTTGCTTTTTCTTCTTCCTCACACCCAGCACACAAACAGCCAAGAAGGGACTCTACCAAGCCATCTCAACTTCTTTCAACAAGTTAAGCAAAGCTGTGTCACTGGGTGGCTTTTCTGCTTAATGAAGAGATACTTCACAGAACAAATAAGTGAACAAACGACCAGAAGGTCATTGTCCTTTGGTTTCAGCCATATCAACTATGTGCAATGCAAATGTTTTGTGCTTCTTAGTCCTTTCATTTGGGGACATTTACCAAGTGTTGCCTTTACTCTTTGGTTTCACAGCCTYCTACTAATTATCTCAGCATTCCCAGACTTTGAGAAAGGTTAAATCCAGATCTAAAACCAGTTCCAAGTTTTATGAGTTTGATGTAAAAACGTAAGTAATATTTGGTTTTGGAAGCAGCACACCCAACTAACCTCACTATTAGGATTGTTCTGGGTTTTACAAGCCATATGGTCCAAATCAATTTACAAGAGGTGAAGGCTGGATAGCTTGTGCCCACTTTCCTGCTGGGTGCTACAGCGATTGGATAACTCATGTAAGTGTGTAACACAGGAACTTGTAAGTCGCAAGGATTTTTTCTAAACAGTTGAAACATCACCCCCTTTAACTTGCTTCTCAGTCAATACACAATTTCACACACAAAGAACATCGTGCACTCAGGTTGGAAATCTGTGGGAGAAGCTATGGATGACTGCCTCAGGCATGAGCCTAAGGGCATGGGCATCCTTGTGCTCCATGGTGTCCTTCAACACTGATGAGAACACCAAATGTCATTCTCCTGTTTCTTTTTAAATAATATTCTTTTTAATACCATGTGCATCCACCCAGTTGTTTTGCAACAGCAACTTTCTGTTGCTGTTTCCTCTGGACTGTAACATAGATATTAATTCAAACACAGAAGTTGCAGTAGGAGAAAACTGTGATTTTATTTCTCAAATAAAATATATTTCCTTAGCAGCAGATGAATTCTGACACCGAAATCATTCACACTGTAGCTGTATTTTCCTCCTTTTGTGAAAAAGCACTGCTTTTCTTTCTCCCAAATCCTACCTGCCATCCTTCCATTATAGGACTTTAATAAAAAGACGAACAAAGCAACCCCCTGTACCTCATAAAAAGCCCAACTGCCAGTGGATGAAATGCACCCAGGCACTGATGAGCATGGTCTGATGAAAGATGAACTCAAAACAGAGCACCTCATCCAAATAACCCCCAAMTGGCATGAATTATCATCATTACGTTCGTGCAATATTTGATACACATGAACAGATGGGAAAGAAATCCTGCCTTTTGCATGCTACAACTCAATATGCTTTGGGACATTCACTAAAGTCAATGTGAGCAGTTTTTATTCTGTTGTGTTGGAAAGCTGTCTAGGACAGCCAGTAACCCGGTGTCTATTAATTGAAAGTAAATAATCATACTCTCAACTAGGTGCATGTTACTGCACTTGAAAATGTAGTGTGGGGGTCTTGGACCTTGGCAGCCCGTTATGAATTTCCCGATATTATAAGCTCTGTGACAGTTTTGCCTGTGCTTTCTAAGACAATTTTCAAAAAAACCTGAGTCTTATAAAACAAAAAAGAGCCCTTTTTCTGGAGGAGATACCAGCTCCAGGAGAGTGGTTCATCACGGAACAGCAGGGTTTGGAGGTCAGTATTTTTTTTCTCCTCACTTTTAGTACCTGGCTGTATAAGTACCTAAGGGCTTGTATAAGAACAACTTGTAAACAAGGAGCTTGAATAAAAACAACTTCTAGTCTGTTTGATCAAGAGTCTGTTTGACAGAGGGCTCTCTTTGGTGTTGGGAGCAAACAGAATTTAGAACAAGCATGTGTAAACCTTAAAAAAAATATTCAAAAATATTCTCATGCTACTTTTGATAAGAGGGTCCACACACCAATAATTCTTTGCTCCTGAGTCACTGATCATATGTATTTTGTCTCTGTAGAAGTAAATTTCCAATCTCTGGTATCAGAACAAACAGAAGCTAAATTGAAAATTATGTCTATTCTTTAATTATTTTATGATTCTTTTCACATAAATCACTTGCATTTATGCTGCCTAAAATTTCTCCTACAAAGATCTTTTGTATGATTTGCTATTCTGATGCCTTATCTGGGACTACCTAAAAAGAGAGGCTTGACAAATTAAGAGGGTAAAAAGCAGTTATATTTATTGAAGGGCCTTCAGGTACATCATTTAGGGCAGTCAGAGCTCACTCAGGGGTTACACCCTAAGGTGGACCCCCTAAGATAGGCGCCGGGTCACAGGTTTTTCATACTTTTATAGGGTTGGTCCATTTGCATATCGGGGTTAGTGCTTCCAATTACAGCTTCAGGTAATGAAGTAATTCAGCCCAAGTTTGCCCCCCCCTCCCCCAACTCACTGTTGTTTGCATCTCTTGGGGCCTGAGGCAGTAAGGTATCCTTGAGTTTCAGGCCTGGAGAGAAATTGTTTTGTCTGAAAGCAGTAGCTAACACTCTACATGGACTTTAGAGTTATACACTAAAGAATTGCAGGGTTACAAATATATGAAAAATATAAAAGCTAAAATCCTAAGGCATCATTAGCAACGTATCAAGGAGCAAAAGTTTTCATTTACTGTGTATGTAAATTATAAACCCATATTTTACAGATTTGGACATACTATGTAGTCATTATTTATTTACTTAATTACCTTTTTTTCTTCCCTTCAAAAAGACTGCTATGCCTTTTGGAACAGGAGAGGAAGCAAGTCTGTAAAGCCCTTTACAGGTGTTCATCCAGGTAAAGTCCTTGACTGAAGTAGCACAACACATGGGCAATAAGGCCCGGAGCTTCTAATTCCTACATCCCCCTAGGCTTCTCAGGGTCCCCTTCGCATCCCGGGCCATTTGTCCTTCTTCCCATGCCCACTGACCTGTATGACCCTGAGATATTTACCCAGGTTGATTGTTTCACCAGTAAACTCTCTGCTCTTGTTGCAATAAAGAGCAGGAAGTCACCTGGTTCTGAGAAGGACTGGAGCTCCAATAATTAACACCACTAACAGCACCAAAGTGACTCCTGGGGAGCACAGCGGTGGGAAGACAAATATCACGGTAATGATTATAAATTACTTTACAAGCAAAAATGAGAATATCTCCATTATAATTCTTTCAAGTTTTGGCTGTTTTGTATTAACTTGGAATAATGTAATGTGCTTCAACTATTTTTTGGGTATTCAAAATATTCTGTTCCATTTTTTTGGCTTGAAAATAGTCAGAGAGTGTATAATTGCCACTTAGATGGCTTACTTCTGCTKCTTCTGAAATCCACAGGGAAATCTTTCCTTTGAATTCAATAGGTTTTTGCATTAAGGCTGCGTTAATAAAGCTGAGGATCTGGACCTGGTCAGTGCTGGAGATGGGAAAATGGAACAGATGCTCATTTGGTCTTACACATCAGTTTATTTCAATGGAAATAACACTAAATTTAAGGTATTAGCCAAAAGCTGCTTTGCTCAAACACTGTGTTCCAGTGTAGCTGTTTATCTAAATGTGAGAATGTTATGATTGGTTAATAAGCATTTATAATTTTAAAAAATAATCAAGATGTTCAGGTTCTATATTTCTTTTCTAACCATAGATCTCATGAGGATTTTAACAGCAGTTGAAAGTTAATAATAATATTTCTTGCACCTCATGGCCCCCTCCATAGGTTCAAATTCAGTCTGTGACCATTGCTGCTCCTCATGAATTAAATTGCTCATAATTCCTCATTCATTCAAGTGAGAACTTTATAATCTAATGGAAGCCATTAAATTGAAGATTCCAGTCCCATTGTACCTTAGCTGACAGACTCATCATAAAGGAAACATATCAAATCAACTAAAGAGATGAAATAATGAGATAGCTAAAAGATTGTATGTAGATTGCACTGTTTGAAGCCTATTTTAAAAGGTAGGACAATGTATTCCCCTTATATTCCATTATAAGCCTCTGAATTCAGAAGTGTCCGACACTGAATACACTCACAAATTCCTATTTGTAAACTGCTATGGAAATTTTCCATCAAGGCATTTCATTGGTGCTATCTAGTTCTTAGCATAAGGAAGAAGGCACTAGAAAATCTGAGATTTTTCCCCAGTATTAGCACGTGTTGAGTCCCACTTTTTTAGCCTTGTCTCTTTTGCTCTGGAGCTTCCCAACAGCTTGCTGGCTCTAGCATGCATCTCCAAGAGCAGAGTCAGCTTTGACAAAAAGCCATGTAGGAATCTAAGGAGTCAACTTCTCTGCTGAAATAGGCTGTGTAGGTCTACTGAGAGCTGTGAAAACTTACTGATTCTCACCACATGGAAACCACCCTCCATCCTCAATTGCTGCTGTCTTTTTTCAACCAAGTGGTTCTGATTTCATGTGTGTAGTCTTGGGGCATGGGGGAGCTGCTGTATGGAACTCTTTGTGAGTTAGGCCTAGAATTTTTCATATGTAACGCCATGTTAAATTMATCTATCCACTCCCTATATAGTTCGCTATAAAAAGGGATTATATAATTGCCAAGAAGAGATAGCTCCAAGTATCTAAACCACACTTTTTCAATTCAACCAAGCCTGTAGCTGTAGCTCTGTGGTTTCCTTGCAGGAACTCATACAAAGTGAAACAACATTCCATCTTAACCCTGTCTTCATGACTGCATGCAAAGAGTGTCTGTGCTGTGTACGTAGTGCGGGCACTTGTTTTTTCTATTTGTAACAGAGCATGAGATTGGCTTCCAAAAAGCACTTAGGGTAGAGTCACAGCTTCTCTTCACTAAAGCATGCTTGAAACTCCCACATAAGCAGGCTTTCTACATAGGCAATTCTGATTCATATGGCAGTACAGCCGAGTTGTAATTGGCATGTGCATTTATAAAGGGAAAACTATGACCACATCTATCTAGAAATAAGCCCTCACTTTTTAAAATATAACATTGAATCATTAGGAGATGCTTTGCTATCTTTCACAGTCTTCATAAGACTGGGAAAAAAACCACCTGAATCGCTCATCACTCAGAATAAAATGATCCATAAGGATGTGGACTTTGGTTTGAAAAGTGTGGGCAAAATGCTGACACAAGTGGAAAGGAAACAATTGCCCCAGTGGGAAGCAGAGTGTGGGTGCCATGCAGAGTGCTTTTGTGACCCACACAGTCGCTGCAGCCTGCCTCAGACCAAGCAGCTATTTTTCCACCCCTGAAAACAGGACAAAAAGTTAGATGGCAAAAAAGCCATACAGCTCCCCACTCCAAGCAAATTCAGTCATAAAGGCCTATGTCTTTAGCAGTAGGAAAATCAGGGCTGCAAAAAAATCAATTGCCTTTAAAATAAGTGAGGGATGCAATACTAGTATAACTAAAGATATCAGCTGTAATGAATCACTGGACTTCTTGGTTATTTGACTGACTTGATCCATTTTGTCTTGAAATGTTTTTATAAAATGCACACTGATCAATTTAATCTGGGTAAGACATTCACTGAAAGAATGATTGAATTTGTGTCAGTGTGCGAGTGACAGTAACATATTTCTGCAAATAATAGTGAAGAATAATATTAAAGAACACACACGAACAAAGTGCTTATTTGTTAAGACGTAAGCCAAAACGTAAGCATTGAGAAATGGTTTGATACCATATTCGGAGGTAAACATTGCACTGACAATATCAGCATCAAAAAAGTGCACGAGGAAATACAGAGATTACAGTRTTTTTGAGACTAAGAAGGAATATGTCTGTAATAATTTTTCTTTGTCTTTTCCTTTTGTCCTTCATGTTACTCAGAAACAGTTTTCTGTTATTCAAAATCAGAATCAGGCTCATGCTACAAAAACATAACTTGTTTCTTTCAAATCTCAAACATTAGAAATATTTTTCTGATTTAGGGTGCTTTATACTTGTTGGATCATCAGTGATGGTGATTTTACTCTTGCTCATTTTCTCTCTCAAGTGGCACAGGATAAAAGTAGACATGGAGACGCCATATCAGTGTGACCCAGTCTTGCTCCTGGACACCAGCCTCCTCCATGGGATAACTAAGCAGCACCAGCTGGTGTTCCTGGTATAGACTGAGGGACTTGTGGGATACTGGATTTTTTTTAATATTATTTTTTATTAACTGAATCATCTGAAAAGGTTTGTGGATATTTATACACCCAGAGAAATGGGGCAGGAGACTGGAACCATCTAACTACCAGAAAAGTCTGTTCAACTTTACATTCAAACCAGGCCTGGCAGCAAGAAACACTTGTTCAGAAACACGTGTTTACACAGACTCCTACTATTTGTTATTGTTCTTACAGGATCAGTTGTGAATTCAGCAGTAGTAATGGATACAACTGTCTTTTTCTATACCTCTGCAGAAGATGTGAGTGGACAGAGCCAACAAGAACTACATGAAATTGAAAAATTTGTGGAGAAACAAGATGACTCATGGGCACTATAGGTGGAACAGAAAAGCTTTCAAGACAGGTGAAAAAAAAGTCAACTGTGAAGAATATCAACAAATTGCATCATACAGCATTTTGTAAACCAACATTTCACACAAGTAAAACTCTGCATATATGGTGAGTAGCTCATTTCATAACACTCTAGCAAGCTTCTATCATCCTTTTTAATACAAAAAAAAGTAAATTAATTGCCCAGTATGATAGATCAGTGGTATTACCAGGATCAGAATGCAACAATTCCCATCTCCTTCTTCAAAGCAAAACAGAGCATAAAATTGGTTGGGCTTTCCATCTTTGCGGATTTGAGCAAAGTTCATCTGAACCCTATCTATGAGGACCATGCTGTACCCAGTGGAATTTGTTTCACCCACAAACATGATTAGCTGTGGATATCAGTATGTATTTGTCTTACATAGTACCATAAAATATTTTTTGATTATTGATTTAATTTACTTTTTTTAACTTCTGTTTTGTTTAAAGATATTTACTGAGTTCTACTATTGTGATACTGTTGGTCTGCTTTTCCTTCTTGCACAATGACCAGTTGTCTCATCTACAGATATTTTACAAGTACAACTCTTTAGCTGTTTCTAGCAGATACTCACTGCAGTATCTCTTAAAAACAGTTTTGTTTTATTAAGAACTCAAAGTGCTACATTTCCATATTGCTGCAATTACCAGGTAACAGTGTTTTTACTTTTAAAATACCATTTCCAAGTATATCATCTCACTCTGTGACTTGTAATTCTTTTGGATAAACATGTTTGTGATCTGTGATGGTCTCCCTGGTGATGGTTGCCATAGTGCTTCACAGGATTTTATTTCTGCTCATTCCTCAAAAGCAGGACTGTGGTTCTCTCTGGGAGGCCCAGAGTTGCACTAGTCTCAGATTTTATTGTCTTTGCTATTCTGCTCCCACTGGGGAATAAACTACCCAGACATGCCACTGTCATCTTTACCACATTCCACCAACTCTGCTCAAAATGCATGTTACAAATCATTCTCATCCTTTTCTTAGCATCTTATTACATCTTATTTCCTAGGTTTCTACTTAGTTTCTATCTCAAGCATAGATTATTCTCCATTAAAATTTCAAAATATATTTTCTAACATCATGAACAATATACCAAGTTTTAAAAATTTCAGTTAGGTTCAAATGTACTTCAAAAGACTTAAAAATAGGAAATAGTAAAACTACTGTGATGCTAATGGCCTCGAATGCTACGCTGCCAACAGTAGCAAATACATCTGCCTTGGGGCAGTTCAGCCTTACATATCTTGATAAATACCTTCCCAAAAAACTTTTTTTTTTTCTTTGGGAAGCTGATGCATATCCACTACCTTTACTTATGTTAAAAGGTACTTTTAGCAGTGTCTTGTCTAAACAAGTCAAAGCTGAAGGATCATTTCATGTAACAGAATCTGGTTCACTGCAGTTTCGAAGTCAGGTGTTCAGACTGTGATTTCTAAAAGGCATATATATAAAACATTTATCACAATGAAGCCTCTCCTCAAGGTAGATGGAGCAGTCCTTTTAAATGAGTAAGCAGATATATACAGATATGTTTTATATAAAATAGTAGTTACTGTCTCTCTTCTGCAGGATTTGCATCTTCCGAGTGATTGACGAACAGAGAAGAATAGATGAACTCTCTTACAGTTTAATTTTTATATTTATTTGACCTGACAACAATTTGGCATAAAATACGCAAGAAAAGTGCAGTATGTGATATCAAAGAGGAAAAAGCTCCCAGAGAAGCATGGGCACAAGGCAGTGGCCTTCCAATTTGCCACAGAGTTGTTCAGGCAGCTGGTGTTATAACACCAGTAAGCAAGTACTTTGTGGCCCTAGACCCAGTGCCAAGAAAGATGGGTTACATGAGTAACAATGCTTGCCCACGCAGGTTCTTGCATTATGGACCCATTTTTCTCTGGAATTTGGAGCATGGTGTGGCAGGATGGAGATGATGAAAAGGCCACAGTGACATTCACCTGATCAGAACTGCTTGTGAAATGGCCTTCTCCAGCCCACAAAAGTTTAAATTGGAGACATTGTCCTGTTCCTTGACAAATAACTTTTGAAGCTTTTCTATCTTGTGAGGCAGTCACAAAAGCACAAAAGGTGTTTTGGGGAAGACTAATAACCTATCTTACCACTAGTGTCCATACTAACAGATACATACTGCTCACCTACCCAGGCTTGCTCAGCCATAGCAGTGAACAAAGGGTACAACCTCCACCCATTCCTGTTTCTTGGTGGTAGATGGACCTGTCTACCTGAAGAGAGACTGACTGCAGAAGCTGCAGCAATTTTAAATTTAGTTCATCTTTATCCAGTGCAATACTTCTCCTTTCTGAGCATTAGCAAAGTTGAATGTGCTGAATAAAAAAGGAGGTAGAAGTCACCTGCCTGGAGTGGGCGTAAGGAACGGCTTGCCCCATTGGGATGTTAGAGTTGACCAGAGGTAGTTGTTGATAAAAAGCTGCTTCAGGTCTTGTTCTGTTTCATGGCCAGGATCACAGGATCATAAGTTCCAACTGTGAACCCCTGATGGTCACTTATAACTGGGGAAAAATTGTATCAGTCACTAAGCATATCATGTTGGTCAATCCAAACATGCCTACATGGCACAGAGCTGTGCCTAGGAAGCAAAGCACCTGAGTCAAAAATTCCATCAGCTTACTGTTCAGCCTGGGAGAATATACCTTGCTGAATAAAAGGACAAACTGGGATATCTGTACATAGCCCTGGTGCTGCAACAGAAACAATTCCTGGTGCTTCACCAGGGGAGAATTTAAACTAAAGGGAAAACACAGTGATGATAAGTCAATAAGAAAACAGTGTCATCCTTTCATAAGGATGTCAGTCAATGTTAATCTACTTCAGGTTAAAGTAGAAACTCTCCCATAATGACCTAATTTTTCTGGTTCACATTTCTAGCTCAATCTAAACTTACATCATTCAATACTAAACTTTCCAGAGACTCCAAAGCCTGCCTTATAAACACATCATAGCAGATTTACTGTTGGACCAACTATATTATGTGTGTCTCTTAGAAACCCCCAATAAAAAATTATAAATAATTCAAAGAGGTTTTAAGTGCTGATGAAATAAATGGACCCAGGGCATTGGAAAGAGCTAGATATGGTACGACAAGGAACAGCCAAGTTTCCTCACATACTTACGTCTCTAAGGCCTGACCTGCAGCAGCCRTTTTTCTCAAGGGCTGGTTCCTTTCCTTTCACCATGGCAGATGTCTGCATGTGCCAGGGAACTGTCCCCAAAACATCATCCCCAAGACACCTGCCATCAAAAAGGAGCAGGGAGGTGGCATGGACTGGATAAATTAATTACGTACATATGCGCATATACATACCTACCTATGCAAACATACTGGGCTAGACTCCAGGCTTTTAATAGCCGAGAGAGAAAGAAACTTGGTGGAACAGGCACAGACGGGAAAAGACCAAGTGACAAAATCAAGTATGTGGTATGAAGCCAGGGCAGGCGGCAGTTAAGAGCAGAAGGAAATGGGACATCTATGGCCTCTCAAGAGGACAGATATATTCAGACATTTCACATAAATGAAAAGGTCAGCAGTATCAGATGGCAATACTAACTACAAGAGATAACAGCACTTAACCTGTGGTGCCAACCAGGGATTTCTGAAAAAAAGAGTTGCAGATTGCTCAGGTGAAGCTGCTCTTCAAAGGATCAATAGAGGAGTGAAAACAGGGTTGGTTAGCCTTGCCTCAAAATCAGAGAAGCAGCAAACAAATGGGCTACATTTTTTTTAGCTGTTACAGAAAATCTAGGGAGAATGAGGACTTCTTTGCAAAAAATCTTCTCTTTTTTGTATCCCATTTCTCTTGTTCTTGTTAATGCAGTTGAACATTTTTTGAAGTTGAAATAATTTCCTTCATCCAGCTTTCCTCTCTCCCTGACCTTGTCCTTAGTCTGATTGAAGTAACGATTTAAATTCATTCAAAACATACTTTTCTGAGTCAAAGCTCCTTTATAGAATGTGTTAAGAAGAAATACTACGTGTTGTTATATTAGTTTCAAGTTTAAGAGTTTTTACCTTTCCGACTCTGCAGATTTCCCCTGTTCAGAAGACCAATTTTCTGTGATTACAGGGCTCTCTTCGGTGCATAATTGTCACCAAATTTCATTCATTCCTCCTTCCGGAAAAGACCTTGATCTTCCTGACTCTCCTCTTATTTCAGTGAATATTTTTTTAATGCAAACAATACTTGATTGTTTTTCAAACTATTTACATTCTTCCCTTTCAAACCTTTTGTCCTTGTCCAATAGGATTTCTACATACTCAAAATTCCTGGGATATTTCCTCTGTATCTGCCTGTTCCAGACTGAATAGGCTTTGGGGGGTTTATGGACTTCTACACATGTTCCTAGTAATACTGGCTTCACTGTCTCTGCTTACTGATCTTATCATAAGCATTTACCATTTCCATTTTATCCTTCAATTAGAGCCTTCTTCAAACCCATTCTTTCACATTCTTTCCCTAGGTTGTATAAAAGAGAGGTCTTTAATCTCCCCTTTCCTCTAATTGAAGCTGTCCTTCCCAGCATGTTTTCCACTGCAATGCTCTGGTTTTCATTAAGCAATGACAGCAATACTCCTGTTGCTGTTGCTTTCACTTTATTGTGGTTTTACGAGAAAAATAACATCTTTTTGTATTTCCACAGAACGTGGAAAAAAAGTTTTAATTTATTAGCCTCATCAAATAAAGCATTGCAGCGCTGATGCCACATGAGAACTAGGGTAAGGAAAAATAATCTTCTAAGTCTCAAACAGGGAATGTATTACCAAGAGTTGCTGCCTGATTAGGCACTGAAACATCAATACTTTCCACTGCAAATGGAATGACTGCAGGTCAACCCTGCAAGATAAAAAACATGGAAAGTTAGAGTTGGGAATAAAATGAAGAAAGGTTCCTTGAATCATAAAATTGTTCTATGCAGGGGCACAGTGCACTTAAACAGTCGCAAAATCCTGGTCCAGATCTGCATAGATGGAGGAGCTGAGACAGGCAAGTCCCAGCAATAAACCATTGTAAACTGAGGGGAGATGTTAATCATTCAGGCTTTCTTCTCCCCTGGAAATGCACTGACTGGCAGCCACAGAGATCTGATCAGATTAAAATAAGACAGATAGTGGTTGTTTTCATAAGCAGGAGGTCTTAGCCTACAGCAATCCACACCAGCCACAAAGCTAACAGTTTCTCCTACAGCTCTCACAAGGAGGCAGCAAGATAATAGAGCAAGTTCCTAGCCTCACTTGTCTCAAACGTGCAAGACTGCAGTGCTTTTGTGCTGCGCACTTTCTTGGGATCGCACTTGCAGACTGCTACGTTTGCTCTGAGACAAATGACGAAAATGAAAAGGCATGCTAAATATGTGCTGTAAATGTCATACAGCTGTTGGAGTAGGATAATACCTGCTTTTCTCATAGTTTGTTTTTAGTTAAAAAGAAAAAACAAGCAATTATTTTTTCTGAGTGGGAAGGAAGGGGAAGGCAAATTGAGGAATGAAAAGCAACTAAAAGCTTCTGAAGAAATTTGCACCTGTTTGTTCTTTCCTTCTTCCAGGATGAGATTTCAAAGCCAGAGCTTAAAGATCAGCTTGAATTGGAAGCCGAGAATGTGTCTATGTTCAGTTTAATCAAGCTCAGGTTTACAGTGAGACATGATACAAAACCAGCTGTTTGTGACTCGCGTTTCAAAGTGACAGAAAAACCTTCAGGGTATCTGTGAGGTGCTTCCCAGCCCAAAACAGGTGAGAACAGGATATTTCTGACTACTAAGACATGTCATGGAAACCAGATTATAGGTCCTTCATACAGCAAAGGCTCTCAGGCATGTAAAGTATTAACCATCTTCCCAGGCATTATTCCTATTACCAATTTCCTTTATTACAGATCTGTAAATACTTGGACTTTTTCAGTTTTAAAATGTGATGAGTGAGCAACTTCTATACTTGCCAACAAAAAAAGGGTCTGATAGCTCTAATGGCCAGTGAGAGCCCATTCTCCACAAAGGCCCTTCTTCTCTATGTATGGGTTCAGACAAGGGGTGTCTGTCTGGGATAACACCTGGGGAGTGGGAACCCAGACTGGCTCTCAAATGACACGCATCATGGATTTTGGTTCTCTCTGCTTTGGGTACCTCAGTGGCTCTGACCAAAACAAGGACAGTGTTGTACTGTGTTCAGACACTATAGTGGATGCTAAAATCCAGATAAGCCAAAAGTCCTATTTCTCAGCATGATTTACCACCAAAATTACCAGGTCTCGAGCTACTGCAATCATGGCCAATTCAGGAGCCCACTGAACATGGTGTCCTTCCTTGTGACCTTCCCCTCTTTAGTTCCTCCTAATGTGCACTCCAGTGTATAAAAACACATCTAATGAGATATCAGCCCAGGATTTTGGAATGAATAGACCTGATTGAAATTCAGAATTTCTGTAGCAAAAGGAGGTTCTGATATTGACAGTTAATTCTTGCTGTCAATCAAAGTTTGAAACAAAGTATGTTTGTCATATATTGTATGTATTTTAAGGATTTTCTCATGGACAGTGTAAAATGTTTTATATTAATTATATTTATCTCATTATTTATCTGAATGATAGATTTCTACCTTGACTTTAAAAGATTAAAACTTTTAAATGTTTAGAAAACTAAAACTATTAGAAAGAGTGTGAGTTCTAAATGGTAATCACAAAAGTTACATTTGGGAAATGGAGAAAGGAAAGTTTCACCTCACTGACTCCTTTTAGAGTGATGTGTCACATAAACAAGGATTAAAAAACCAAACAAACAAACAAAAAAAACAAGCAAACAAAACACAAAAAAAGCCTAATTATGAAGCAGCATTTTCTGACTGCTAAATGCAGTGGCAAAATTTTTTGTTCCACTTCAAAAAGGGTGTTGATGATCTGCTTCTGTGAGTTGGTCCACTTGAAACATAATTTGGAACCACGGACATTAACAAAGAAGGCTTTTACAGAAAGAGTGCTGGTCTGAGGAGGGTTTCAAGATTCTGAGCTTGCTGCTCCAGTTCTTGAATCATCTTTTTCTAAGGTGTTTTTTCACATTTGACAGGCAGTTCTTGACTGGGTTTTTCAATGGTCATGTCCATTCTCCTGAAAGAAAACTATGTAGAGCAAGTAGAGCAAGACCCCCCAGTTCCCTTCTTTAAAAGAAGTGGCCACTATAGGAAGTCTCAGATGTAGTATTGGTCACCAAATTTTTGTAAATAAAGCTCTTCACTGTTCATTGTGCACTGTCAAGTAACAGGTTTAGTTCATGCTGCATGGTAAGTGCTGCATTGCCGGGATTAAAGGGGTTGGGATGACTGAGAGATGTCACGGAGATGATTTATTACTGAATCAGTCTCATATTTATTGAAGGGTGAGACAGTAGAAACGTGCGAACAACATCTCTACTATCAAAGGCAGCAGCAGTTACAGTAACAATAGCAGCAATAGCAGCTGCAGCAGGTACAGATGTCCCTGCAGCAGCAGTTGAGGTAGCTAAAAGTTTTCTACTTCTTTCTACAAGGCCTTATATACTTTTTTAAGCCAATAAGCAAATGCCACAAAGCTGGTTAATACATTTGTACCAATCACTACTGTATGATTCTACCGCAATGCGCATTTTCTTAACCAATTATCACACTTCTATTGAGGCCTGTTGTACAGGCTTATATTGCTACATTTTAACTTTCTATGAAACTCTATTATATATGGTTTTTTGCTAAACTCAAAGTTCTTGCTCAAAGTTCTTAACTCTTTTACTTATCACTATTATTTTCTACATAAAGCATGTTTTTACTTGTTAAARGTACATTTCTACTTTTATAAAGCATACTTATTTAAAAACTACAAAACTACGTTTTTGCTTAAAGCTGTAAAAAGCTCACTGTTCTAACTCAGGCAGCCTTCGCCAAGGCCTCACATCGAAACATGTATCCATTTCTATCTGTTCAAGCACAATGCTGTTTATGTACTCTGTTTGCACCTGCAAGGTCTCTGAAACCTCATTTCCCACACTGCATGAGGATTAATCTAGTCACAAAACCTGATCATTCTGATTTGTGTCTGGAAATTTCTTAAAGAAAAGACAGATCACTTTGCCTTTTGTTCTCAGTCAACACTACTTTTTCACGATGTTTCCAGATGACTATTTCAGACACTGAAGAATTTTTGTAGACTTTAAAGGGGCTTTGTAATGCCATGTGATAAGAACAAAGTATGGTCAAAAGATCTAGTTTCTTGTAAGTGTATTACTATGATTTTATTTTAAAGATATTCATTAGCATTTTTCTTGATTGTTATAATCTAAAAGTATTATAAATTGTGGAATGAGAAAATTTAAATAAACCAGCCTATATTAGTCACCCTCTATCCTTTAAGTACAGACCAGCTTTCAAATATCTGAGTAATTAAAGCCAATGACAGTTTTACTTGGGAACTTCAGTTTTGACTGCTACATACTTTAGCCTTAAATTTTGCTCAAGCCTAGGTAGCCATTCCACGTTCACAAAAAAGTGCCACAATATCCTCTCTCCTGTTTAATGAAACCTGTATAAACTGCTGCACTTTCTAACCGCAGCAGAGAATCCCTGACACTGGGATGTGACTCTCTTCCATCCTCTTCCCATAAGCAATGCACTGCATTGGAAATATTTCCCTGAGACAAAGTCTGTTGTATTCCGACATGGCTGATAGTTGGGCTGTGCAGTTATGGAGGTATCAGCTTTACCTTCTGTCCTTTTATTTTCCACTGGAGTCATTTTCCTCCCTGCCTAGGCTACACTAGGGAGATGGCAGCCAGGGAAAGAAAACATCTTACTAGGTTTCTGCAAATATGAAAATTAAATAAGAACATAATGAACAATGTAAATTTTAGCTTGAGTAAATGAGCAAAGAATGCAGTTTAGGAAGCAGGCAGAGAGCAATGGGCGCTGTTAATGGCTTGGCAGTGGTTGTTTCCTCTGCATTGACCAAGAAACTGTCCTTTTCCAGGAAACAACTGAAATGGCAATGCAGCTGGGGTGGGAGGTGTTCATTGAGAAGAGTCCAAACCAGACTCTGTGATTTCACTTAAGTTTCCGCACCACAAGGGCAAGCAAGAGATAGTTAACTGAAAGTATAGATTAGTGCATGCCACATACGGCATGTTACAGGACACCTGGCATAATTTCAGTGCTAAGACACAGTTCATGTGCTGTGACATTTTTATTTCCAGATGCTTAAATTTCCAGATGCTTAAAGAGTGATCTCCAATCACTCTTTAATTTTTCAAACTGTCACCAACAATTTGTTACGTTGCAAAAGTGCCTGTGAGTGATAGCAGGATAAGGTCAAACAGAGTGTATCAACTTTTTTTATTTGGGGGAGTGCACTTTCTGATGCAAGTGGCCTCAAGCACCACTCTTAGTCTTATTGCGAACTACGTTTTTTTCAGTGTCACATAACATGCCTTTGGTTCCTTCAGACAGAGGTTAGAGATGTTTCACAGCTTTCAGTGTCATCATGATTATTCATTTTGTCCCAGTGCTTTATGTTAGAGTCCTAACCTTTGCTCATGGGGAAAAAAAATCCAAAAAACACAACAAAAAAATCACAAGAATGTAGTTGTATCCAGCTCATACCTTTGGATCCCACTCCCCATGACTGTTGCTTGACTGCATAAAAACATACTCCCAGCTTTGATGAACAAACATACCACGCCTAACATAGATTAAATAAGAGCTTGTTCCTCCTTTCAGCTTTGTTTCCCTTGCAGAATATAGAAACCATCCTCCTTAGTACACCAGGAGCTGCAGTCCACAGCTTAGCTTTCATGAATAGCTTCCAGATGCCTGGTCAGGGCTTTGTGAAGAGTTTAATAACCACAAGACCCAAGGGCAGGGTCACAAGGTGCACTGTAAGAAGGTGTTGTATATCATACAACCATATCTTCCTGCCTCATTACTTTTCTTACAGCTAAAGATGTCAAATACTAGGCCCATTTTTAAACACTCATCTGTCTCCATATGAAAAGGGTTTACCACTGCATCTTCTACATTGCATTACAAATTAGCACATAACATTATATGCATCTTTGTTCTTACTGCACCATGTGTTTGATTTTGAATTAAAACATCCACCCTGTCAAGCTATTGTCTGGGCTGTATCTGACGTGCTGAATTGAGAAGCATGCTCTGTTTATTCAGTCTTACCCAGATTCTTATACCTCATTTGTAGCAAGTCATAATACACAGGCTGAAACATGAAAATGTTGTAACAGGGGTGTGTCATGGTTTGGTATCACCTCCAAAATCCACTTTCAACTATTACTTATCTTCCCTTTGCAACTCAAAGTAACCATTTCAGGGCTGTGCTTGATTCTTGGAAACCTGCTGTGGGTTTTACTCTCTGCCAATTTAATGAATTTATCACCTCTCCTGTGCTTATCATTGCTTTTCCACACAAGAACCTTAACATCATTCATATATTTTCACTGAAATTACCTCTGAAGTTGAACTCTTTCTTTGTCATGAGATCAGGAAAGTAATGCTTGATTTTTAAAAACCAGCTGGATGAAACAAATATTCAAATTAAAAAGAAAAATMTACCTAACAACGTAAAACATTACCATCACAAAATGTAATGGAGGAAGTAATCACAGTGCCTATATAATGCATGGTAATACACAAAGAATGGACACCACTTCTCTATTAAAGAAGTCTGATGTTATTTTCAGAGTTCTAGAACAAATTTTCRTAATTTAAATGAAGAAGGATGGCTAATATGTAGTATATACTTTTCTTTCAGAAATATGCACTACCAGGAAATAGAAACACAAGATCTAAGATGATTTTCCCTCTAGTTGTATTATGCAGCGTATCAAAATCAAGATTAACCCAGGTAATACAACAGCACACACTGAGAAAGGCTGGGTTTTAGCTACTTATATTTATACGACTACTAATTGAATGCATTCCATTGAATATTTCATTTATTCTCCTTTCTCTGACCACGAACAAGGAAAAAGAAATGTAGAAATAAACACCAGAAAAACACACTAAGAAAATTAGTTCAGGAAGGTTGGTTTATTTGTGATAGGATAATTTGATTAAGGACAGTTAAATTTTAATGTCCATTTAAGCCAAGTAATGTGGTCCACTGACTCTCATCAGAATGAGTGATAGCCAATGCTAAAGTATCATTTATCACTACATTTTCACTTTCGAGGAACCCAAGAAACTGTATATCTAATCTGTAAATTACGTAGCTGTTTACAAGGCAATCTCAGATTAGGTAAACTGTACTACATGTGTTTATTTTTGCTCTCTAAGTGGGTCTGCTGGTTTTAACAGGACTGCTCACGTACATCAAGCTGATCATGCTTTGTAAGAATGAGCCCTATCCCCACTTCTCTGCATCAGACCAAAGACCAGACCTCTGCAGCAGAAGAACATGATGTACCAGACAATTTATAGCTTCTTATGATTGTAGCACAACTTTAGTTGTGTTTCCCCAAGGATGATGGTCCAATGCCAAGCTTTCCTTGATATATCTCCTGGAAAGAAGAAGAAAGGGGAAGAATGGAGACACAGCCAGGGTACAAAGAGCTTGGGAGACACAGATTGGCTGTTTCTGCTGCTGAAGGGGTTTGGGCTGAGTAGGAGCACCCCTTTTCCTAACGGGGCAGTAGGACTGTCCTACTCCACTGCTGCCCCACATATCTTGGCCCATCTTCCAATGCAATCTGGGTTCAGTCCCATGGGACTGAGGTGGTTCTGCTGCTGCTCCCACCCTTCTGATGCCAAAGACAGCTGGCTGCCGGCTCCTCCAGTGTCTTTATATCAAAGTGGGTCTCACTGACTTGAAACCTGCAGTAAAGAGCAGCCAGGCCTTTTTGGCTAGCAGAAGACACAGATCCAGATGTGTCAGTGCTATTATGCATGCCCATAGTATCGTTCTGTGCATCTCTGTCAATTTGAACATGTGGTGGACCTACTGSATTAACTGTCTCTGTGCGGCACGGCAGCAGCTTTGCTATGTCCTAGTTCTGGAGTGGCCATGCATGCATGATCTGGTTGCCAGACATATTAATCGTATCTGGAGGTAGCCATTTTATTTGCTTTTTAAATAAGACAGCTGATCACAGATGGATTATCTTTATCCTTGCACATAATAGCATGACCTTTCTGGACCGCTATCTAAATATTTAGTCTTTTTCAGGCACACAGTCATTTCCTGTGCTTCAAACAAAAAGATTATTAAACACAAACACATTTGAGATGAATGCTCAAGTAAGAGTAAACTCATCATTCTCTTCAATGAACAAACACAGTGGAAACCTGACAAGAGCAAAAACTGTTGTAGTCTGAAATGCTTTCGTTACTGACTGAATATATGCTGCAATTGTTACTAGCATTTATCACAGCCTGGTGGCAAAGCAAGATCCTTGACTAAGCAGTGTTGGTGATCTCATAGTGCCCTTCTCTTTTCATAGTCGCAGTCTTCTTAGGGCTATAAAAATTCCAAACTCTCATATCATATAGATTTGAAAACCTGGAATGTACTTCGGAAGTTAAAGAACCTGGAGATATTTGCAGGCCTCCTCAGGTCATACAAGCCTTTTCTGTCCCCTGGGTGTTCCTTCCACAGGCCCATTCAATAACCCCATTAGTAAATGTAGAATAGCAAATGCACAAAAGTAATGCACAACCCATTCTGGCATTGAAGTAGAGCACCATTTCAAGAATATACTTTCAAAGGTACCTTAGGTCCAGGTCTCTTTGGACTGAACAGATGTTAAAAGATTTGGTTAGTTCTGCAGCTGGGAACCCCTTGCAAATGCATCATTTAATAAGAAACTTTTCCCTTTTAATCTAAGACAGATGGTGTGCTGAAAGGGACTGTGTCAGTCTAGCCTAATGACACCAATAAAATGGTAATTATTTTTTTTCTGTACTTTTCCACTGTTTCAATGTATTTGAAGCTGTTACTGTATTTGCTGTTTCTCTTTAGTGTATGATATGAAATCCCTCAGCAACGGAGGGTAATTCAGGCTGGATGCAGCAGTGTCAAAGAACTAAGACACATTGAGAAACTGGGAAGGGCTAGAAATGAAAGAAGTGTTCCATTTCTTTTGGCAAAAGTTTAGCAGGGGAAAAAAAMCAGGCATTTTCAGAGGAAATGGGATACTGCTTTTCAGTCAATTCTTTTCTCAGCAAAGACTGAAAAATTGTTTGCTTTCACAAAGGTCATTGTTGTTCAGATCATGAAGCAGGCCACTAGCAGAAGAGCTTCAAAAGCAAAGAGAAGCTAAAGTCAAATTGCACAGAGAAGGAAAAGCAGACCAAAACTTGGAGTCTGGAAAACTTTAGGCCAAACCAAATTAAAAAAATAATAGGAATAAAGATGTTATGATGCACAGCAATGCAATTAAGACAGAAATACTTTTGTGAATAATGGTTTATAGCTGGGGGAAGACAGGATGATACAAAATATACTGTACACTTCACTCTTAGAGTGGTAGAAGTGGGATCAGTTATCTTGAGATTTCTTTCATTTCATAAAACTTTGAATCATATCAGAAGCTTTTAGTAAGACCTGTATTTTGACAAGAAAGCAAAATTCCAGTTCCAATATCAAAAGAAGGAGATTTGTTTCCTAGAGGTGTATTGGACAAGTCAAGAACATGTAAAAGATAACAAATGAGGAGGAGACTGCATCTCCAGAGCAGTGTTAGAGAGTGAGGAAAGGAGCAGATTATGCGTTGTGCTGACTCCCTAGGTGTGTGGCATGCACTGAGGCAGGTTGAAGAGCAGAGAGGAGTGCAGATGGGGAAGGTGRGAGGTTTGCAGACATGAGAGTATAGCTGTAGATACAGGGGAAAAGAGAGAAAGCTGCAAAGGATCTAGATGAAGAGGGCAGAGATGAACTTCTGAAGAAGGAAGGAACCTGGTTCTGTTGATTTGCTTGGGGTGACTATATTGACAAAAGATATTTCTCTGTCCCCATATGACCTTACTACCTTATCCCTAGCCTGTGTCCAGAAGGTTCTTCTTACCTTTGAAAATGCCAATTTCATAAGGTCTGAAGCGTGGCCTTTTTTTAAAGTATCTGTTTCCTGTGGTAAATTTTGTATAATTGAGGGATTTATTTCCCCTGAATAAATGCATCAGTGCTGTATATCTTTGTGTTTATTACCCGCAGCTTTGCATATGTGAGAAACTAYAGACATCTTTGGGATGGAAAATCGGTCAAGTTTATATTAGCTGGAGTAAAAAAAAAAGGAAAAAAAAAGAAATTTACCAATGATTAGAAAAAAACTTGATTTGATTTCAACTGAAAGCATACAGACGGAGGCAACCCTTCAAACTGAGTTGTACAGAACAGCTCCTTCTCTCACAGAAATCACTCTATAGAGCAGGGAGAACAGCTTACCATGAAGGCTCATGGACCATCACCCGTGGTGTCTTCTAAAGCAGCCCCAAGAGCCAGTAATTCACCACATTGAATTCCAGGTTGCTTGCAGGAATTGGCAGCCATCATCCCTATTGTATCCTTCTTTTACTCTAAGGCTACTCAGTCACACACATCCTCAATGCAAAGCTCTGTGAGGATGGATGCTACAGCCCTTTAATAAAATCTCAAGAGAAGTTAGCAAGGTGCATCTCACTGCGGGTAAGGGGAGTATGCTAAGCAGTAGCTACATTCTGCTTCCTCCTGGATATTCTGGCACAGTCACCTCAAAACTTTTTCCAAAGTGGTTCCTACAGTCAGACGATGTAGATGAAGAAGTAGGTTATTTTTACTGGCCAAATATTATACCCTCTGTCATCACCTTCATATCCTTCCGTCACCCCTCTCCTTCTACACTGGCTCTTAAAATTGCACTGCCAGCTGAAGTTACCTTTAGGTTAGAAGTTACAATGAAGTTAGAACCATGAGAGTGGCTAGTATATGAGCAGTACTGCCCACCTATTTGAAATAAATCATAAAACTACATTTCTTATGTGTCATTTCTTATGACACATGCTCCTTAAAAAATGCAACATATCAATTTTTCTCACATTAAACAAAACCCGACTCATTGTTTCTGTTTCTATATAATTTTTCATCTTTTTTTTGCTATCATTGTATAACAGCACACTTTCAGGTATAGCATAATTTTGTATACAAATGTTCTATGTCAACATGCCCTGAGAGCAGCATTTTTTAATTTCAGCACAAATGTTATTTCAAAGTTATCACAATATCACTTCAACAGACTACTGAAGATTCAGCAAAAATTATAATACCATGGTATTTAGCTCTGCTTTCTGACTTAAACTACCATCCTATTGCAAATCACAAAGTAAAAATGGCCTAAATAATAACAGAATAAAGAAAGCTGAACAATTTCTGAAGTAGAATAATTTATCAGGACATTAATTCAGACAGACACTAAATTTGAGAACAATGTGTAGCAAACACTACAAAAGTTGAGTTTTTTCAGAGCCTTGCAAAAACTTAGAAAATAAGAGCTTTCAAAAACAGACATGCATGAACAAATATTTTCTCTTGAATAAATATAACTTAATAAATATTTCTACAAGATTATGAAATCAGACAAAACACAATGCAGAGGGGTTTCATCATTTTTAGAGTGGTGCCAATCTTTCTAGGAAAGTAAAATGCTATTTGAATGTGGTATCATTATGTATGGAGTATGGGCTTAATATTAACTGACTTCAGCTGGAGCCAAACTAGAGGAACAGGGATACTTTGGCATTTGCCAAAGATAGAAGACAATGTTAGCAATTTAAGTACAGATTTGACAGTCACAAAATCTGGCTGCAGCCATCAGCTTTGCCATTGTAGTCAGTCATGGCTACAAGAAGGTTATTTAATTCCTTTGTGCTGAAATTCATTCCAAGAGCTGGCAGTGCACTGCTAGCCTCCCTCCTGGGGTCCTTGGTGTTTTTGTACTATACCAAAGAGGTCTTATAATAAACTATTTTGCTTGAGGAACTCAGRTTTTACTGACAAATTGATACAATTTTTTATTTCCTTCATCCAGATTTGTTCATAAATTTCTGCATTATAAATTATTAGTTCCCTTCTCCTTTCTCTCTTCTCTTTAAATTAGTACAAAACCAAGTTTAGTGACATTGCCTTCAGTGGAAATAGGATTAGAAATTTTTACAGAAACTGCTGGCAGTATTGTGGAAACATTGGAAACCACCATGAAAAATTACTCTTGGAGGACATAGCAAGCAGAAAGTGTTACTTATTTTGAAAGTCATAGAGTTTCTAAGTTGTGTGGTTAGTTCTGGTAGCAAGAATTCTTTAAATCTAATGGAAGATGTAAAATACCATGTTTAAATATTTAATGTGATTTAACTGCCTAAGAGTATCCTATTCCAGGTTGTCTGGATTTCAAGGCACACGAAATCTGATCAGACACTGACTGCATATAACAGTAAACTCCTAATAGAGCAGTCAATATACAACACGGATGTCAGCCTTCTCTCGAGGGATCTCTCTTCAGAGATAATTAGTTGGTAGCATTACTGATCAGAAAAAGAAGCGAAATGTTAAGTGATTTCAGGTTTTTTGACGTGTGCACACACAGAGCTTGAATTTAATAGGGACTGTTCACATTGTGACCGCTACTTTAGGTCTCATCTCTAACCAGCAAGTTGCTTGAACTACTTGAGAAGTCTGGCAGTTTGGTTTACAACACACAGGATAAAACCTCAAGTGATACAAGCTGCTACTACGGTAGGAAGATGGTAATTTATATTATCTGAAGGTCTGTAGAACAGTTAAGATAATTTTTCAATAGTATTTTGTCATTTTKGGGGTCTTCAATGGCTGGAAATTTTGACAATGCCATTTTTAGTGTGTGAGTGGGTTTACAAGCCTCTTTTGCCCTGTCTCCTGCTCTCACAGGTGTTTAGCAAGTCTAATACCCTGATGTACCCCTTGAAAAATAAGTATAAAACTGATGACATCTGCCTGCAGCACTAGGCAACCACATGTCTCCTATCTCACCATTTTTTCCCTGAAATTTACATGGAGACATAGGAAGAATAAATACCTAGTATGATTATTGAAGCAATAAATTGTCTCCTCATAAAAATCACCAATATTTCAGACTTAGATGTGTTAATCAGTAAAAGAAAACTCATCTTGCGTCATGCTGACACTCTACTAGAAACCAAACTACCCCTGACTATATTTTCATTGATTTTTGCTTTATTATCAAAAGAGTCAATATTGTTAGCACATATAYGTTTGAGTGATAGACAAAAGTAGTCTGCCTACTGGAGAATATTGGTAGGGATAGAGGTGTCACAAAGAGGAATTTTCTTAAAGATAGACCATCAAAAATCCTATAACCATCGTAGTTTCCATTTATTTCTTTCTTCTTAAAGGCTTTAGAGTGTTTACCTGCAATGTTTTGTCTGATTCCTTGGTATAAAAGTTGCTGACAGTAATGTGTACTAATCTTAAAATACAGGCACATTTAAGGCACCGAGCTTCAGGTTTTGCTTTCTGAAAGCTTCCTCTGCACTACTGCACTAATCTAGTTGTAGAAAGAAGTCTTCTCATAAATGAGAACAACCTCATTGCTTTGACAAACTGCATCAGCATTTCAAAAACAATCAGTGCTCTATATTGCAAAAAAGTAATAACTCAGTGCTCTGGGGGACTGATAATGGCATTAGTGAGAAGAAATATGTAAAATTCTATGCTGGGCTGAACTGATGTGTTCTTATTGAACCCAGGCTTCCTTACGAAAGGTAAACTTATTTTCTGTGTATCACAGTATTGCCTCTTTTGTACTGGCAGAATGAAATTCAAGGTAAGTGGCCAAATTAAAGTGCAGGCAGCCTCAGACTCCACAAGTTCATTTCCTTCCCTTCTGTTCCACCATATTATCTGTACCATAATTCTTTTACTTATTTATCTTGCAAGCAGTTTACAAGAGGAACAGGTCTTACAGTGGTTCACACTTCTGGTAGAAGCTTCTGGATGTATTTGATTGCAGGCTCTTTTCTTGCATATGGCAGGTTAAACCAAGTATCTACACAGCCCAAAGCACACACACACAGAGCCCAAAGCACATCTGCACAGTGGTGAGTGCACTCACAAACTCACCAACCGTGGTTGCGGTATATCAGGCCAGTGGCTCTTCTTGAATTGTTTGAGAATCCTAGTAATGGCTTCTTGGCAAATTCAAAAATTTCAAAAGTCTGATCCAGAGTCTGATCTGCCCTCTCACCCCATCACAATTGCAAGTAAAACAGAAAGGAAGAGTGACAAAATTTTATAGTGTAAAATTTATAATATTTTTGAAAGACAGTGTAAGGACAAAAATTCCATTTTATGTTTTGGCTTGTTACTTTCATCTACTTGCTGTTCATTTTCAGCATTCAACACAAAGCACAATGCTGTGATGCTATGCAGTAATAAAAATATTCAAGAACCATCTGGACTCAATCCTGTGCAATGTGTTCTAGGATGACCCTCCTTGAGCAGGGAGGTTGGACAAGACAATCCAATGTGATTACTTTCAACCTCACCCATTCTGTGATTCTGTGAAAGCGTAGAAAAAGTAAAGCCTGGAGACACCGGTGTATGAGGCTGTCAGAACCAAAGCAGAAAGCCTTATTACCACGTAGTTGTAGAGATGATAAGAAAACAAAGGAAACAATGGTGTATCAATTATAGGAAGTTCTGCTGATTGTAATTAGACAGAAAGTAGTTTCCAAGGAATATATAATTCAAGGACTTTCAGGCTATGTACAATGCTTTGTGAAGATCTAAAAGCCCTTTTTCCCTGTGTTTTAATTAGGACATTTGCTTTGCACTTTACAGTTAATTGCAAATTCCCATGAGTTATTAAATCTCGTATCAGTTTTCTCTATAGCAGAAGTCTATTACGTCAGGCAAAGGTTGTCAACATCAGAGATGTGAGTGCAAAACAGCATGTGTGTTGTTGGCTATGTGGTCTGAGATAACCCACTTTGCTGTCTGAGTAGTTACTTGTGTGTGGCACACTTTGATACTTGGGCAGAAGGTGTATTAGAACTACAGCCAAGAAAAAGAAGTTAAAATAACTGCAGGATGCTTATGAACATAGGACTGACTTTTCAGGTMAGCTTGTGTGAGGAAAAGACCACACACACACAGCAGCTCTTGAAGTATAATAGGTTTCCTTTTTTCTCCCACTATAAAATAAACAAAGGCTTTTTGTAACTCCTCAGACACTTCTCAGCTAAGCTGGTTATTAGTAGTACAGGTTCTCATTTGGGTCACTGCAACCCTCTGACACTTATGAGACATTTTTGTTGATGATCTTTGTACTTTGCTCATGGGTGTAGCTGCTAGAGCTGCAGATAAATATTGAACTGAGTCAAATCTATCCCAAATTGAAGCCATTTGCCCTGATGCACAGGCTGATAAAGGGAAATATGAGGTGCTTCTAAGAGAGCCAAAATCTAGTCTCTGTCTTTTTTTCCTCAACAGCTTCCTGCAGTAATTTTGCTAAAATTCTTACTTTGACCTAGGTGCAAAAAGAGTGGTGGACTTTGTCTAAAGGCAGGACATACTGCCTGGAAAACCTGAGGCAATACGTCAATATTTTACACAGAGCCTGTGGCCAAGACCAGGGAGTTACAGAAAACTAGAAAGGGCTTGAAATCACTGTGATCGTTGCTTCCTTTTCCAAGTTAAAAAAAGAAAAGAAATTTTGGCAAAAATCATCTAATTTGGCTGTTTGACATCTACAAGTTTGGATCGAGAATTTCACCTAGTAACAGTAGCTCATTCTCTGCAGCAAATTGCAAGCCTCCTGCATGAGCTGAAGTAAGTCCGCTTACAAAATACCATCATGATCAGCTGAAGGACATCAGCCAAAATCCAACATTTCATGTAAAAGTAAAGCCATGCCTCTCTCTGGAAGACCCTGAGTAAATGTGCTTTAAAGAAGAGACAGCTTTGGAACAGAAGTATTGTATTCCTACCTCCCCTAAAGACAAACTTCCTTCCAGCAAGAAGCTAGGACTGCAGTAACAACGTTGCTTCTGCTTCCTCTAGTGCTGTCTCAGAACAGAGGCACACGTTTTCCTGAACCACCATTCTTCTGCGTTTGCACATGATTGTACACAGTTGTACTCAGCTCTTTTGGGAAGTGCAGATTTCCATGCAGACTTGAGGAAAGACACATAAAATTCAAATACAGGAGGGGAAGCCGAGAAGAAATAACCTTGAATATTTCTCAGTTCACTGTTGTCTCACTGTTGTCTTCCTAGCATTATCTCAGTTTTTCAAAGTAGTTGCATATGAACAAAAGCATCCGTATCCCAGCTGACCAGTATCTGCAGTTACTGTGCATTACTAAACATTTTTGGAGGAGCAGTTTCCAAGAAGAGTGAGTTGAGCACAGAAGGAGCATTTTCATCTAAGGTTACCTCAGAGTCCAGATGTCATTCAGCTTGATCCCCATCTTGGAAGCTAACTGCGGCTGCAGCATTTATGATTCACAGAAGAACAGCATAACTGTTCTTGACTGACTTTTAGAAAGTATACAAGGGTTTTGCATGCATGCTACCACCTTACACCTGTTAGTGAGAGCCAAAGCTTCAAAAAGGCTAAACCCACCTCATTCCTCAGTTGAGAGGCCAAGACTGGGTTGTTCAATACTCACCCCAATTTCTTTTTCAGAGGCACCTTGTTCTCCTTTTCCTCTAAAGCCCCGAGATTTAGCTCTGGATATGGTTTGAAGTGCATGTAGATGGAGGGGTGGTTGTCCTAAATGCTATCTTCAGCATGGTAAGGCTGCTCTTCACAGTACTTCTCATAGCTGGAGGAGTCGGATGGGCATCTCTGCAGGGCCATTCAGTACAGAAACCAAGCCTTAGGTGCTTCTGACTTCCTTCTGGCGGAGCTTGTTTTCATCCCTTTACTGAAGAGGGGAAAAGATGCACTTCCTTAGGCCACCATCCCTCCTACCATGGAAGGTATTAGCACTGCCAGAGAACAATTCAGAAAGAGAGAACAATTTGAGGCTTTAGAGCAGTAAGTTTCTTTTCTAAATCACTCTCATTCACTGTTTCCCAGCTCAGTGGAAACAGCAGATCCTCTCAGAGAGACTTTTTTAGTTTTGGTCACCTGAAAGTGAAAGAAGGACAATTTTACTGCAAAGTACAACTTTCACTAATATGCTGGTCCTAATTCAGAAAACAAATACTAAAGCAAAATATCACTACATTTAAATGAAAGTATAACTTTGAACATATATCTCTGCTGGCTGAACCAAGCAGGTGTAACAAGTACTGGCTCACTTACCTTGCTCCGACAGGCAGTAGAGCCTTTCAAGGGGCTTCCATCCTGTAGTTAATTAGTAGTTACTGAAATAGTTGCTTAATGTCAGAAGGCTGTGATGTTCAAGCTGAAAATCTCTGTTGTAAAAATCCCCCACAAACCCTTGTTCCTTACTTCATACTCATTGCACTATCACACCACTCCTTAATGCAGTTTGTTGCAGGTGGGCTCAAGGATTAYGTGGTTTCTGTATTGTTTAAAGGAAGGCCAAAGTAAGAGCAATCAGTGCAATCTGTATAACAATTGTTCCCCCTACCTCYCACTGCTATGCAAATACTCCCAATTTTGAACGGCTCTGTGTTCCTGAGAAGCTGTAACAAAGTTTAGCTGTCTCTTGATAAGCTCCTGAATTCTATAATGAAACAGCAAGAGCAAAATATACTCTGGAAGATGGCCTAATGCAAAACTGTGGCACCAAATTTAAATCATAATGTTACTGCCTTTTTGGAACCTTTTCCCATTTTAATGTGAATGTCATCTGGGATAAAAATATTGAGCAACAAGCTTTGAACTATTTTGGTGCTCTGTTGAAGTGTTTGAGCAATACTGCCATGCCAATTTATCTACATTTTATAATAATCAGTGATTTGGAACAAATTATAGTGTAAACACAACATGTCTGAACCAAACAAGTTCTTTTCAAGATATTATAAATGAAAGCATATTTAAGCCTATTGTTATTTCTTTTAGTATGGTCACCATGGAAACTACATAAAACTCACTTTAAATATCCATTCTTTCTTAAATGCTTTGTGTTGCCTAAATGATACATGAATTGAGCATAACTGGTTTGGTATTTTAATGATCAGTCACAGAACAACATGTCCTTTGGAACATGCTATAACTGAGTTAATTGCTGCATTTACTGTATGTGATATGTAAGTTTATACCAGCTCTGTTTTGAAAAGAGAATGGAGCAAAACTTTTAAAACACTAATAGATGTTCTGTTTTACATGTATCTCAATTCACTGCAAAGTTTTAAAATTCCAGCAGAGAAAAACTTAGTCATACTCACCCCTATAGTAAACTCAGCTAAAATCAATGCAGTTACACTCAAAATTATTTGTTTCACCAGCTTCAGGACTAAGACATATTTTCAAGGATGTTGTTAGAGGTGTAGCCACATTCACAGAACTCAGCATATGTGATGACCTTTTTCCAGGTTCCAGAGGACAATATTTGAGTGCTTACTGGAACCCGTCATATAAACTCTTTCCTGATATACTTATGCGAGATGAGTGGTATGGAAAAGATACTATGTATGCACAATTCAGTCAGCCTGTTCTTAAACCTGCCAAATTCCAGGTGCAAGTGCTGTATTTTTTTCTGTACACGCACTCGTGCACACACAGAGAAGCCCTTAATGATCCCTTAACAGTGCATTATTGGAGTGTGCTTAGTAGCCTTATTCTTGCTCAGGTTCAATGATCCTTCTGGTCATTCTATCTAAGATGGAGGTTGGTTTGAACAAGGGCTACTAAGGCTGTCCACAGGCCTGATGCCAAGCTGCACATCTTCCTCATCCATGGCCCCAGCAGCCATTACTCTGAGCTTCATAGGCTCCTCACATCACCTAGCAGTGACCGCAGGAGATGACCTGAGAACCCTCATTTTCTCTGCCAGCATCAGTTTGTGACTAGATCCACGCCACAGGTTTCCAGAGCCCCCTCAGAGCTCATGCCCTCCAGCAGATGCTGCAGGTGTCAATTCTTGCTTTTTGCTGCCAGCTGTGCCTTCATCTCTCCATTCAGTGAGAAGGAGTGAGGCTGCATCAAGGCAGAGAAACCCCAAGCATTAATAAGTGAGCTATGACCTGAGGCCTGACTGTGTGATCGCTGAAAGAGACCTAAAGCTACATGTGGATGTCACCACAGGCAGACTGCAGCAGTCAAATGAAGAATCCCCATGTGAGCCTCATGACAAAACTATACATCCATAAACAGAAATGGCATCACATGTAAGGAGAGGTGTATTTCCCCTGTTTCTCTAACCACTAGATGCCTGGTTTACTTATCATTAAGCCATGGGACAGCAGTGACTTTCACAGTGTAGTTTGGGAGTCACACCTGCAGAAGTAAAGGCAGAATTTTTAAAGAATCATCTCTGAGTTAAAAATTGCAACATCAGCCCAAGGGCAATGCATAGTGATAGAACACACAGAGTTGAAAACAAAATTAAAAAATACGTACAAATGCATTTCAGCTGGCTTCATTTATTAAAATGCTTGAAATTTAAATTTGAATGGATAACCATCTGTCTCAATGATAAGTTTGATATAAGCTCTTATTCCAATTTACATACATCTTACTTTGCAAAATGCCACCTGAAACTCATGCTAAGTAGTGCACAGAGGAAGTAATGCATTTCTCTTCCAAGAATTTGATTTTTATTTTGATAAAAGACCCAAAGAAGTACTTCAGGCAGTCCTGGTGAATATGTCACATATTCCTAAATTAACTGCCTTGCATCAGTTTCTCTCTAGAAGCAGAAAAGGTCAGATTATATAGTAGAATTACACTCTCTAGTGGTGAAATCCTGGCCCTCATATCACTTTTTTTCTCTAGCTCCATCTCATGCTCCTTGTTCTCCTTACTGTTTCAGAAGATTAACAAATAATTCACCTCATACATGTTGTTACCAGCAGTTATTTTTATTGGAAAAGGCACAGTTACCAGCTCTTGTCAATCTAAAAATTAAAGGGGAAAAATTGAGATTTCAGCAAAGAAAGATCCAAGAGCTATTTCTTCACCATATGCAACAGCTGGAATAGTTGAAGGAGATGAATAAACACCATCTATGTGCATACACACATACACTTTATGAACAAACATTTGTTTTATGGAGGAACATTTAATGCAAAATGTTTCGCTTCTAAAGAAACAACCACACAGTTAACATGAATTGCCTCTGTTAAATGATCACCAGGGATGTTCTTTATACAGGCAAACCATAGTCCTAGTAAATTCTTTGATCATAAGAAAAAGCTTCAAATTACTCTTGTAGTTATCATATATGGTCTTATCCACAAAGCACTGCCAAAAAAAAAAAATTTCCAAAAGCATGTCTTTCCCAGGAATTGGGAAACCTGTATGCTAAGGACAGATACAGCTTGAAACCGAGCTTCATGTGATTTGTTGTTCTGTGTTGGAAGTGCATAATTACAGTGCTCAGAGTAACTTAAGGGATGTGGTGAAGTATAGCCCCACAGGAGGAGATTGGAAAATCTATTCAATCCTCAAAAGGAAAAGATGCCTTAAATTTTGTCTATTCTCATACCTGAAATATGCATGTTCATGTCATGCTTTTGTCCACACTGAAAATACGTGCAGCCATGTCTTGAGCCAATTGCAGCAGAAGACCACAACCTCCACTAATTTCTCAGATGTGAGAACACCTTCCTTCTCACCTATCTTTCTCTTCAGAATGTAATCTAAGCTATAGAGCCCAGTTTTCAGGAAACACCCAGCCAGAAGTCCTACAGTTTTATTTCTGTAACCTGTCTGCTCTTGCACAACTCTGCCTCCTGCAGAGTATTTAATCCCTCTGCCCTGCAGACAGTTGCAGACCACTCTCTGGGCTCATTTCTGCAAAAAAATATTGTCTTCTCCCTTGTTAGTCTCTCCACCGTGGCCTCCCTGTACTCAAGAGTTTGGCCAGAGAAGCAGACACATGAAGGAAAATATTTGCCATGCACTACATTTGGGCAAGAGTAATCAGACCACCCAGTTCCATGATATGATTTTGTAGCAGATTTCTTGCCTGGGTAATCACTAAAAATACAAGTGATTGCATTTTGAAGGCCTCAGTTGTAAATCTACATTAGCAACCAATTTTGCCCAGGAGGAAYGTATCAGAAGAGAGAAGCAGCTGGAATTATCACAGAATCATAGAATATGTTGAGTTGGAGAGGACTCATCGGGATCATCCAGTCCAACTTCTGGTCCTATGCAAGACATCCCAAGAATCACGCCATTTGCCTGAGAGCATTGTCTAAATGCTTCTTGAACTCGGACATGCTTGGAGCCATGACCACTTCCCTGGGGACCAGTTCCAGTGCTCAACCTCTGGGTGAAAAACCTTTTCCTGATATCCAATCTAAACCTCCCCTGAYGCAGCTTCATGCCATTTCCTCAAGTCCTGTCACTCGTCACAAGAGTGAAGATATCTATACTTGCCACTCTGCTTCCCCTTTTGAGGATGTTGAAGACCACAATGAGGTCTCCCCTCAGTCTCCTCTTCTTCAGGCTGAACCTGGAGACACTCTTCATAAAGCTTCATAAATCTAAATTACCTCAGACACTCTTTGTATGGCTTCCCCTCCAGATCTTTCATCATCCTCACAGCTCTCCTTTAGGCACTCCCTGATAGCTTTATATCTTTCTTATATTGTGGCACCCAAAACTGCACACAATATTCAAGGTGAGGCCACCCCAGTGCAGAGCAGAGCGGGACAATCCCCTCCCTTGCCCGGCTGGTGCTGCCGTGCCTGATACATTCCAGGACACAGTTGGCCCTCCTGGCTGCCAGGCTCTGCTGACTCATATTCAGCTATGGCATAGGCAGCTCAAGGGTTTTACTGCAGGCCTGTATCCTGAGCCAAATATTCCCATTATATGTCTGGTTAGGTTCCCCCGCATGCACGTGGGAGTGCCATGGTCTAGTTGACATGGTGGTGTCCAGTCATAGGTTCGACTCAATGATCTCAGAGGTCTTTTCCAACCTAATTGATTTTGTGATTCTGTGATGTGAGTGCGTACCTGGAGCAGAGCTTCCAATCCAGTTTCCTTTGAAAGGAAACTGATCTTGCATGCACCAAACTGCTGCACACTCTGTAGCAAGACATGAGGAAGTTCATGCAGTGCAGTAGGGTAAGTTTGGTACACATCATGGGAAGAGAAGGACTGGGACATACAATTTAGGCTCACGTCAGGGTCAAATTACTCTATGATGGAGGCAAAGTTCTCTTTCGACCAGGACATTTCCTTTTTCCAGTTTTAAACAACTGAAAGAACAAAGTGGGGAAATGACAGCACAGAAGATATGCATAATGGACATTTTCAAATGAGAAACTAGATCTGTTGGTACATGCAGTTTTCTGTATATATGGCCAGGTGAATTTTAATGTAATGAACTACAATGGGCTGTGAGATCAGAGTGGGGATTTTGCAGTACAGACATTTGAGATTCTCTGTACATGATCAAATGACCACTCTCTTCTCTTGTGAGGTATTAGAAACCAGCATACAGAAAGATCTGTTCTCGTTTTTCACATGTAATCGAAAACCTGAGCATAGAATATGAGGCCAGAATATCACAATCTCATCTTTTGCAGTACAGTCCAGTTCTGTACAATATTTAGGTCAAATTCAAGGTCAGATTCAAATTTCAAGGCCAGATTCTGTTTCTATTAGAGGATAAATCAAAATCCAGGCTAAAGTAAGCAACTCTGGGAGTAGAGGGAGGGGAAATTATTAATTAGTATCTTAATTTTGTAACTGAGATTAAAGCCAAGCCTTTATTGTCCGAGAGTGTGAAGTGCAGAGTAACAAATCCTTACTGTGAAACCCATCATTTTGCTGTCATGAAATCAATACATTGGGTTTCATTTTACTTCTGACACTGCCACTTAACCCTCGTGGTTAACCTCTTTCCTGGTGTTTTATTTTATTTCATGAGATAGCATTCTTCTCATTTTAAATTTGATCCAATGTTTCAGATGCCTCAAGGGGAAAACATTCATGTCTCCTCCTGAAAGACCATGGGCATAATTGTTGTTTTTGATGGATTGCAGCAGGATCAAGAAATTTCCACATTTTGTTTTTGCTTCTTGAGGGAAATAAATGAGCCCAAATCATGTCCCTGCTAGTGCTGCATTCGAAAACAGGAAGATTTGTCATGTCAATTGCAGCTGAAATACAGAACACACCTTTTGAACCAACTTKTTCTAAGCCATCTACTACATAATCACTACAAAGTGTTCATTTACAGCGCTATTAGTGCATAAGGGTGTATTTAGGATTGAATGACTGGATAGCAAAGAGACCATATGCTGCTCCGACTATGTCAATAGGGCTTTTCTTACCAGTTTTTGAAACCTGCACTATTTTTCACTGTCCTAAAATACTGTAAAGGTTACAGATCATCCCATGTCCACTTACTTCATCACTAGTGGGATGCAAAAAGAGTGTACCATTGAGTGGTCAACCTCTCCTGGCCAAAATGCAGCCACTCTTTTTACCCCTGACGTTTGCATGCCGAAAGAGAGCAGGTTTAGATTAGATTAGGAAGAAAATCTTTATTGTGAGGGTGCTGAGGCACTGGAACAGATTGCACGATGAAGTTGTGGATGCCCTATYCCTGGAAACATTCAAGGGGCTTTGAGCAATCTGGTCTAGTGAAAGGTGTCCCTGCCTATGGCACGGGGTTGGAATGAGGTGATTTTCAAGGTCCCTTCCAATCCAAACYGTTCTATGATTCTATGAAAACCCAGTTAAGCCTCTTGTGCAGACCTCCTGTCTGAGTGCTGCCATGCCAACCTCGAGGTCAGTGCAAGCCCCCATGGCACTCCCCCAGAGGTGCCACCTCCCCAGGGGCAGATGGCAGCAGGGCAGTGGACGCAGGCTTTGCTCAGAAAGTCTGAATTACAGCATTCGGGTCACTGTTTCGGCCACTGAACATTGCCCCAGTTCTAAGAGAAGCCTCCTGCAGTAGCTTTGAGCTGAGAGCAGCCAGTCAGTCAGCCCTGCACACTCTGCCCTTGAAGACTGCAGGGTGCCAGCACACTGGTGTGATGCATGGAGGGACTGCAAGGGTGAATGGGAAAACTGCAAGAAAGGAGGTGGGATGTATCTCCCAAAATACCAAAATAAGATGGTCTTGGGTCCCATGATTATGAGAATACTCAAGCACATGGTAAATAAAGAAGAATAACAAACATCTTTGCATTTCTGCTGGAAACAAATTTTGAACCTGTCTCTCTAAAGGGGAAAAGCTAATGAGCTCCCATGCCTCCTGTGCCTTCCTGGTTGAAATTWTGACAATATTTATACCCGGTGCTAAGTGTGCAATAATTATTTCCAGATGTACATAAATGTGGCTTTTTTTTGCACATTAATCTTTCACACAGCCTATGTGCAGTGTAGAGCTCAGATGTATATTCAGCATCCAAATAAAACATAAAGGGATTAAAAAGCCTATGTGGTCTGTTAAGGTTCCTTAAAAGGGAGATGATGGCATCTGCCTAACACTCTAACTTCATTTTATTACYAAAATTCTGGGGATTTGTGTAACTGTCCTGCTTTTTTTCAAGGTCTACATTTTTGTCCAGCTAACTCAGTTCACAGTGTCCCTGCAAAACTAAGTGAAAAAGAGCACTAAATTTTGATACCCACGGTACTACCAAAGTCTTTCATTATACTGTAGACAATATTAAGGACTCTGGGAGAATCCCCACAACATTTTCTACCTGAGCTAAAGCCTGAGGTTTTGGAGTTGAGTAGCTGAGTCTCTTCTCACTAAATAGCAGTGTTAAATCACAGTAAATATTGAAAACTTGGTTCACCTTTGCAAAATATGAGAGTGGTGCAAGGGACATTCAATGCACCAACCCTGATGATGGAGTAGCAAGAGGCAGTGGGAAGGTTATACCTTGCCCTGCCAACAAAAGCTGCCCCTGAGATAGCAGTGCCTGCGTGTTTTGAGGGGACCTGGCACCCTTCCTCACTTACCACATCAACCATCCCTCCTCATCCACTTGCAGAAAGGTGCTGCCCCTCATGCCTCCATGCTAACATTTTCTTGTCATGGGAGATTTTATCAAGGGCAGCTATACTACTGGGAATGCCCTGATCACTGCTTTGCAAATGCATGGAAATGTGAGTCATTTAGGAAGTGCTGGGACAGAGAAAAAGAAACAAACGTGGAGTAGACATGGAGTAGTCTCCAGCCATTCCTGTGTCTGTAGAATGTGTTTAGTCTTTTTACGTCTGAATATAGGGTGAAGATGCTTAATGGGGTTGTAAGGTGCTCCCCTGCAGGTATAACACTGGCTTTGCATTGCTCTTCAACACCTGTCAATAAATGGTGGATTTTAAACACTGGATGTGCTACCTTATTTGTTTGCTCGATGATTTCACAATCCACAGTCATTTCAAAGTTGGAGTCAAAATCTGGAGTCTTCAGATTTAGTATGGCTCAGTCCACGTCCATAATACACAGTAGACCAAGAACATATATCATCTGATTCAAGGTTTCTTACAAAATACAGACTGATTTTGTGTCAATTTGGCTCGTGTGACCAATCAGGCAGGTGTCCATGAATTTATTCGTATATAGATCATTGCTGTTCATTAACGTCAGCAAACTCTGACTAATGCTTAGTTCAGTTTACCTTTATGGATCAAGCTCCACTAAGGAAATGTCAACACTAAACCTATCACTCACCAAATTGCTTTATCATATTTGAATAATGCTTTTAATGGGCATAAATAATGAATAGGGAAAGGACATTTGATTTTCTACAGCGTTCATTGAACTATGTATCAAACATTTTATCCAACAGTCTAATAGTTAATAATCAAACAACAGTTTTGTTTACCAGAGAGTGTTTTGGCACATGTTTTTTTTAGGACAGGCAGTAGCTAGACACCATTAATTTTTGTTCCTTCATACTCCCTACATTGTAAAGTTCAGCAGCCAAAAGTTCAGGCAGTTCCTCAATGAGCTGCAAGAAAGAATATATAGATTATGCAACTGTTGTTATTCGAATATTCCTAGGTTAGGAAAGAGTTACCTTTCTATTTCTCTTATGAATACATTACATTTCCCTAAGCACTTCTCTGGGGTAAAAAATAACAAACAAATGCTGCTTTTTTCTTTAATGAACAACATCCCCCAGGGTCACTGGGAGGCGCCTGAAATGCAGAAGCTGCTCAAGTCCCTTCAGGTGGCCCTGTGAGACTCTCTAGTGTCCTTTTCTCAGCAGCAGCATTATCACCTCTGGCAAGATGAACCCCTTGGAATTACCTAGTCAGAGATAAGTTATTTTTCCCTTCCTTCTTTCTCCAGTTTTGTTAACCAAGGTCAACACTTCAAAGCAATTAAATTTAACTTGTATCTTGCTTGATTCATACTTCACTTTTTCTATTAGTACAGTTGTAGCCTTTGTGAGTTTGYGTCAACTACTAAATAGCAAAATCGAAATCAATAGTAAGATTTTTCTCCACCTGCAAAATCTTCAGCATGGCTTCAAAAACCTCCTATACTCATTTCCTGTATTATAATTGGCCCATTTCTATAAATATGTTTGGTGTCCTTATAAACACTGGAAAACTGAGTTTTTTAGGACGTCTCAGAGCTTTCTACGCAGCAAAGATTTCAAAGATATTGGAACCGTTATTAATATCTTATATTACTTATCTCTGAATAATCAGAGAGGTAAAAAAGTCAAATTGTCATGTAGCTAAAATGTCTCACAGTGTGTCACTCCGTCACAGACTCCATAAAAAAAAGTAAATCGATCCATATTGCTTTTTTTTGCTTTCCAGACCACCCGCTTTCTCTTTGTACTGGATTTCAGTTACTTTTGTTTTCAATACTGAAGTATTACAGAGTACCTAAACAAAAGTCAACATTTATAAAAGGCCATATCTTTCTACTTATGAAGGGAAGATTTTTTCCCATGTTTGTACAATCATATTTCTCTCCAGCATTTAAAGTGACTTCAGGGACTCTGACTAAAGAAAAGTTTGGGACTGGATAAAAATAAAACTTGATGGGTTTTGCTGCAAGCAGCTACTAAAGCTACTAAGCGGTTTGGGTTCTGTGGGGTTTTTTTCCTCCTGTCAGCTTCTAGTCTACATCATGAATATGAAACATATGAGTAAATACTCAAAAACTTCCACTGTGTTCTTTGATGCTTGCAGCTCAGGAGAGCGCTCAGCTTTTCAACTCAGCATCTTGGAGGTGGTCTCTTACCCAAGGTGAGGGTAGGAAGAACCCTCCACTTACAAGGCAAAATGATGGATTAACATCATGTGGGAAGACTTCTATTTTCCTTGCATTCCTTTTAAACTCTATTTATGTAGTATTTGGTTCAAGGCAGTAGATCTCTGATCACAGCATTCTTGCTATGGAGCTGAGGATTATATGGGGCAAGGCAAAAGATATAATCTTCTTTGGAATTATTCTTCACCTTATTGTCTCATCACCCAAGTTAAAGTATGATACTTTTTCCTCAGTAAGAGGTCATGGTACAGCTGTAAGAAAACACTCAGAGAACAGAATTTGCACTTGTTCTCATTTATGACTGACCTCCATTCCCTAAAAGTTGTCTTCAAATAATTAAATCAAACATCATTGCCAAGAGGCCAATGCCAGTAATTTTTGCATGCTAATCATTATTGAGGACCACAATAGGCTTATGGACTTAACTTGTCCAAATTAATGGGGAAGACTTTCAGTTGACTGAAGCTGCCCTTGAGTCAYTAGAGCCCTTAGTCAATTTATCCCAGAGAAGGATTTGTCCTTAACTGTATGATGGATGAGTCTCTTGCTACAATTCTGTTATCTTTCCATCCTTAATTAGAAATAAGTAATTAAAGATACTCGATCKCACAAGAAAGCAAAAAGAACTGGAAAGTCAAGTATTCTACCACAGAGTACAGCAACACTCAATAATCATGTAAGGCCTTCTCCAGGATTATGGTTAGCTGCTTTCCCAAATGCCTCACTTGTCCATTCYGGGTGAGCTGCACAGGGTTCAGTTGATATGATATGGTTATCTGCCTACTAAGAATCAAGGGAAAACCACAAGTTTCTTTTTCACTGGCTAATTGATATTAAAGACAGAGCTCTAATCAAATTGTAATGATATTTAGTTACAAGCCATTCAGGAGGATATTTGGACTAGTAACCTCATGGTACAAATAACATTCAACATCTCATGTTCTCCCATAATTGGCCAGGAAGGCTGAAGGAACCTGCTTCCCACAGACATGTAATCACATCCAGGAAACACACAGCCCAGAGCAAACAGCACTATGTTTTGCCACATTTGTCATCTGCCACACTGTTTCCACTAGCCAAGACTGGAGCTAGTCAAGCCAGAATGCCAAGGGGAACTCTTTGCATTTGCTCACGCTGCTAAATATGCTATCTGCTGCATTTCTGTGGTTAATCCCTTTCATTCCAGCTGGGGAAGCAGCACAGTTGTTCTGGTTTCTAAGTCCCATATGATTCCACTACCAATCAGGCAAGTAAATGTCTCTGGGATGGCACTGCTGGCGTTATGAAAAGCCCCATGAGTGAGGAAGCAGAGGAATCTCTTTAGAGCTATTGGAGCACAAAATTTCAAAGCTGGCATATGAACGTGGGATTTTCCAGAGACCTCGTAGGAGCTTGAGGAGACCAAATTCCCCATGCAGTCTGTAGGCACAGAGTTATTACTAAATTCTTTGTGCTGCCTTAGCCTTCACAGGCAGCAATTCAGTGGCTTATCACTGTGAAACTACTGAGTGACTGCAAAGAATGCAGCAACAAAATGCAGCAAAAGATCGGGCAAACAACCACTTAGTAAAGGTGTTGATAAATGCTTTCTGCAGAGTCTGAAGTCTTTGTTAACTAGTCTTTGCAAGAACAAGTAAACTTGCCAATTTATTTTAATAGCATTGTGTAAACAAAGGCAAAAAATTCCTCACAGTCTTATATTTCAGTCTCCAACTTCCACTGACTCTCTTCTTCCTATCGCAGTCTTCCATAACTTTACAGTAGTTTCTCAGTCTCTCGACAGTTAGAGCAGCGTACCCGTGCATATGGGGTGGGCAGGCTGTTTTTCTGCCAGGTGACACAATTCCCCATGTTACGCTGCCAGCTGTGAACCAGGCTCTTGGGTCTCACTGACAGTGAAGCTCCACTTAGGCAGCAGAACTCTTCCTTGTTACCCAACACCAAGCACCATGATGGTGCTGCACAGGTCAGCACAAAGCTCTCCCCACCTCCATGAGGGCACCACTAGGCAGCTGTGCCTGTTATCTCCTCCAGCAGCTCCCCCGATACCGCATTCCCTGGCCTGGGCAGCTGGTGTGTCCCAGAGCGAAAGCCTGCCCCCGAGGGAGCCACAGTGGTCACTCCCTGCAGCCTCCCCCTTACAACACCTCCATGTTCTTAAGATCTTGAAATATGAGCAGAGAAGAGGATTCTCTGTGAACTACAAACTGCAAAGAGTCACTCTGAAAAGAGAGAGAGGTATCAATTTTTAGCAATGGCTCTTTTGGCTGAGCTTCTCCAGCTCTGAGATCAAGAGAAATGGGATCAGGCCTACCCCAACGTTTTGCTGTGCTTGATTAAATGCCACCCTACAGAAAGAAACAAAAGAAAAAGCATTCCAGAGAATTGCTTAATATGCAAACTGTTGATAAATAGGTTTGGGGTCTCACCAATTAGATTACCTTCCATTTGATTCTTTGATTCCACTGTCCTTCACTTGCAATGTCTCTATGCAAATTCTGTCTGAGATAAAAATAGATGGTAATTGAATAAGGAAAACTAAGACATATCAACATCTGATTTACATCTTCTAGGCTAAAATCTTCAGATCTACCTAGGATAAAGCTTCTTCTAATTTCAAAGATTGTCTTCAAAAAGACACACAATAATATATTACAGGCAAAGTCCTAAGAATAGGAGTCCACTGCCCTGCTGGAATTTTAATTGTCAGTTGAGTAACAGTCCAGACTGCAAGTCTCCAGGAGACAATGTTATACAAGTGGAATTTGGCTCACTAATCTATACTGAAACCTTCTGTATACTTCATTAAATTGTATTGGCATTTATGCCCAAAGAACTGCAACATTTGCCCAGTTGCCTCCAAGCTGATACTTTCTTAGGTAACAGCAACAAAAGTAGAAATCAGGTAGAAGAAACCAGTTACAATGAAGACTAATTCTCTGTATGTTCTCTGACTATGGGATCACCATCACTTAAAATCGAAAAAAATGCCAACCAGTCCTGAAACCAAATGATTGACAGTGTCTGAGCAAAGTTGGCCAGACCAAACATGTCAGTCTTGTGACAAGCTTAGTCCTTTTTGATTTAAAAGCCAAATTATTTGTGTAAATAAGTGGCCTCTTTTCACATATCGGCCTTCCAGAATGCAAATCATGGCATTCCAAAATAATTTCAGAAACTCAGTTACTTCCAGTCATTCATCAAAGCACTAATATTACTCTTTAGTCAGGGTTAGAAAAATGTTTTAAGAGCAGTGCATTATCTTTACACACCATTAACTGAGTGACTCAGGCTGTACTTCATATGCTTGATGAAATGGCACTCATGCTGTCCCATGTACCAAAAAATTGAGGCATTAAATATACCGTTTTTCAAGGGAATCTCAGGCATAGTTGACAAGGTTGTGTGTATTGATATGGTCTATATTGATTTGTGCAGGGCATTTGATTGAGAAGAAGATGATATTTTGTTTAAAAATATTTTAAGGAGAATAACAAAGTACATATTAAAATAACTAAAAACTGCTTCATTGGTGAGTCTCATCATGTTTTAATGGAGACGTATCTGTTACCAAGGTCAGTCCAGCCTGGTCCATAAAGACCAGGCCCTGAGCCAACACTAACAGCTTATCAATCATTTAGGAACATGAAATATTTGCTGGTCGCATTCACTGTGTATCAAAATAAAAATAATTGAATAGCAGACTGCAGAGGCTGAGTTCTCTGAATTGCAAGGTGAGTTGGTCACCATCCAACCTGCACCTAGGAGTCAGGGACACAGGTGATAGCCACAGACTGGGAGACTCAGACTTGTGGTAACAGCCACAACTCACACATTGTTGAAAATAACTGTAAATACTACTACTAAAGACTGCCATAACCCTTTGATAAATACGAAGAGAAATAACTATGAGAGCTAGCAAAGGGAACCTGGCCCTGTGCACAGCCTGGGTAAAGCCRGCATGGAAAAATTCATTCTTTTGCTGAGCTTATACATTGAGGAGGATATGGGAATACAAGAGGGAGCACGGAAAATGTTTTTAACTTATCCAGCTTCTTGAAGAGACATGACACACAATAAAAATGACTTATGATAGTCTGGGGAGAAGCAGAGTACAGGCTCACTCATGCTGGAAAAGACAAGGTTTGCGAGTTAAGCTTAGGTATATGTGACCATTTATACTTTGATACAGCCTGTAGGGGGAAGAGGGAACTTAGTACCAAGTGGGCAAATCAGATTCCCAAACATAGGTAGCAAGTAGTATTTTGAGATGCCCCAGGGCATTCAGCCAGGTCTCCAGATGGTGTGGAGGACTCTGACGTCCTGCAGTCACAGCAATCAGAGATTGGCCAGGACTCTGCCTGTCCCAGATTCCCACGGGCACCTCCTCTGGGACTTCACCTTAGCAGGGTTTGATGTGAGAGCAGACACTGCTCTAGAGTAGCCTAATTTGCTCTGAGGAGAAAACCCCAGTGGACTGAGGTGAGTGCTGGACAGTCAGTGCACTCACCCAGCCTCTCTTCCACGTGGCCAGGACTCCCTCTGTTACAGATCCCCTCCCTGTACCCAGCTTGGGCATATCCACAGCATTCCTGTCATACCCAGTGCTATACTCTAAAAGTGGTCAAAATCAGAGCTCAAAGGTCAGGGCCTCTGCTGGCCTTCTGTGGAGCTAAGGAAGGTGATTTTGTGATGTACAATGACAGAGCCACTTGATAAAGAGTCCCAGACTTGGACAAGGATCCCACTACAATGGATTTGGTACAGCATGGACTGAAAATGCCATGATCATGGCTCAGTGTGTCAGACTTTGTCGCCTCACTCCAAGGGGTGTGACAAAGCACCACYGGCAGATAAAACCTGCTGTATGTCTTACTTATTTGCTCAGAGTGCAGTTGTGTTAGATTTGGGATCAGAAAGGAATTTTCTTCAGCTTATACTGACAAGGAACAGAGATCTCATCTGCTTTCACCTTGGGGCATTTGATTTCATCTGTAAGGTCTTAAAAGCTTCAGTCTAAAGCCCTCAGTCTAAAGTCTTCAGACTAAAATGAAAACAAATAGGTGAAAATTTTGAAGTTCCTTATATAGAGGGAGAAATAAACTGTTAAACGACTCTTTTGCTTTGATCTCTATGGAATCAGTACTTCATGGAGCATAAGAGAACTGAGATAGAAGAAAGACAGGAGAGGCAAAATGCAATTCAAAACATAAACCTACAAAGAGAATAATGTCAGCCATGTGTGCACCCAGGATTCAAAGCAAATGAATGAATACRTACTTCTGAATTTTCAACCGAGAGGACACTGGATGTGGAAAGGACAGACTAACAGTTGTAGTACATCTGGAGGACTACTTACTAAGTATAGCTATTTTCACACAGTCCAGTGCAATTTATCTCCACAGTCAGAAAGGAATCTAGCCAGTAGGACTACCCACAGAATTGAAGTCAAGACTTCACCAGCACTAGTGCCAAGCTTGAGAAGTTCACATCTGAAAGGAGAACTTTCCTTCATGCATTCATAAATGCATAAACATGGAAAAATCATCTTCCATCATGACCATCTCAGATTTTAAAATAATTACTTCCATCTCTCTGTGGTTTTTTATGTCGACTACCAACTGCTTAATTCAATATCACTCATATCAGTAGAAATCTAATCACTAGACCACAAAGAGTAGGCATATTCTGGATTACTCTTTTTTCTCTGTAGCCATTTTGTGTCTTGTATTTTGACATTTTCCTTTGGCCCCATAGCATTCTTGGCACAAAAGGAAAGATCCATTAATCTTATTGCAGTATTGCTAAAGAAGCCCAGTCACGAATTATGGTCTTGTTGCACCAGGCTCTACATAAACACAGAACGAAATGTTGATACTTAAATTAGGCTTTTGGTTGGAAGCTATTTACAATCTTGACTGTAAAAGGATTAGCTTCACCTAAGTGGCATGGAACAGTGAGAGGTATATCTGTGCAATTGTCTCATTGTTACAGCATCAAGTACATTTGATTTGAAAAGGCATGCCACAATCTGGACATTACACAGCCTTGAATTGCAGATGGGCCGTGGGACAAACCCCTCAGCACACCCAAGGCATGTGATTTTCTTATGGGCAAATCCTGTTTGCATAATTTCCTTCTTTTATTTTAGGATTAGAACTTCTGCTCTTCAGAAAAAATAGATTTTTATGCCTCCCTTTTGAATTCTTTTGGGTATGAATGACCTGGTATGTTCCCCACAGCTCACTGCCTGCACTGGAATGCCATGTAGGAGCCAAAGAGCTTCACTTAAATGCTTTGTGAATTGCCCCAGTGCCCAGTGTTTTATTTCCTCGAAATACAGTCTTGCATCCCAAAGAGCATACCGATCCTCAGCTCCGTGGACTTTTTGGTAGAGCAAAGTAGAATGCAATATGTATTCCCAAAGGTAGGGAAGAAAAAGTTCAATATTTAATACTTAATCCTTAGATTTTTCAAAATCTTTATCAAAAAATTCTCTTTAATGCAACATGCAATGTGAATTGTCTATGTTGTCATGCAGGAAAAGTATGTTTTCCTACTACTTTTCTCTTTCTAGTTTCTAGCTTCTTTGAGATGCTAACAGAACAACAGATGGCAAACCTTACAGTCCCATTTTGCATCAGTGGAATTTAGGGCACACTGCAGTGATTAAACAATCCACTTGAAGGGATATCCAAAACCGACTGCCTCAATGCTGAACTGTGCACTGTTGACTGTGAAACAGACAAAGCAACACTTGTAACCCTCAGCACTGAGGCCCTGGATTCAAATCTGCTCATGTAAGAGGAGATGGGATTTGGAAAGAGAGAAAGAGATCTCGTTATAGGAGCCATTACTGCTATAATAACAATAATAAATACAAGAATTTCTAAGTGTCATGAACCAAAGTCATGAACCTAAGTGTCATGAACCAAGTGTCAAAACCAGGCAGATGAAACAATAGGAATTTGCTAAAACCAGGCATGTGTCAGCATTCCCCAAAAAGCTCAGAGCAGCATGGGTCTCCCAAGGAAAACTCACGGCTCTTCTTCTAAACAGTTTCAGGTGTCCATGAAAAGAGTCAGAAATACTAGAGAAGGAAGGCAGGAAAGACACATTGGATATAAACAGATGTAGTCTGTCATCTGGCGTAAATGCTGATAGAGAGGTTTAGGATTAAGGGCTAGCTGTGATTGATTTGTGAATSTCAATGTAGATTATGCTGATTGTGAAATAGCTCCAGGCTGTTCTATGGCACCAAAGAAATGTGAAGAAAAATTGCACAACCCAGTACTGAATCAGTACTGTAGACACACAGAAACTCTGACAATTTCCTGTTCCCATGGAAGAGACAAAGAGAGAGGATAGAAAGAAAAAAATTGTGCCCTGGTAAGATGGTGACTGGCTGCCAGATCACCGAGGCAAGGCCTTTACTGAAACTGATTTCCACAGCTAAGGGGCACAGCCTTAATCTTGTGTTCTGAGAAAAATGGAGCTGGACATGCAGGTAGACATTTTGTCTAGACCCTTACTGTCCTCAGGCTGTTGAAATAAAAACCTACTTTAGAAACACTTGTGTTGCAAAAACTACAAATCATGAACAAGTGTGTAGACAAAAGTGGGCACACAGGAATGACCAGGGAGAACACTGGAAAGGGACAAGAAGTCCATATTGGTGTCTGCTGGGACAAAGAAAGGTAGCATAGCAAAATTCAGGCCCCAGACAGAGCTGCCCAGATGAGCTTCCATCACTCTTTGAACTCTTTGACCAGGAACTTTTCTCAGTAAAGAAATATTTCCCTATTTGATCTGTCCGCTCAGTTCATAAATTCTGCATCAGAGAAAGTGTCTAGATTCCATGTGGTCTTCTCATGCCAAGAGGAACATCTTATGGGACTTGTATTATTAGTTAGGCACCTGGGTCAAAACAGAATTTTATAATACTGAGGAACGGCTATCTGGGAATGCTTTTCAAACATCGTATGTCTATCTCATGTGCTAGACTGTCATACTAATTTCCCCTCCTATGCTGTCTCCGTGTGTGTTCTTAGGTTTCAAATTCCCTTTACCTGCTAAAATAAATAAATGCATTCGATTATTTCCTCTGTAAATAAGGAGGAAAAAAAAGCATTTTCTGTTTGCTTTTTAAAAAAATCAGACTGAAATGTAGCATAAAGGTATTAAGCCAGGTGCAAAATACTTTATACTTGAAATAGAGCCCATTAAGAAGAGTTTGTGATGACACCTTCATCTCTAAAACTTTTCAGTAGATTTCAGGTTTTTTTACAAATGAATTCTCCAGGCCAGTTCTATTGAGGTTAATTTCCACTGTATCCAACTGCATTGTGTAACTAGCCATCACTACAAAAAAAAATCTAGGAGAGGCAATTCATTTTTCTTAGCTAAATACTTATAAGAACAATGTGCATCTCTAACAAATGTTTGGAAATTTCTCTTCTCATGATGTTAACAGATTGCACAAAAAAACCAATACTTGGGCAGTTTCATTGTAGAAATCAACTTAACTTGCTGGGACACAGATTATAGCTTCGGAAAAAAACCCACTGTTTGGGCCAGTGAGGCTAGAAAACTGGAAGAGACTTCCAGCCTTGCTTAAAATTGGTGATTAACAGTGAATTACAACCTGATATACAGAGTTGTTTGTCGATACCTACAAGGTTGGGCACTTCTGAAAACAGCCCTGCACAGAGCAGCAGGAGGAAAGAAGAAAAGGTTTAYTAAGTAAATGTCAGTTGTGGGAAATGTCAAAGTGAAGGAAAGGTTAAAAACGTTGCCCCAAATTATTTGATCAAGCCCACATAGTGTGTGAGTGAGCAAAGGATTAAAACTAGAACTCATGGCCACACCTCCACAGAGCCATCATGTCCAGTGGACTCAGCCCAAGACTTCTGGGTGAAACTTAGCTTAGCATAAGAATATGGCTATTGAAATGCTCCTGGTTCCTGAAGCAGGAAGGAGGTGAGTCCAATCCTTAGCTTACTTTGGAGTTAGATGCTTAGCAGGAAATCAGTCACTGTGAAATTCCAGGTGGGGAAAAGGATTTTTCATGCTAAGGAGTGTCAGTCTATCTGGATGCCTGGGTGACGTGTTCTGGAAATCTGCCATGCAGCAGATTTCTAATCTAGGTGAGAAGACAAATTTCAGCAAGTAATCCATAATATGTGCCGTGAGCAGTGAGAGAAAGAACCATTTTGTAAGCAGTTAATTGTATGGGATGATGTTACAGTGTTATGCCTAAAGGCAAGGGTACATGGCACTTCTTCCAGCTCACTAACAAGCATGTAGGAGCTTTCACTATGCAGTGAAAACAGGGAGGAAGCAGAGGTGAAAGCAGTCAACGAAAATATCAACAGAGAAAGATGTCACCTTGGCAAAATACATTCTGCAATATTTGTCATGTATTTCTATGAAATATTAGAGTGGGTTAAATTCTGTGAAAATTCATTTAGGGCCAGATTTCTAATCAGTAGCAGGATGGGAACAAAGAATGAAATTTTCATCTTTAGACTCTATACATGTGTTTTGTTCACCAGATATGTAGTTTAACCCACAAACTTTTTTTCCAAATTTATGAGAAGCGTTCACTTCCTATTGTCAAAAATAAAGGAATAGAACTTTCAGTATTACCTGTTTTATGTCAGAACTTTTAAATGTTAGAAATTCCCTTCTAACTTAAAACTACATTTAATTTCAACTGTATATTTTAGACCCTAAAAGTCTTTGGAAAATCACAGCTAAATTGAATAATGTGAAGTGTAATGTTCTTCCACGACGTGGGGTTTTGGTCAACAAACACTCCATCAGTAGATGATGGAGTGCTTCTAAAATCCACTTGAAAAGTTCTCAGTTGACAGCATCATTGAACTCAAAAAAAGTCAGCATACATGGCATTTCTTAGATCATTATATAAAAATTTGTTAAGAAGAGCCCCTTGGAGAAGAATAAAAGGGCTGCTCTGCACAGCAGAGTGGCGTTTGTCACTCAGGTTTTCATTACTTTTGCCTCCTGAAGTTGTGTCCATCTGTGATTTTTGTACAGTGTTCATTACTGTCAAATATAAGCAACCACAGCCTGTTTGTGAAAAGATTGTGGTTGCTTTGACTTCAACATAGAGACTGCCCTGAATTTTAGGTCCAAATCTTGCTCCTACTGAATTAAAAAAAAAACAACATATAATTCATTTAGGCAGAAACCAAGCCTCTTTTATATTGTACAGCTCTCAGGCTACAGCAGCACTGAATACAATTAGTTTTACCAGAGAATTTAATTTAACATTGAAATATGGAATTAATGTGGAAGACGGTCCAAACTGAAGACATGTAAACAACCCAAAAAAAAAGTGTTAGGAGTACATTACATAAGAATATAAGAACAGTTTCACTGCATGAATCTGGAGGTCTGTCTCATCTGCTAAATAACATCAAAATGTGGTCTGCCATGCTGAGTACTCTTTTATCACTTGGCCAGCCAGCAAGAGCAGGAAGAAATGCCAGGGTTTGGCCCTATGCTTGGCAAAGGTGCACACTGCTTGACAGCAGCTGTAAAAAGTAAAACAGGTACTATAGCACATTTGTGATTACTCAGTGGGAACAATGTTAAGTAGATTAATGAGAATCTGAACTAGGATGAACTTCTTGAAGTTTCAGTGAAACTAAACCAAACAGTTTCACTCTGTCAGATGCTTACATGACAGTGCTCTGTCTCAGTTTACAATATTGAAAAGAAATTAAAACCACAACCAGGTCAAAATGCTATCTTCTTCTGAAACATATTTTTACTAAAAGTGAAAGTCCCTTCAGATTGTTCTTCATATTCTGTCTGCTATCACCCCGCGTGCACGTTCTCAAATCCATCCAAACCACTTGCCATGTTTCTTTAACATCTCTGACCCTACGTTGAAGAAACAGAGACTTTTGAAGGCTATGAGCTCAACTGCTCTGTCAACTGTATAGGAGGGGACCTCCACAATTATTCTCTTGATGTCAGAACTTTATCTAACATCCAGATCATGCTGAATTTGTGTTCGTCATGGAGATGATAAATCGTCTGTTCAGAGAAGCCTAATGATCTGAAGAGCTTAAGGCCACTCACCTCTCAGTTAATGAGACCATTCCTGAAGACAACATACAAGCTGGGGATGGTGCTGTCCAGAGCTGGGAGCTGGGCTCGTCGATCTTTGAGGGTCCCTTCAAACTCTGCTTATTCTGTGATTCTGTGATTCTTCAAAGCTGGATATTCCTGCTGTTGTGCTAAGAGCAAGCAAGCAGAGGAACAACTCTGCCACACTTGCTCATTCCAGATCACAGAGCCCATTTGTACCTGCCTAAAGTCATATACATTATGTTTACGTGTTACTGACATGGTGATTTACAGGTAGGCATGAAGACCAACTGCAGGAGCACTTCCAGTTCCTGCATTGGTGGGCAGCTACTCTCACCTCCAGGGAATGTGGCTGCCATGTTTGTTCATGCTGTCACCTGAGAGGACACCAGTGGCTGGGGTTCTACCCTGCACCAAAACTACCTGGTTTGGGTACGTAGTGGCAGAAGAGTGAAGGGAAAGTTGCATTACCCCAGAGTTTTTTCACCTAACCACTGTCTAAGAAAGCAAAAAAGGTCCATTTCTATGAGCCTGTAGTGGAAAAAATAGCATTTGTTAAAAATCACATAGTAACAGCGACCCTTTTGCTTTGTCCTTCAGTACAAAACATTTTCCAAACATACATTTCTCTTTAGAGATTTGCAGAGCACAGGAGGAGAGGAATGCAGTCCAGCAGCTCTCATCATTATATAAGAAATTATTTTTTCATAGTTAAAGTAAGTGCCACATTTTGCTGTGTGGTGAAAGCTAAGCATAGCTAATTTCAGATTTTTATAGCTCTTTAACACAAGCATGATAAAATGCCATATGGTGCTCTTGTAACTGGGCAAAGTCTCCAAAATCAGCATGATTCTCTTTCTAAACCACTCGGTTAGGTGCACACGTGCAAGGCCACATCCCTGCTTGCAATGGCCCCCTGGAGCACATTGCCCTTGCCAGGATGGTCCCGGAGCCGAGCCCCGAGCCACAAGCCTGTGGCCGCCTGCCAGCTGGGCATCCAGCCGAGGAACCGCGAGCAGCCTTTGCAGGCACTGTATTCGAAGAGCAAATGTCAGAGAATGGAATTTGACCCAATTCATGAAACAATCTTCTTTGCCTCTTGCTGCCCTCTGCTGTCACACGCCTGGGTGGCTCGGAGACGGCTGCAAAGCCACAGCAAGGCTGGTCGCTGCAGAGCACAACAAACCTGCCAGGCGGAAAAAACCCGACGGCTGAAGTGCAGCCACGCAGGCAGGGGAAACCAGCCACAGGGTTTCTAAACCTGATTGCTGTGAAACAACTCTGAAGTTTCTCCTGTATGGGAATCTACTCATGCTTTGTTGGTGTGGGACATCGGGTGTTGGATGCGACACGCAAGCAACAGAGTGCATTGGCTTGGTCCTGTGCAGTGATCTGGGAAGTGAGAACACACAGCAGCCAAGGCACCTGTAGGGTCTTGGCTTTTCATATAAAAACCTACGTCACAATTGTAATGGTTTCAAATGTTTTTAGCATAGCAAATATAAGTGAATACAAGAAATTCAGTTCRTAATATATTTATCTTTGCAATTACAATCAAAGGCAATCTGACTCTTACATTAACTCATTGTGCTGGGTCTCTTGGGTCAGCCACCTCTTTCTAAAAATGCGGCCTTTCTGCAGCAACAAATCTGTACCCAGAGCAGAGTTGAGACTTCAGTGATATTTCTCAAACACTTTCCAAATGCGTGAATGTACTGAGAGACCATCTGTTGAACACCTATGGACTCAATGTGAGCTCTCTTGCTCCTCTGGCCAGCCCATGATGTTGCTTAGAGTCACATCACCAAGGTGCACCCAGGGGGTACTGAGATGCAGAAGAGACCACCTCAGGGCAACCGCAACCAGAGCGCACTGTTGGTTCATTCCCTCATGTTTTCTTCAAGTGCCACTTGTTCTTCATGCTTCTTTAACAAGGACTTGCATGAAGAGCTGGGTTCCTCCACAACAAGATTTTTGTTTCTTTAAATGCTCATTTTGATACCCGCTCTGTTACATGTATTGCAAAGCACTGTTGAGCCAGCCTGTCCTGCGGAAGATACAGGTAGCACTGAAAGTCTTGGTACAATTGCAGCCCTAAATGCAACATTATTTTAATCTGCAACTCGATTGTGCCAAGGTTTTTCTAGTTAAAAAAACACGTTAGTGCTGGACTCTAACTAGAGCTACAGCATACCCAAGTGGGCAGTCTCCCTGGCAGACTTCCCACTGCTGTTCCTCTGTCATATATCGTACCTCATTGATATTTCTTGCTGTGAAAATGTCATTGGCAAATAAATGAATCTTACAGCAGCACCTGCAGATCACCAAATACTAAAACACTCCCAAACACAGATGATGAGTCTCCAACTCTTACGCAATAATCTAGAAAACTATCTTTTTTTTTCTGAAAACTTGGAGTAGGCCCCGATTATTCTGTAAAGTGGTTTGGGGCAAGGAAATGTTTATTTTACAACAGTGAAAAGTGTTGACAGCTTGTTCTTTGACAGTTTGTTCTCAGGCATTCCTCAGGAAAGGTGGAGTTTTACAAGGAGGAAAGAATACCTGCAAGACAGCCACTCCTGTCCTGGAGTGTTAGTTGGATGCCAATAAACTACACTTTCAGCCCCAGATCTTGGTTTTAAAGGCACTACAGGAAATTGGGTGTAGCCCTTGAGGGGCTGGAGCCTTCCTGTCAAAATTCCACTCATATTTTTTTCCTGCAGTGTCAAGTACAGCCATGACAATGGGAGAGGGAGAGATTGGGTGGTGAGGAGTACTATTTGTCCTCTGGACTGTGAGCTCGGAGAAGAAAACTTCAAAACTGAAAGTGCTTGTACCAGCATGAAATGCCTGATGAAGGAAGATTGGGGAAGCAAAGAGAGGAAGGTGAGTTAGAGCTGAAATTTCAAGAAGGCTGGTGAAGAAGCTTCATGGAACAGAAAGAAGAATGTGCTCTGAGGGCATACCTGCCTTCAGATCCTGGAAAGCTACCTCAGTTTCCCCAATATCTCTATTGCTCTGATGAAAGTAACCACTCTTTACACCATCCGGCAAAAGAAGTATTTCAGCCCACATATMATTTCTTGCCTGTAACATAAGAAAGGATTTTCTGAAAACAAAACAAAACAAAAACCAAAACAACTTTGAAATGTTGAAGAAGCACCACAGAAAACTGAGAAAAATGTCCAGTTTTTACCCAGGACTTTGACCAACATGCAGTGAAGGAGGCATATGGCATACACTCAGCCACCTTAATCAAAGGTAATATTCAGCCATGGCCCACTGATTTGTTTGCCAGCAGTGAATGAGGCAAGGTTGTCAGGGGAAAGGAAAAATTACACCTTCTATCCTAATGTTTATAATACCAAAGACAACTGAATTGCTGTTACATATTTAATCTGGCATTTCCTCACTTTTGAAGGTAGAATTTAGTAGCCTGAGTTATAATCCTTTCCTGTATCTCTTTTAGTAAGCAATAAATATATAGAAAAATATTTGGAGCTCTTAGCATTTCAGGTCTGAAAGGAAGGAAGGTGAATGAGATTTTCCCTGAAGCTTTGATATTCTGAAATCAAATGATTGATATAAAACCAGCAAATGTAAACGTAGAGACAGACAGGCCCGTCTTTGGAGTTTAGGCGTTATATTAAGCCTGAATAATGGTTAGCGCAAAGTACCCCTGGCCTTTAAGCAATGCTACAATACAAATATGTGATAAATACTTGAATTAAAAATTCTACCTTGACATGTTACTTTCTGTTAGAGTTTATTTTATGTGAGGTCTCAGTCTTCAGTCCGGGTTTGCTATTGCTTCTGGAGTGTTTGTGTTTGTGTTTGTTTATCCCAGGCAAGAGAGACTCTATATGAAAATATGCAAGAGAAGAATATTGCAAACAGAGCATAGGCCCAGGCAGAGCCATTGACATTTGCACATGAATCATTGGGATCACTAGCTGGCTAGGAATTCCCATGAGTGAGGGTAAGTTGCTGTGCAGAATTTACTGTTGGTCGGATCTTCTTGACATGTGCATCTCTATGAAACAAGAATGAGGTTAGCCAAGGTATCTATTTATGGCATTGCTGGAAAGGTAATAAAACAGAATAAAGATTACATAGGGAGTAATTTATTTTAGCAAGTAAAATTTTTATTGCACATGGAAGGGAATTTCAGCTTGAATTTCTAAGATCATGTTATTCTGGACTGTTTTATGACCAACATATTCATTCCACTGCTTAAAGGGTTTTGGCTCAGAAAGCAATTTGGATTTCGTGTTGCTATTTATACATAAAAACCTGCAATGCATAATTCATGTTAAAACCAATGAGACTATGCTTTTATGGATTCAAGACTGATGTACTTCATATCATGTTGCTAAATTAAAAGGTAAGAAAAGATTTTGGGGAGGAAAGGAATGAAGACAGACAATGAGTTCCTCTTTTTCTCATGTTATGAAACAGATAAAAATCACATCATTTAAGAAGTAAAACAAACCATCAAGGCTAAACATGAAGCTGTCTTGCARCATGCTGGGACTTGTCTGGAAGAGTTACCAAATTACAAATACTAACAGCTTAAGTGATTCCATTGGTTGCTTGTTTTTACTGAAATGACAGAAAATGAAAAAGCTGATGCATAAATACATAATCATATTATGTAGACTGTAGTGATGAAAATCTAGTAGGGAAATGAGGGGTTTTCTTCTATAAGGAACATAGAAAGGTATTTTTCTTTTTTCCAAGCTTTCCCAACTGAAGTGGATCAGTTTATGTTAAGACTGTGGACATGTGGATGTACTCGGCTAAGAAATTTTGTGCACGAGATTTATGTTCTTTTCTTCAAGCTTTGGTAAACTGGCAACAAAGCTTGAAATGCCTGTTCCAAAAGGTGATGATCACTGGGGGCATTACTGTTCCCACATGCACTGTTTGCAATGCTTGAGCATGATCTTGGACAGCAAGGGAGGAGTGAAACTTTTGGCCAGTGATCTTCAGCTTGGGTGCTGAATGCAAGCCAAGGCTGTAACACATATATTTCATGGTGCTGTATCATGCTTCAGACGTGTCTCCCCAGGATGGTTCCAGCAGCCAGCACATGCCTGGGAATCACAACCAGGTTGGTGCAGGTCCAAATGTGCCAAGCCCATGCCTATGGGAGCTTTAGGCTTGGTGCAAACATAAAGGACATGAGGCAGGCACAGTGCTACCTGGGTGCTTCACTTTAAATGCTGTTGCATACTGAAAGAGTACTTCCTTAAGGTAGTATTTCCTTAGGATTCAACATAGGATGCAAAAGTTCTATTTACGGGCAGATTTCCATTATCACTCTCCTTTTTCACATTTTATTTAAAACTGTCCCAAATTCTCCTTTGGAGAATGATCCTTTCTGTGTTTGGTTACAGTCCAGGGATGAACTGTGTATGGTATGTGGAAATTGTTGGAAAACTCCCTTCAGCTATTTTTGAGGTATAGCAGTGTAAAACAGAGCCCTCCACTCCTCCCATCCACATATATACTTTTTTCAGTTTAATTCCATTTCTCTCCCCTCAGTTACTGAGTCTGTGACAAAAAAAAAAACCACCAGAACAATAGTTTCTCACCAAGTCCCCCAAGGAGTTCTAATAGCAAAGCCAAGCTAAGATAACAAGGAGTAAAATGGAACAAACCTTATATCAGTTATCTTTAATAAAACCTGAAGATTTACACAACAGCAAAAAAAAGTGAACAAAACACAGTTCTTAAAGTTTTTATCATTAAGCTTGTGTGAATGTTTTTCTGTTTAAGAAACAGCATTTTTAGTTGTACTCTGCCAGCTTATTTTGATTTTGCTATGATTGATATAAAGGAAATATTCCAGAAATGTTTTTTTTTCCTTAAGTAGCATTTGACTGAGACAGAAAGTAAACCTTTTTTCCACATCTTRTTCTTAGTTTCTTTGCTTACCAGTAATGCTTATCTTTAATCCTCAACAGCTTTGGAATGACGGGCAGAAGTTAGTTTGATGACATCTTAAAATAAGGCACACCTGTGAAAGCAGATCACTGGCCCAAAATAAGCTTGTTGATCTCACATATATTCATGTAAAACTGTAATTCCTCTAGACTCACACCAGTGTTTCAGAGACCAGCATCTGGCCTAAAAGACTTAAGCATTACGTTTTTGGAGCTTGATGTTGATGCTGGCTACAGTTTGGTTTAATTTAATGAAAAAGGATACTGTTTCAACAGCTGGAGAATCAACTCGAGACAAAGCATACATAATGTTGTGATTGCCCTACATTATATGGTGGAAATCAGTTGCAATGCTGTTCTGGAGGTGAAAATCCACTTTTCATAGAGTTTTGGATCAAAGATGCAGCCTTCCACTTTATCTCAAAATTGAGCAGAGCCAACAAAAGTGCCAACATTCTTCAGTGTCACCCAGACGGGCAGTTTAAGAGAAAGGCGAATCCTAAGACCACAGCGGAGGAATCCAGGATGGAGAAAGCCAGACAAGGCTCACGGAAGACTTGCCCTGTGGGTGTCATTGGGAAACATGGGAGCCCAAGTATTGACTGCCTAATTCCACCACAGGGATCAGATAGGATGAAGCAGTTTTTTCAATTGAAAAATTAAYTGCTGTCTAATAAGGGAGAGCAGGGTCAATAGCCATTGATCTTCCTTTCCTTTCTGTAGCATTCATGCTCATTAGTTAACCTCTAAATCTTCCTCCCCTTTCGGATTTGTTTACAGCAGCAGAAAGCCAGTAGAACACCAGAGTAGGCATACTAAAAACAGGCCTGCCAAAAGCACTCTTATGCTAATAACACACACATTTTCAGTCACGTATTTGTATTGTCAAGTCTTTAATTCTTGATTGTTGTCCAAATTCTTGTCCAAAAAACCAGTGACAATGTTGAAGATGTATCAGGTCTCACTACATGGTGGAAGATCTGGGTTCTGTAATGTGGTTTATCAAAGCTGAAACCTCACAGCAGGTACTGTTTCTTCTCATGTATCCATTTCTTTTCAGTGTCATTGTTTAAAATAAAAGTGGAAGAAAACCTTGCTTCGCACTAAATATGGTACAACATATTATGTTTCTGTGCCTGGATACCCCTCCTCTTTTCCACAAACAGATTTCTGAAGGGTAATTTTGTGGAGTTTTCTAAATGGCTATGGACAGCTGGAAAATACAGCAATAACCTTAAACCACCTCTGTTGATCTTCAGCCAGAGATACTGTTCCTATCTGTCCATCAAATCCACACACGCCYATAAACTGTTCATATCCAAGTCAGAACCAAATAAGAGTTTTTTTCTGCACACTGTTCAGATGCAGTCTGAAACTGACAGTAGAAAAGAGCTACAGAAGTGCTGAAGTAGTTTAAATCCTGCCGTTGGGACTGTTCTGTGCCTTCAGAGGGACAGGGAAGAGCTTGTTTGAGATCTTCTGGGCTGCCTGTTCCTGCTAGCAATGTGTGTGCCTGCTTGATGGGACATCTCACACTGCAGCTCAAGCAGTATTACAGACTAGCACACCAACTAATAGAAGCCAATGGGGTTACCTAAGTCAGTCATGGGGCTTCTGGGAGTGTTGGAGATGAGGAGGCAAAGGCAGAGCAGAAGTGAAGGATGGTGTTTCCAAGGAAGCAATGCAAGAGGCAGTAACTGGAGCTGGCAGGAGAGAAAACAGGTGGTAGGAAGCAAGAGGAAGGACAAGAGAAGGCAGCAGCAGGAAAATGAGTCTGCAAAAGCTGTCAGCAACTACCTTATTAGTTTGATTTTCTGGCCGAAGTCTCTAACAGTCATCTCTGCACCTGGCCCTACGCATGGCTGCTAGTGTGCGATGGTTGGAAAGACGTTAATTCTTGATGTCTAAGACACCTGTAATAGGGATTCATGATATGAATGCTGCTATTAAAAACATGTACCATTTTTCCAGCATAATCTTCTCTAGGACTGGATTCCGGAGCTGAAATCTCCTTCTGCTGTTGTATAACTTGTCATCTCTTYTCAGAAAAAAATAATTTCCTTACATAAGTATTTTGAGTCAGRGAGAGAAATCTGTTAACTTTTTCTTCAGTCTCTCAGTATAAGGAAAACTTTCCAGACTGAATCATTCTTGCATTTTTCTTCCAAGAAACTTCCAATTTGGCAATGTTCATTTTGAAACGTGTAGATTCCAGAAGAACTCAAATTTTCTAAACCAGAAAAATAATAAAACCGGTTGTGCCCTAAAATATCCTGAGTTTCGCCTAAAAGCCCAATACCCCGCAGAACCTTGAGCCCTGAGCTTGCAGGAGGGTACTGGAGCACTCTCACTCTATTTGTACATGAAGAATCAGCTCTTGGTGGGATTAAAGCTCTTATTTGAAAGAAATGTCTTGAAATCTTCATCACATCTGGTTTTTTTTTTTGCTCTTTCCAATCGAAGACGAGATTCTTATATAAGCAAATGAGTGCCAGGAGTGCTTTGGTCTCAAATAAGAAACCCAGTCTGCTGAAACTTTCAAACTTAAATGGAAAGAAAGAATCTGCTAAATCTACTCGGATGAAAGCATTGGATGCTAGGCTAGTCCAAAGAAAAATCTAATTATTAACAGTCTGACTTTTTTATTTTGAAGAAGTGAAGAAGTCTTAATTTTGACAATTGCTCTGTGCTCTCCATACCTGGAGTACAGACTTTCTTTTCAGGTTAGTAATTTGTATTGTAAAAGTTAACAAAACAGTGCCATGTGCAGGTTACTCCCTGCCTACCCCAGCAAAAAACTTTGCAAACATTCCCTATACACAACAATCACATTACTTACAGATATCCCAAGGCCCTCAAGTCTCTTTTCTCTGCCCTCAGACTTCTTGTTGCAACTTCATTGCTGCCTACCTGAAAAATCAATAACGGAATGTAATTTGAGGGCTGTACCAGGGTAGGAAGCTTCCACTTCACATCCTAAATCCGGGCCCCAGAGGCAGCAGACTTCATTAAGTGGGTCAGGTCTGCGTACTGGGCCTTTTGTTTCCCTCAGGAGAGTCTCTGTCTGAGACCTGTCTTTTTCCTTATGGAAGTGGTTTTGATGATGGGCATACACCTCCTTAACCTCAGCGACACCTCCATACTGTATGAACCATCGTCCTTGTCATTGCTCCATTCCACTTGCAGAGCCTCACACCTACTGCAGGGGCACCTGGGGACRTGGGGCAGTCACAGAGCAGATATGCCTGCTGCACCAGGCAGGAACTTAGGACAAGCTTCACCAGGAGGAGGGCAGAACAGTCCTGGAAAAGGCTGCCCAGGGAGGCTAAAGATTCTCTACATTCGACAGTTTTCAAAGCTTGGTAGACAAATCACGCTGACCTGCTTTCACTTCAGCAATAGAGTTGCTGTGAGTATGAGGCTGGACCAGAGAACTCTGAAAGTTCTAGCCAACAATTCTGTGATTCCATAATTCACCAGGTAAACTTCATGAGTCACCTAGGAAAAGTAGTGCAGATGAGAAACAATATATTACACCTAGATATTATTTTCTCAGACTACTCACAGCTTGGCAAATAAAAACAAGTGACATTTCACTTTGCAATGAATGAAAAAGAAGTATGGTAATGCTTAAATGCATGAAGTGAATTTCTTAGAACTTCTAAGTCAAAACAGCTTTGAGAAAAAGCATCAAGTTTATAACTAGATGAAGCACAGAGACTGTAACAAGAAGATGAAAGAACCTTTGTTCTCTCTGGTGTAGCCTTAAGTGCTGTGCTTTCAATGTTTCTCAATGCTGCTGAGAAACAGGCTGATTTCTCATCAACAGTTTCATTAGCCCTTGGGGTAAAATCTCTCTAAATCAGGATGAACATTATCTATATAATGGTCAGTTGTAAGAAACAACTAAGTTCATTACGGGAGATAGCTGGAAGGACCATAGCTTTCCTTCCAACCACCAGCACACGTCACCACCCAAAAAAAGAGCACCTGCAAGACACATGGGTGGAAGGGTTTTACTAGCCACTGTTTTGTGATCAGTTGGGTGTCTATGAGAGAGAGACAAAAAGATCAAAGGAAGAGACAGATGGTTGCAAGGAAAAAGCCAACAACACAGACATAACAAGGGCCAGGAATGTGCCTCCAAGAAAAGCTAAGAGAAAAGGAAAAGAGAGCTTTTAGAGTGTTTAAGGGAAAATAGACTTGAGCTGYAAACAGAGGCCATGCCTCTTCTGCAATTCTTGCTGTGTGAAGAAAAAGAGGGCTTTGTACTTTCTTTGCAATTAAATAGGATTGCATCACAGAAACCTCATTTCAGAAAACATTAATTGCCTAGATGGAACCCCCTATGACACAGGGGTTTTATTTAAATTTTTACCCAGCTTACAGAAGTTCACATCCAATCACCTTGAAAAGCAATAGTATTGCTCTATTTACCCCTGAAACAGCACACCCAGCTCAGCAGTCAGTCAATTATGTTTCTAACATGCCCATTGCTTTAATACTGAAATAGCTGCAGTTCAGGAGGCTTTCAGACAAGCTCATGAAGTGGTCATGTAATGGGAATAGGAGTCAATAGTACAGGGCAGAGTGCGGGTGAGTATGTTTTTCACTGGCTTCTTTCCCATCTTGCACTTGTTTTTTTCAGAGTGGGTCCTGAGAAAATGCTGGCACTGCYAAACCTGGAAAAGGACTGAGACCACTTGCCCTGATACAGACAGTCTGATTTTTTGAAATGCGAGTGAAAAAGGTACTGTCCTCCCATTCCRGAAATTGACTAAACTGGAGAAACTGTCTATTTTCTCATTTATACTACTGATTTACTAAATGTTCATGGAATACAGTTAGTGAGATGAGAATTTGGAGTAATTTGTGGATGGCAAGACATACAGAATCATGGAATTGTTAAGATTGGAAAAGACCTTTAAGAGCATCAAGTGCAATCGTCAACYCAGCACCACCTCTATGTTTACCATTAAACCTTGTCCTCAAGTGCCTTATCTACAAATTATTTAAATACCTCCAGGGGTGGTGACTCCACACCACTTCCCTGTACAGCCTGTTCCAATGCTTGACAATCCTTTTGGTGAAGAAATTTTTCCTAATATCCAATCTAAACTGCCTCTGGTGCAACATTTCCTCTCGACCTGTCACTTGTTAGCTGGGAGAAGAGGCCAAATTCCACCTGGYTGCCAGCTCCATTCAGGCAGTTGTAGAGAGCAATAGGGTCCTCCCTGACCCTTCTTTTCTCCAGACTAAACACTCCAGCTCCCTCAGCTGCTCCTCACAGGACTTGTGCTTCAGACCACTCACATCTTCATTGCCCTTCTCTGGACTTGCTCCAGCACCTCAATGTCCTTCTTGCAGTGAGGGGCCCAGAACTGAACACAGCACTCGACGTGTGACCTCACCGGTGCCGACTACAGGGGGACTATCACTGGTTCTGCTGGCCACACTATTTCTACCACAGGCCAGAATGCCATTGGCCTTCTTGGCTACCTGGGCACACACTGGCTCACAGTCAGCCGCTGTCAACCAGCACCCCCAAGTCCTTTTCTGTTGAACAGCTCCCCCATGACTGTAGTGCAGCAGTGSGTGTTGTGACCCACATGCAGGACTCACCAAATCCCATATACAGACATATCTTTGGTGTACCAACACTGTGCAGAAAAGATGGCATGCTAGTGAGTTTAGCAGGTTATTCTCCTTTTTGTCTTCTTGCAGTTCAACATAACTCATGCTTGCCTTGTTTCCTGCACTACCTTCAAAACCTTCTCTGAAGACAGTAGCCGTCATTGCCATAACAGAGCTTCATGGTGAACTTCTTGCACAGTATCACTTCGAAGTGAGAGGGCTTGGCAGTATCCCCTCATGTTGAAACCTGGTGGGTCCCAGAAAGATTAAGGCCAAACATAACTATGTTGGACATTATTTTAAATTCCCCAAACCAGATTTTTTTGGAATATTATTTTGTGTTTGGAGCATGGCTTCCCTGACTTCAGCTGCAGCTGAGAAATTTCAGCACGCCTACAAGTACTTCACCAAGAATAAAAGCAATGTAAAATTATCGACAGCTTCTGAAAAGATTGGCTCAACTGACTCAGCTATCACCACATGGGAGCTGTTTGACAGAAAAAGGGACAGCATCCAATTCTCAAGGGTAGAACATCACCCCCTTGCCATATGTTCTCTTGCAAATTCTGTCTCATTCTCTACATTCTTTCCCATTTCTGGGACTAAGGAAGTGGGAACAGGTCTTATGGTGTCTTCAACCATGTTCAGTTCCTGGAACTCTCTGTCCTGATTATAGAATGAACCTTGTCATGAAAGACACCTTGCATAAACACAAGAAGTATCAAAGTTTTCATCCTTGATGATACTTTCGTCAATTGGCATATATTTTGCTTGTTTTTCAAGAACAGGAACAAATCCCCATATTTGACATTGTGCTGCCACTCACAAGGGCTACCAGGAGTTAGATGGGGCCTTTAAAAGGCACTGCACACATCTCTGCTGTTTGGCTAATGGCATGGCAGGAAACGGTGATAGGTGTCAGAGACCACTACCAGGGATCTGGAACACACACCTTAACTGCCTGGCTCATATCTCCACCAGTCGCTTCTTAATTCTCTCAGCCTTATTAGGTCCTTATCTTTCCCTTCGGCCAGTCCCATTTCTTTTGATACAGATATAGTACCCTTTTCAGACTACAGCTACTCACTCAGTCATACTCAACAGTTTCTCCCCTCAGGCTCCTGTTCTGGACTTTGATTGGAAACTCATATACTTTTCCTTCAGAAAATCTTTAGTCAACAAGAGAATCTTTTTTCCCATTGCTTCATTCTTAGCAACATCGAAAAATTTTACAGAAATTTTCCAGGAGAAATCAGTCTAAAGTGGACGCTTATCATTGAAATGGTAAATGTTTCACAAAATTCTAAGTGACTGAAAATCAGGAAATGTTTCAGGTGAAAAGAACAGGTCTGTCTCCAATATGAATACAAGTTGGTTGTATAAAACCTGACATTATATCTCCAACTGTGTAGACACCCTGTGTCAGAGACTGAAATAGTTCATGCCTCAAACATTTTTATGAAGTTTTCTTATTATAACAAAACTGTATAAAGAAGCCATCAAAGCCCACCCCTTCCTAAGAGATGCCTGACTGGAACTTTGGACTGAGAGTTAAGTTGCCAAGATTAGATAAAGGGAAATTTATTCTTCAGTCATCTCAGGTCTAGGGAGAAGTAAACAAGGCTGCAGGAAAAGAATGAAAGCCAAAACCAGCAGCTGTGCTGAGAATCTTCCCTGGCTGGGAGTGGGGGAGGCCACAGCCCACAGACCCATTTTCTGGGAGCAGGTTTGCACAGATTTCCCCCCCAGCCGAGGGGGTGGGGGAGCAGGTTTCAGTGTGTCGCAACCTCTGCTCAGGGGCAGTGAACCCATCCTCCATTACTCAAACAGGCTATGGAACCCCCAACCCCGGGAAGACCACAACCACAGGACATTCACGTGAGAAGCTGCTGAGGGGGCGTCTAATCCATCAAAGACCCCCTGAAGTGCCACCCAGACTCATTCCTGAGGCCTTGCACTTTGCACATGATGCAAAGTGATGCAAAAGATTCAGAGTCTATTGTAAGAGACAATGGCAAACTTGCCCCCCCGGGGGTAGGTGCCTGGATTTTCCTACCTAGCCTGAATGTATATTAATCCATAGGACTCTGTGTTTCTTGGGGAACCCTCACCATCAAGAAGACCAGATGGAGAGGATCAACAGAACATTGTTGGGACCCACGAAGCGGTGATATTTTCTTTAATCTGTCTCTGTCACTCTTTCTGTCCCCCCACCTCTTTGCTGTTTCTTTCTTTTCCTTTTTCTCTCTCTCTCTCTCTCTCTCATATTTACTGTAAAATAAAATCCATACTATTGACACTGGCATATGGTCTCGTTTGCACCTTAATTTGGGGAGAGGAATTTCTAAATAATTCTAATAAGCAGACTGTAACACTCTGTACAGATGATAGTTACACTAATACAAAGCATTAAAAAACAAACAGAAAACAACAAAACAACACAAGACAATGCATTAAAGACTGTATTAAAAKTATTATCCAAGGTTATTCATAATTTGATTTTAACATTGAATATCAGTTGCGTATAAATATGATTTGCTGCTTTACCTCCTGCCACATGGCCCCAGTACACGCGCTGGACTTGCAAAACAAAAAGGCACCCCTGCAGAGTACCCCCCTGTAGTTCAGACAGTTACTTCCAGACCTTATGAAAAACACCCAATAGTTTCACTTCCCTGAGCTGCAAAGAAAGAGAGAAAGGAATGGCAGTGACTTCTTTCAACCACCTCATCAAGGATGGCTAACTGATCCCCAGGATTTACACGGGTTTCTACAAAAGGGGTCAAGTAATGAGAGCAGCCAGTTTCTGCATCTTACAGTCCATGCACGTTAATGCACTTCTGGAAATTGAGATACCTGGGAGAACTTGCCCCGCAAGTGGGATGCAGAGCATGTGATGAGTGCCACTTAAAATACCAGCCCATCAGTCCCTAACTGCCAAGTGTTGTGGTCAGTCTTTATCTGGGAATGTTATGTAAAATGTTGTTGACTTTAGGCAAAGTGGAAGGCGCCCTTGGTGTTTGCCTGCAGGTAGGCTTTCTCTTGTCACTTGCGACAGACACAAGGTCTGACATTGCATGGCCACATTTCTTGCCGTAGACACCATTCCTCTCCGTTCACCCCTAGCCTGCTGCTTTTATTTTGCTTTTGTTTCTTTTCTTTCAGGCTGAGGAGAAGCTGGGTAAGAGATGTTTGTTTTGGGAAAAGAAGAAAGAAAAGTACTCTGGAATTACTGAAAAATGCAACGCAGGTTTCAACAAAGAGTCACTTAAAGAAAGCTAAAGAGCTCTGTAGAGTTCTTTTTTCTCTCYCTCCTTTTTTTTCAGAAAACAAAGTTGATGGAAACAGCTGGAGACTAYAACTTGGAAAATTAAGAAAGTAAGATGAATAAAATTTCCTGTTTTCCTCTCCTGTCCCAACCTGCAGGGGACAAGTTTGGGGAGCAACCTCTTCAACCCCTTTTCAAAACAGATGTTGAATTCCCAAAGAGTTCAGGTTTGGACTATTTTTCTTTAAACAAAAATATCAATTATTCTTTTGTACAGTGCTTAAGGGTCTTTAGCTCAGCTACAGCTTGTCACACATAAGTAAACATGGCAGAACTATTGCTTAATTCCRATTAGCACAAAAATTGGTTTTAATAAACCTTAATTTTTAAGGCTGATATATACCATTGTTTTCAACTCCATGCCCCACTAGAGCTTTCCTAGCTTAGTATCTTGCAATTAGCTATTGTTATCCTATTCATCAATGCTACAATTCATTGAATGTGAAAAAGCAGTCATGAAATCTGGCTTGTAAATGCTCTTGCTGCAGGTGATAGGACTTCATTCTGCACCATTTCCCCAACTCTTCTCAGTTACTCCTTTGGGTGCACAAGTTGGGACACTTCAAGGCTCTAAAGAGAGCAAAGTACTGACGTGTCTCAGATCAAGCACTCAAAATTTAGGTTTTATTACTTTTAGTTTTATATGGGCTTAAAAACAGGTGCACCAAAGCTAAGAGCTGCTGTGGAATAAAGTTGCCTTGGCTGCTCTCTCAGTGCATTCCACTGGTATAAGAATAGTGAAAACATAGCTAAACTCCTTCTAAATCAGCCACACAGAAATCCATAAAAATGAGTAGAATCAAAAGATCTCATTTCTATTCCTAACAATGCTATTGAACTCTCAGATCCTGGCCAAGTGACTCAACTCCTGCACCTATACCACAGCTGATAAGGAGAAATACTGATTTCTCTGAGATTTCTGCCCTAAAGCTTTAGTTTTGTCATGAACACTGAGCAAGGGCCTACAGTCAGCAGGAAAACAATGACAACCACTTCTAAGTTCAAAGATTTCAAATATTTAGCTCCTGTGCAGGAACCTGTAACAATTTTATAAGGCAGACCCACTGCAATATTATGGTTTATATGGTTTAATCAGTGAATTTAGTAATTTTATTTTTGTTGGTTTAGTTTTATTAATTTCCATTTTGAATGTTCCAAATGAAGATGGTTCAGGTTTTCTAACATATTCTATGATGAGATCTTTAGTAGCTGGGTTTTATTCTTATAATATCAGCTCTACTTCTATTTCTGTAACCCTATTATTGAACCCTCACTTCAATAATTAGTGTGTTTATTATGCATCACCCCAGCACTACTTTTCAATTGTAAGGCCAGGCATGTGTTCAGAATAAGAAGCATCTATGGAGGAATGATTTTAAAATAGAATTAAAATATACCCACCATCATGTAGAAACTGTGCCCAGCTGCAATACTGGGTTGCGTGGTTGTGTGCAATCTCACATTGCTAGGTTCTCATTACCTCCCTCAGGAAACACCTGGAGCTCAAGAAGTATGCTGTTTATACTTTCTAGTGTACAAGACCTTTGTTTAAATTACATCTGAAGTTTTAAACAAAGCCCTTAAATCCCACATGTGTGTAAAAGCTTGTCAAACTGCAAAACATGTAAAATAAATCTAGAAATTCCTGACAATACAGTGACTGGGGTAGCAACCAGAAGAACCAAGCAATCTGAACACTGAGCATATCTGATAGAGCAAAGGCACGTAGACCTGCATCTGAAATCTGCAATGGGAAAGAGGTAAAATCAATACAAGCTGAGGAACCATTTCTTATGTTTTGACAGTATCCACTGATTAAGTGCTGATTTTGTTTTTTGTTGTCATGGATGTCTTCTAGTTTAACTCTGAAGAACCTAGATCCTCATGCAAACCTATATCTCTGTTTGTTAATTGGGCCCTTGGGTCCTAAAATATTTTACCTGAGGCCCAAAGTCAGGCAAATTTTATCCTTATTTTGTTCAGCCATATATTCTGACTCACTGTTTTTACCTCCTTTCTGTAGAATCAAGAGAGTATGAGATACCTCTGATTCCAAGCAATACGGAACCAAAGCAAATTATCTGGGGGCCCATGGCATTCACCAAAGCTGTGCCTTGTGGCTGGAGACACCAGCAGAGCTGGACATGTGCCATTTGGGCCAGGCAGCCTTGTTCGCATCAATGATCATTCCACTTCCCTGCAAGGACATGGATCCCACAGTCTTTCTCCAGCTGAGGACTTGGCTCTGAGTCACTCTTCTCTCTCTTAACAAAAGAGTTTCAGGGCCATAAAGGACCCCTGCCCTTCCTTCATGTGTTTGCAAACAAGCAGCGGACACAGACTATAATTGCCCTAAAGTACTTCTGTACCTTCAGGGTTACTTACTTGACACAGCCCTCAGCCAAAGCAGATTAACCAGACCATGGAGCACAGCAGAGATTTAGGTCCATCTCTCTACCTCAAACCACCACACAGAACGAAATGTGCATTTTTATGTTTCAGAGGTGCTGGAGCCATGCAGCTCTTCCTCAGATACATCAGGGCTGCCAGGGTACTCCCAGCCTTACTCACCGAGTTATTCCTGCTGTTCTCAGGACCTTCTCGATACTTGAAGCACTGCAATGGTAGAGAGGCTGCTTAAATTGTTCTCTGTGCATTTAATTTTTATGAGAAAGTTTGAGCTGAGGCCAATAGTATCATCGGAACCAGCTGATGATTTCATATAAAAACGAACTTAGAGTATTCTTAGAGGACCATGCACTTGCCCAGTGGTGCTTTTCCACTTTCCTTGGAAACAAAAGAAAACACTGCACTCACACCAGTTAGAAAGGTAAACACTTCTAGCAGTGCAGCAAAATGTTGCTTCCAACAAACTGCATGAGGTATTTTATCTCCTTGTGTAGTGCCCTGCCTGCCTCATTTACACTGAGCACAGCAGCATTTGCAGTGTTCCTCAGAATAGGCCACGGTGCCATCCTCTACCTTGTCAGTAAGAAATTTTCCATGAGAGAGCATTTCTATGGGAGACTGAGGGGCTGGCCTCTCATCACAGCCAGAGCTAAAGAGGTAACAGCCATGGGCTACACAAAAAGGCTGCTGTGTGCCATGTCTGCTGGCTGGGCTTCGCTCTCCTAAAAATAGCCCGGATTTTGTTCTAATTTAAGTCCACTGATCTGACTTTGAGGAAGAAAGTTAAATGGCTTATCAACTAGTGTCATTCTAGGAATATCGCAAATGGCTAAGGAAACAAATTGCGAAGGAGATTTCTGACTCATTAAGAACTTGCATTCCAGGGTAAATAAGATTTGCAGAATTCTCATCGTGTTGCCACATGCTTATTTTCTTTCTCCAAAGTCATCACCGGGAGGATTTTTTTCAGAGAAGGTCACTTTTAGATGAGACATGACAGGGTCAGTTTATGAGGGAGAGCTATAAACAAGTCAAAAGTTTTCAACTATTTCCTCAAATAAAAAAATACACCAGATACGACCCGATTTCCCTCAGGAAGACTATAGGTTTATAAGCCTAAAAAGAAAATGCAGATACTTGGGGAAATGATTGAAATTAACTTGAAATACTCCCATCTGTCTCTCACAGCTGGATCAAAAATGCATTGGAAATGGAAAGATACTTACCAAATTCAATAAGCTTCAATATAGGCCTGTATATTTTTTCTAGATAGGAATTCAAATTTGTATAATAAAACAAAATTCTTCCATCATTTCAGGACAGAATTTCTGCAGAATTTGAGAGACAGCTCGAGGACAGAAAAGTATATTGCAAAAAAACCCCAAACAAAACAACCGATGCTGTTTCACCTCGACTAAGACTCTTTAGCCAGTGATTAAGGGACACTGCAAATGATTTGCCAAGGAAAATTGAGGGAGGCAAGGTACCTCGGTAAACTTAAGTGCAACTTGGGCACAAAAAATTAGTCTGATATGAATCCCAGTTCAAAATACGATATGAACAAGAAATGGTTAAAAATAATCTATRAAATTATCCTTCAAAGAAAACCCAAATCATAAATTAACATTGATAAAATAAAATATCTAATGATGACAGAGACTTTATGATGACAGGCATCCCGATAAATGGTGTGAGGAGGAAGAACAGAAGGATATTTTTAAAATTTATCCTCAGTCTGTGCAGGGAGGATTTATTTCCCCCATAAAGACGTGACAAAAATACAAATATGCCTGTAGATTTATGTTCCCTATTCTCCTAATCAAGAAAATACTAAGAGCACAATATTCAAAAATATCAAAGCATAGATATAGTTGGTTTCAGTTGCAAACACAGGTGCTGAAAATACAGGGATCGTCCCACAGAGCAGCTGTTACATCAGCAATGCACAAAAGTGAGTTCAGGACACACAGGAGTTGAGCCACAAAGCAAAACTCACTGCAACATAAATGCTTTCAACATGTTAATCAAACTGATTACAGTTGTCTTAAGCCACATAAAAGGAGAGCTCAAAAATGAGGAAACTAAGGAAGGTCAGAACCGAGCAAAACAATTGTTTGAACTGTCTGTGAAGCATCAGTAACAGACATTATGCTCACATTCAAGAAGTTAGGGCAGAAATAAAGTACATGTGCACCACTGATCTCAGTCCTAATGAAATTATCTGCAACTCTGATAATCACTGCACTGAGCAAGTCCACAATACATGSTTACATCTCAGATTTGAAACAATTTTTCTGTTTCCAAAATCTGTAATCATGTATGGGTTTTTACACTGGTCAATGTACAGAGCAGGGTGGCTGCTCATAACCAGAAAATGATGAGCCATGATCCTGCCATCGGGCTGGAGTCTGGGTGCTCTCATTCCCACTGTCCAAATGCTGCAGATTCCCACAAACAGGAGTGGAGTGGCTTCCCCAGCACCAAGGGGTGTCCTGCATGCCCTGGGACTGATTTCAGTGACATGGTCTTTGAAAAGTGATGACTCAACTGCACCTTTGAAGAAGAGCAACATGCTCTTTCAGAGGATCTGGGCARTATCTCAGGAGAATGTGGTTCTCCAGGGGAACTTTCAAAGGGTGGTTTGATCATGTGAGAAAACAGGACATCCCTGAGAAAAGTGCTTGGCATCCACCGACAGAAGGAATAAAGGTTCTGGATAAAAGACTAAAAGCTTCCAGAGTCTCCAAAAATAATTATAAAGCAGAGCGAGCTCAAGCCTCAGAATCATATACCAGATAAGAAGTCTGTGGGGGCTTCAAAATGGGTTCAAACAGCACAGTTCTTGGAGATTGACTCGTTTTAGACGGTTCAAGTTTTGGGTGGAGATGTTTGATCACCACAGGAAACCTCATTTTGTTCTGTTTTGATTGACACCTTCACAAATTTTGTGATGCCAGTCTTGTGCAAGGGGTTGAATTAAGCAGGAGTAGTACAGTCAATAAAACTTGGTGGTCTTTGTAATGTATTCTGGACATTTCAGCCAAACCAAGTAAGAGCTATTTCATCAGAACACTCTCCCTTTTGTTCTCAAATAGAGTGACTGCATGCAGCTTTACTGGAAATGGACACATGCCACTGAATTTGTATTAAGCAGACACTTTGCCTTAAGGGACATGTCTAAGTCCCAGTCAAAAAAAACCACCAACCCCCAAAAAAATCAATAAAGAAAAAAGACTAAAAAAAAAACCACACAACCCCCCCCCCCCCCCCCCCCCCAAACCACCAAAAAAACCCGGAACCACTAAGCAAGGCACTAAATGAGAAAGAACAGTACTTTTTTAACACGTAGATCTGATGCTTGTTGCCTTTCCTGCTAGGCATCATTTAGCTAAACATTTGGAACTTCGCCATGCAAAAAAGTTCTCCTTATATCATTAGTCACCTCCATCTGCCAGCAAATAAATCCCACTCAGCTGTTTGTTGAGCCAGCAGATATATGGCAGGGCTAACGGTTTTATTCTTGAAAGAGTCCCGATCGTGTCTCCTCATTCAGGCTCCGGTTTGTTTGAATATAAAAGGATTTAGCTGGAGAGGACGTATCCATCTCGTGCCTGCAGATCAGAATTCAAAGACAAGATCTGACAGGCAGATTTTTGGGGCAGGCAAAGTTAGTGATAAAAGTACTACTCACTTAATTCAGAGACAATCTAAGTAATTTACCTCTCTGACCTGCAACATACCTTTTCCCCTGGACTGTTACGAACAAGRGACTTGCACGTCTCCATATTGGTAGTTTATAGTAGCACAGATTTTTTATTGGTAATTTTACTTAATTTTATTTACAATTTGATGCATTGTAATGATGCCAATTAGTTGTATAAGGTTCACAGTTTTATAATTCAAGTTTTATATATTTTCATCTGTAGTTTTGGTAAGATAATGCATGACAAAAAGGGGACCATTTGCATGTGTAAATGACAGAGGATTCAAATTGAAATTATGACTTTTCATTTCATCATTTTCATTTGCAATTGTCTAACCAACAGCTATTGTTTTATCAATTAATTTTCTCAAAATTAACATGATCATAAAAGAGTTGTAGTAACTTTAGGCTTAAAGCCCTGGCAGATAAATGTAGTAAAGTTAGATTAACACGACAGTACTTTAAGCCTGAAGTAAGAATCCAAACTTTTAGATTCAGGCCAGTACTAGTGTTGCATATAAGGATGTATTACAAGTCAATACAAAAAGATGGCTGTATGTCCAATAATGACCAAACAGAAGAGTGATATTATGCTGTTCTCATTTACCTTGTTGCAAGCCTGAAAAAAGTTCAGCTATTCTCTGATTGTATCAGAACTYGGAAGCAGAAACAAACTGCAATTCTTTATCTTTGTGATTTATGTAAAGAACTCCTCTTAAGTGAAAGTAAACAATTTTGTTCCCTTTGTCAAAGTCCCCCAAATACAATTTGAAGACACGAATTATGGTTCAATGCAGTTTTCCCCTATACTGCTATTAGTTTATATCTCAGTGATATAAGTTCTTTGCAAAGCAAGCARAATTTGACTAGGTTTCTGTCCATCATATGAAATAACATCTGAAATGTTAGTATACATTATGACCATTATGACATAAGATTTTTAAGGCTTTTCTTTTCAGTAGATTCCTAGAATGACCATTAGTTTTGGTGACTAAGTTGTGATTTCGTTCCATGAGGACAGGTTTTCTTTGACTTAACGCAGTCATTAGGAAACTGTTTCCCCTCTTTCCCAGTGTTCCTTAGTAAGAAATATTTTAAAGAGGGAAACCCTGCCACCAGCTACATTGTGTGTTTGAAATCCATAGAGAACCAGGTTCGAACAAGGAGAATGACCCTTTCCAATGAGAAATCCAATTGGCCTGCGGGATGGAATCCTTCCACCCAGTCAAGTACATCCTGGCCCCACAACCTGTTTCTTAATTCTGCACAAGAAAAAAATACCTAAAAAAAAATCTTCCAGAAAAGCTGGGCTTTTCCCATGATTTATTCCACTATTGTTCAAAGCCTTTTCCAGCTGGGAGGTAACTGGCTGTAGTGTTTTGAACTCAGTGGGTGTGAGACATGATACACTCTCTCAAACAAGGACCATCAATCATTTCAAGCAAGCAGATATTTTTAGATTATTAAAGGTTGAAAGTTACACATTCTGAAATTCATTATTCACCATACCTGGTGAATGGCTGTGCACTTTTTGCTACTATACCAGGCATTTAAAATATTTTTGATTTGAAGATATCAAGCCCAGCATTTATGAGATGTAAAGACTTGATAACATTGAAGGAGAAGAAAGTGTACAAAATATGTTTCAAAATAATATTGGTGACTAATCAAAGTGAGTTCTTCAAAAGTCCAAGATCTGGAGCACAGAATTAGAAACTGGCATCCAACTCAAATGTAATTCTGAACTATGAATAATTATTTTAAGAAGTTTCAAGTCTTAAAGAAAAAAGAGATTTTATAATGGCTTTGACCTTAAAATGTTTGGTGTCCCTTGGTGTCCCTCATTTAAACTAGAAATCCTCATACTTAAAAATGACCAGTATTTAACTTTGCTATATTTCTATTTGTTTAATGAACCAAAGATTCTGCTACGCTCTGTGGAATTATAAGCGGACATTTCTCTTCCAAGAAGTTTATACTAAGAAGGCAGCACACAAAATATTGTACACAAATCGAAGTGCTGGAGATAGATCACTTTATTGTCATTCCAAGTCATTCCTATTTTTTCAGCCTAGTTTCCTAAGGAATCCTGTTCTGTTTGCTTGTCTGTCTGTTCATATGAGGTGACCCTTTCACCTCATCTCATACCAATAGATTTGACCTTTTTAGCCAATACAAGAATGACATTGTTGGTAGCTGATGAAAGGTGGAAGCCAACCATAGAATGAAACCCCTCTCTCACCTCTCACAGAGAGAAAAATGAATGCTGTAAGGATGACCCACCATCATAACCCAGACAAGAAAATTATTACAAACAGTCTAACTTCTAACATATTCAGTCCGGGTTTACATTTTATAAAATGCTAGAGAATCATTTTGACAAATCACCAGATAAACCAGCTCTTCAAATTTCTCACCCTTACRGGTTTTCTGATGTCCAGAAAGTCAGACTGAAGCTTTTCCAATGTGTTGCAGTATTCCTCAAGTCTTGATCTACAGCAGTGTGCTGATGTATATTCTTGCTACAGACAGCATAATCACACTGAAATCGGGATCAATGAGGAAATTCAAATCCATTAGAAATCAGACTCAGATTCAGTATATGCTCAAACTATTCTTTTATAGTAATTAATGATACTGCACCTGCCAGGAGGAAGTATACGTTGGTAATAATATGCAGCAAAAGAGGGATGGGCTTCCTAGCAGAGAAGCCACTTTGTGAATATTTGGGACTATGTGGAAGATTGCATGATTCCCAGTTTGGGCAGAGCAAAGGATCACATGTGGGTGAGAGCAAAGTATCACATGTGGGTGAGGGCAAAGTATCACATGTGGGTGAGGGCAAAGTGTCACATGTGGGTAAGAGCAAAGGCAATGCCAGTGAAGAGGAAGAGAGTCCAAAATGGAGGTAGGGAGTGTCCCAGAGTCCATGGGAGAACAAGACTGAACCTGACAACATGGTAGGGCCTTTCCACAGGCTACAGTTCTTCATGAACTGCTCCAGCATGGGCCCTCTCACGGACCACAGTCTTTCAGGAATAGACTGCTCCAGTGTGGGTCATCCGTGGAGTCACAAGTCCTGCCAGCAAAGCTGATCCAGCTTGTGGTTCCAGTAGAGTCACAGCCTGCAGAGCGCATCCACCTGCTCTGCTGTAGGGGTCCTCCAGGAACTTCAGGTGAATACTTTAGCATGGAGCTCGGTGGGTTGCAGGGGCGCAGCTGCCTTACCATGGTCTGCACCATGGTCTGCAGGGGAATCTGACCTTCAGCACCTGGAGAACCTCCTCCCCCTTCTTCACTGACCTTGGTGTCTGCAGRGTTGCTTTCCTCAGTGCAATTGCTTCCGCACATTAACATTTTCCCCCTTCTTAAATACATTATCCCAGAGGTCCTACTACTATCACTGATGGGCTCAGCCTTGGCCTTCGAAAGCCTGTCTTGAAGCCCACAGGCACTGGCTCTGTCAGACATGGGGGAAGTTTCTGGCAGTTTCTCAGAGAAGCCACCCCTGTAGTCCCCTGCTATCAAAATTTTGCCATGCAAATCCAATACAAATGGACAACATGAGGAGACAGAACTGAACCTTAGAAGCAGAGTCACAAAGGAGCAAGGGCTAGCCAGGAGAGCGCCACACCAGGCAAAGKGCATTGGTTGCCACCACATGATACTCAAAGCAAAAGGTAGAGCAGAAGCGTGTGAAATGGTATTCAAATGGCTATCTATCTGCAAAGCCCGATTCACCATTCCTGCACTAGGATGGGAAGAATGAAGTTTTGGAAGGATGGCTGCTGATAAGAGGGAGGAGACCAAGTATATCTTTTAAAGAGTAAAGGTGGGCTTGAAAGGAAACACACCACATACACACACTCACCCACATACACACCTCAGATGAAGAACAAGCAAGCTTCAACAATAGCTCCCATGGGTAAGAGAGGAGAAAACAGGACATGATATGGGAAGCTAAACAAGGCAAAGGGCATGGAGAGAGGAATTTTGACAGAAATTACAGCAGCAGACAAAACTCAGGGCTAGTTTTCATCCTCTTAGTATTCAGCACAAGTGTTCATGGGGAAATATGCCAAAGAGACCAATGGAAATACTAAGAATAATATAGGGAATAAAAAAAGCTGCACTTGAGCAGATTCTTTCCTTCTTTTTACCTAAGCCAGGCCACCATGGTGAATAGTTTCTTGGGAGAAACCAAGAAGCTTTAAAGTGTCAGAAGCCAGAAATCATCCTCATAGTTTCATTATGCAGTCACTGTTGCAATGCTCCACCACATGTAAGGGCAAAATTAATCTCATGAAAAGGTGGTGTCCTCTAAAATAATACCAGGTGAGAACTCAGCACTTCTTATATGCTTTGTAAAACAAATGCTAGTAATTCGGTGGCTCTATAGCAAATAGCCTGTGCCCAGAGTGAGCAGTCAGCAAGGACAGAAAGATTATTCGGCGAATAGCATTTAGGACTTGCTGCAGTGAATAAAGGCTGACAGTGAAGCGGATAGGGAAAATCCAATATTTTCTTCTAAATTCAGCTTCTCAATCACCATGCAAACTGTAACATTTAGATTTTTGTCTGTGTCCCTTTTCCTTGAGAGAAAGGACTAGGTTTCCCTTCTCTTTGAGAGAGGAATAGAGTAGCATTTGGTGCAATTCATTTTTCCCAAACTGACTTATCCAATCTGCAACTTCTTTTTTAAAAAAATCTCACTTTGGTGGTCAAAAAGAAAGAATAAAAAATAGAGTGAATAAAATTAAGCTTGTAAGTAAAATTAGAGTTTTGCACCCTCACTGGTGTTATTTAGGTGAACATAGGTTTCCCAGGCTCTAACATTACAGACCAGGAGCTTTAAAGGTTTTGTCAGTATCCACTGCAGTGAGGACATTCCAGTTTCTAAGAGAGGGAAGCGTGTTCCTTTATGCCAAAGAGTAAACCTTCATTTTATGAGAGCAATACATCTAGGAAATTTGCTGCAAAAATAGCATGGAAAGCAGCAGATGTTTGTGGGAAGAAAATAATGGTGTCAAAACTAGCATGCCAGGAATGATAGAAGACAAAGCAAGAAAAAAGCAAGCAAATATGGAAAATGAGATGTGAACATCATAGACCTTTTTTCTGACAATGTATCACCTGTCCTTGCTGATTTTGGAAAGCTATGAGTATGATCTTCTGCTACTACCTTCATTGCTTTGTACTGCATCAGCTTTCCTAATGCTTGCATTTCAAATTGGTCAGCCAACATACATGTTCTTTCACTATGTATTGAAAAAAATAGCCAAAAAACTCCCTTCTGKTTTTTTTTTGTTTTGTTTTGTTTTTTTTTAATTTAAAGCATGCTGTGCCTTTTACATCAGTGTTGCCTTTCAAATGTGCATGTCAAATGAGTTTCTAAGTCAACACAGGCCAAGTGTAAAAAGTGTGACTAGAACTGTTCCCAGAGCGGAGCTGCAGACCAGATGTGCATCACACCCGCTATCCAAAACCCAACCGAGAGCAGAGGCATTGACTGTTGCTTCACGTCAGTGCACTTCCCAGCTTGTTGCTCCAAAAGAGGAACGCCACTCTAGCTGTTGTAAAATAAAGTATCAGTTACGTTAACATTTTAAAGGAAAAAGAAAACAAATTTGTTGCAGCCTTTGGAGAGGCCCAATGTAATGAGTGATGTTTCACTGCCAACAAAACTAGTGACAACAATTTGGGATATATTTAAGGAATAATGGAAATCTGAGAGTTTTGTCCTCAGCTCAAGCTCTTTTCTTARTAGGGTGTCACATCCCTTCCCTTCTCAGACAGATTTTTCTCGTTAAAAATCCTTGCTTTTCACTGAGTGGAAAAAAACCTCAGGTCTGCTCCTGTACAGAGGGGAACACTGCTGGATTTCAGTAGCAGAAGAGTAGGGAATGGCAAAAAAAGCAGTAGTGACTGCCATTGTACATATGACACATGTTGATAAGGCTGTGGGATCCACCATGAAAACAAAGCAGGGATTGAAGGAAGTTTTACAGTCAGTGGTTTGGCAATCGTAATGGAGAAACAAGGAATAAATCCATGGGAGGGGAGAAGTCTGTGGTGGTCCTCAATCTGTTTATAATATGGAATATTTGTTGGATCTTATTTATAGCATGCACCAGAGAGGTCCCATTGCCTTGCATAATTATACTGGCAAAAATTTCCTGTGTAGATGCTATTTTATCTCAGTACTAGTGCTCAGGCAAGCATGGCATCCCACCAAAAACTGTGACAAGGCATTAGAGCTATTATGGCTGCATCTGTATAAACTGCTTTATCCACATGCCACTGAAACAATTCAGTGTAAAGGGGTCTGAAAGCCTTGTTTCACTCAGGGTCAAGGGAAATTAAGGATGCAGGTACAGGGAGACAAATGGGGTGGAGGAGTCTCATGTGCATGTGGGACACATGGTGAAGTACTTGTGTGAACACTGTGGCACCATCTCCACCTGGAAATTACACAGGTGATCATGAGTAGSTTGTTGCTTTACCCAAGACCAAGGGGCTATAAAAGTCTGATTGTTATATGGTATCTGGTTATACTCGAGGTGATGGTATGTCCCCATGCTATAACCCAGAAGGCAGGCCTAGGAAAGGAGGATGAGTTATAGAGAAAGGGACTGGACACATAGCTATGTCTAGGGAATCTGGGTGATCCCATGGCCTAAAACGTAACTGAGGTTTTCTAAAAGTAAATATACAGTAAATCCATGTAAATCTACAAACAAAAGCTTTGCAACTGCTCCCACCCTATGTGCGAAGCTGCACATTGCACCAACAGTTGATCTGATCTTAGGTTGCTATTCACCTAACTATAACATTGCACCAGTTGACAAATCTTAGAAACTGAGCAGTCTAGGTTGAAAATCTGCTAGAGAACATCTGGTTGACACCAGTGTTATTTCTAAAACCAAAAACATTTTCACAGATTTTCACAGTGAGACCAGAAAATTAGGGTGTGGGCAGAGAACTTGATTTCAGTGAGCAGTGCCATGAAGATAAAGCACCAAAAACAGTTTGAAGGTTGCAGTCACACTTTTGACAGTGCTTATGTGGTGATTAATCAGCCTGGCTAGCAAGAGACTGCAGTACTATTTTCCTTTTCCAGTCTTCCTGTGAGTGTTACTCAGCGTCCATATCTAATATATTCCCTTCAGCTACATGCTAATCCAAATTCAGAGAGAGATACAAAAAGGGTTCAGGTCTTCATCCCTCCAAGTCCAGCTCTCAGCAGTTGGATAGTCACTGGATGCTCACTGGGTGGATCTCCTTTGTGCTCTCACACCACTCATTCTCTGTCCCAAAATAAGGAGCCCAGAAGATATGCCAAGCTCTGTTCTCAATTGCTGCTGATGCCATTAAAGCAGACCAGCCTCAAGAGGAGCAGGGCAGAAGGACAGAGCTCACATAGACAAGGAAATCAAAGCCTGTGTGCTTCCATTGCTTCGTATGGTGGGTGAGATGCATACAGTCCTCACCTCACTAGCATCTCTGGAACTAGTCATAGTCACAAAAATTTTGGGAATGAAAGGGTGAAAAATTCACATTTCAGATGAATCATCTGTTACCAAAAAAAGAGCTAAAAACCCGCAAAACAATAGAGCCCTCTGAACAGAATAAACAAGTGACTTGAAGCAGAACATGCTTCCCATTGTCTTCCCTAAATAAATTTCCTCTCTTTATCTAACACATGCTAGCTTTGGCTATCTTAACTAATTCTAGTCAAGGGCAGAATGTAGCCAAATGCCGTATCTTGGCTACAGTTCTTTTTGGACAATAATGAGACATTTTATTGTATTCAAATATTGTTGTACTTATCAGCACCTGCTGCATGTGCGTATTTTAAGGTTTATGGTTTTATTGGTTTATTGTGGATTTCCTTCTTTTTCTTTATTGAAAGCAGATACCTGTGATTTTTCATGCCTGTTTTAAAAATACATGCAATGGTTGTCACATTTTAGCACTTCAGATGCAAGAATTTCAGCTTCCTGTCTAAAAATCATCTTGCAGATTTTATCACCTTGCAATCCCACTTATAAGTTTAAAACACAAGTATTCAGTCCAGAGCAGCTGGCAGTTTTTCCTTACAGAGGTTTGAAAAGCCATTGAGCCATTCTTTGGAGATTTTCATGTTGAGAATTGTGGTGCATTTTACCTGTTATCTGTCTTTACATATCTCAGTGCTTTCAACAACAGACTTAAGGAACCCAGGTTTCATGTCACTGAAGAGAAACATTACTCTAGAATTAATCAGGATCTGCCATTTTGTTAAAAAGATATGTTGTGATTTATTCTTATTTTAAGATAAACTGACATTGGATTAGCATAATCTAACATTTTAAAATGCTAAACTGCTAGCTATTTCCTCCACAACTTTGGCTTCTGTCTAATACAAGGAGCTGAGCAGACCCACATTCTTGTTAAAATAAGGGCAGATAATCTGTTTTTCTGAAATAGATCATTAGGCTGTTGACATGTTGCCCATGCCCATGGCAAAAATTACTAGCCAGCTTGTAGACATGATAAAGACAAATACATCAACTTTTGGCACTAAAAGTAAAATGACCTCATGCAATTTAATACCAAATTGCAAGTATCAAAATACCAAGTAAATCTTTACTAATACTCCTAGATTATTTTCAGATAAAACCAAACAACATTCTGTTTATTTAGAAGGAATGCTTTAAAGAAAATTAAGCTCAGTAGTGGAAGGCTAAGAAAAATACTACCCTGCGTTCTCATGGCTTCTTTTTAAATTCAAATCAGCCTTAGCACAATCAAAAAAAATTGTAACGACACCTTTATAGACACTCCTAACCACTGGTTTCTATCAACGGGCACAGCCTCTTGAGCAAAGTCTCTAGCTTCAAGCACGAGGTACTATCCCAATGGTATGAGCTGGCATTTATGAGCTCTCACAGTAGGACAGTGTAGACCTCTGGGTTACAGTTTCAGTCAGAGACTGAAAATATCTTCCCAGTGCAGTTCTGATCTGAGCTAGGGCTGTTCTCAGTCTTCCCACCAGCAGCAGCCTGAAAGAAGAAAAAGTAGATGGAAAAGCCCATGATTAAAAAAAAGTAGGCATAGCTTTGCTGTTTCCTGTCAAGCTGAGAAGACCCTAAGAGGGAATGGGACAGAAATTCAAACACACTAACTTATGAATGACTTCCGCTTTCCATTCAGGGTAGTATAGAAAAGAGGAAAAGAAGTGAGAAGTGAGACATGCATGGCTGTCCCACATTTCCTGATGGCCCAAAACARTTGCAGCAGCACCAACTGTGAGCCAGTGTGACAGCACAGCCATGTATCTCTCTCGTTCTCCAGCACCAGAGAGTGCAAGAGAAAAGAAAGGAGCAAATCATGCTGTCACGAAGCCTTCTCGTAAGCACTGTGGCTGTAATTTGTTGGTCTGAGCTGCTTTGCCAAGGTGGAAATTTAGATTATTACAAATTACATCCAGCCTGCAGGCACGAAGAGTGCACACCCCTAGAGTGACTTCTGTCCTTTAGGGTGTTCCCTCAGATAGGACTGCAATCTATGGAACACTTATCTTTTTTTCTTTCGTTTTTTTATTACTCTGGTTAGGGACTCAGCTGTATACTGTGAGTGCAAACATTAAAGACCACAAGAAACTGAATAGGAAAACCAAAAGTCCTACACTTGAAAAGGAACAGTGCTGGCTGGCCCAAGTAGTCACTTAAAAATACAATCGGGACAGGAAAGACACAGCATGTGAGTAGACTGTCATGAATGGCTCTATTTAATGCAGGGGAAGAACCAAAAATAGAGTTTTTTAAAATAGCCAGGTCAGACATTCCCTGACAGAAAAATCCCACAGCATGCTCCTGAGATGCCCCATGCCAAATGCCAGAGCAGGGCCGGTGCTGCTCCTCCAGCCTCTACTGCTCAAGCTCAGCATAGTCTGGCAAAGCACATCTGTTGTGGGGCTAAAGGACCCTACGGCAGGGCATGGTGCCAGAGGAAGCCTCAGTGCTCCTGAAGAAAAGAGCAATTTTCTGTCTACAGACCCAGAAACTGAATCAGTCTACCCAAACCCAGTGCCTGTTCTCCGGAACAAACACATTCTTTCCTTCTGGCTTTCAACCTGCCCATTTTTCTGCCTGCGTTCAAAAAAGAGAAAACTTGTGGGTGAATGGATGTGGTTTTGTTTCCTAAGCTGGCCTTTGTCTCTTTAATTCCCTTATTTCCTTTTCAGAAAGAACATTTTCCCTGCCTTACTTAAGACTGGAAAGCATAGGAGAATCCCTGTTTCAAACAATACTTTTGGCTACAATACTATTTTGTAATTGCATTTGTTTTAAATACTGCCCAGCTAATCTGGTTATATCCTGGGGCCATTTTCCCTGGTTATAGCTCTGAAACAAATGATGATTTATTTTCTGGTTGTTACTTAAGTGCATATAGATGTGATCTTCGAAGGAGCCTCATTTGTCTTTATTCAGGTCATTTGGTAATCAGGCACAAGAAACTAATCAAAGTGACTAAATGATGTCAGCTGACTACATTATTTTTTTCCAAAAACTTTTAAGCAGTGCTCTGCAGCTGTATATAAGTAACCTTTCTACTGGGAATTGATGTCTTCCACGGTTTTGTGTTTTGGAGGAACATGTGTTCAGGGACCTCACCAGCTGCCTACGGAAAACCATTTTGCTCTCAAAGCAAAAACATATGTCAGGTCAAGGTAAGGGATGCATTTGAAAAAAAAGAAAAATGTCTTAAAAAGTGATGCTGAAAACTGTCAGACAGCTAGCCATGCACCACAGGAAGTGGTAGCGGATTAGAATGCCCCCAGAGCTACAGGAAGGCAGGGTGCTCTGCAAATGGATGAGTTTCCATTCTTAACCTGTGAGGGCAGGAGGCAAGAAGTAGAGCTGCAATTAGCAGTTTGGCAGCAGCTCTGTTTTGACTGAACAAGGCCCCACAGACTTGTAAGCAACGTGCCAGCTCAGTTTGCCCACAGACAGCTTCCTTCAGTGCCGCTGATGTCAGCACTTCCCGCCTGGGTCTGCTTCTGCTCCCCAGCAGCCAGCCAATGCTGCTCCCACAGGGCCCCCATCAGCCCTGGGGGAAGCCTTGCCAAACCAGCAGAGCCTTGCCCAGAGTTGGGAGTGTGGGCTTCTAGTAGCCAAGAGAAGGCTGACAAACAGACTTCAAGAGCTATAAAATGCTCTGGATGGCAAAGCAGAACAGAAAAGCCTGGAGATGGCTTTCCAAGAACCAAGGTCCAGGGATTGCTAGAACAGCCCTGTGAAACACAACACTGAGCAAAGCGTTTGAGCTTTTAGCGCCCACACAAAACAAACACAGCAGTGTGCAGGTGTCCTGAGTAAATGTGGGGATGGGAGGAGAATCCATGTTGCTATAAATTCACAAAATAATTTGCAAATGTGCAGTGTCTTGTCCATTCTCCCTCCTGCAGTGTGTGCCTATGTAAACAATATACATACAGATCTCATACACTCTACTTACTAACCTTGCTCTTTGGTGATGCTCTTGCAGCAGTGAATATGGTAATTATGAGTGATTAATTACAAGCCAAGTAAGTCATGTGTGAATGTAATCTCACACTTCCAAAAGGGGCTGAAACAAGAAAGAGGCTGTTATGTCTGTCATATAAGTCACATGTTTGTCAATGATAGAAACAGTAATAAAAAAATTTGGCTACTCTGCCTTCATGAATACTTATGGAACACCAGTAGTGGGAGAGTAAAAATAAAAAATAACAGCAACAACAGAACTAATAGTCACAGTATCATCTAGATYTTACTTTTCAAGCTGATATCAAATAGGAACATGAAGCTGCTTCTGGAAGGAGTATAAATTAGCACAATTTGCTCTGCTGAAGAAATGTATCTGCATGGTAGTACAAGCAGACATCTCCCACAGACACACATCTTTGCATCTGACTTCAAGATCCAGTACCTCCTTAGTAACCTCCCTTCTCCAGCATTTCTTCCTAATCRCCATGTTCAGCCAGTCCCTTTCTTGCCCTGCATCCTGGCAAGTCAGCCTCCCCACCTGATTTCAGTCTCTCTGTCTATATCATTGTTCCTCTTCCAGCCTGTCTGGGTACGAAGGGCAGAGGAGTCACAAGAAAGACGAGTGTGCAACCCCTCTTGACCATGTACAGACCCAGCAGCTGGAAATGGGCATCACAAAATCGTGCTGGAAGCATCCCTGAAGCCTGAGCCTGAAGCATGCAATGCCAGGTCTGTCCAGCACAGGAAGTTGTAGAGGTTCCAACACACCACAAAGATTTTCATTGCTAAATTCTTCTGAATGTGAATAAATTGCAATTTGTCAACTGTTTATGACTTGGCAAAGCATGAGTGGGTTTTCCCTAAAGGACTGAAAAACACATCCCCCACAGAAAGGCAGCTCTAGTGCCAAACCAAGAGCCCCTACTCCAAAGCTCCAGGGCACTTGAACTTCCCAAGGAAAAGGTTACCTAACCCTTTTTAGCTTTGGAAACCAGTGCATTGTTTACCCTTTGCCTTGTTCTCATAAACAGCAGAACTACTTTAACTGATGTTTTCAGAAACAAAAACCTGCCCAAGGCATGGAAAATTCTCCTACATCTTGTGGAACACAAAAGTCAGAGTTTTACTGTGGGAAATAACAAGCAGCCAGGGCTGCCAACCCACCTAAAATCACAATGAAATAACTGGTGTTACAGTGGCAGGGTAACTGTACCTCTCCCTGACGTGGGCTCCTGCTATACTTGCACCCAAACCCACAGGCTTCCCTGCAAGTGCAAGCTGAGACTCAGGCATGCAGGTTCTCTCTCCCAGGCCACCAGCAGCCCAGTGACTGGGACGAGTGCATTCAGCAGACATTGGTTTGGGAGGTGACTGCCACCCACTGCAGAGCAGCAGATGCTGGTGGCACTAGGACTTGTCCGACAGCTTTCATTTCCAGCAATCTAATATTTCAAGCCAGCAGCATGAGGCCAGGAAGGAGCTCATATGTCACTGAGGTTCCTGCACTTCCCCTCTGTTACGCCACAAGTGGCGTGTCCCGACACGACTCACAGAATAAATAGCTAAATCTCTTTCTTCCCCCAGACCTCTACAGACTCGGGGGGCCATAATATACCTCATAATGTATTCCCGCAAAGCCTGCAATAATTCACTTGTCATAATACACCCAGGATACAGGCCAACAAAAGCAGATTTGTGTTTCATCTTACATTCTGATCTCTCAAGTTATGATAAAAGAAAACAAATTGAAATGCAAGGCACTTTTTTTTGGACCCTGTTTGTGGTTTATTATTACAATGAGCTAAACAGGCCTAGCAGAAACATTTGATCTACATAGAACAAGCTTTCATGTGAGCCAAAAGACCACTTCCACCACTTAAAAGGATGAACAAAGATCAGGACAGTTCCAAGGGGTGGCAGAGGGAAGGTGTAGACCTCRAAGGGTTAGCAAAACCCTTTATAGGAGCAAAAGAAGAACCCAACAACACTATCATCTCTGTTTCCGCAAAGGACATGGTTCAGTAATTTAATTTTCCTTTTCCAAGAAATAATCAGATCTTAGGTTAAAGTCACATACAGTAGTATAAAAATCATATCACACTGTGGAAAAGCCTCTCTTCCATACCAAACAGAAACTCACTTGTGAAAACATATGGCAGGAACAAGCTGGCATATCTGTTCATGTTTACTTATCCTGGCAAAGAGGGGAAGAAACAAATTATTTATAGTAATTTGTTCTTCATTATAGTGTTTTGCTTTATATCCCAGATGATTATCATGTTTTTTACCAGTTAGCACTTTGCTAAATTCCAACTTGTATCCACCTTTCTCTGTACCATCCTTTCAATTGGTTTTACTTTCCTGGGTTCAGGTACATTCCTTATGCATACTTTCCGGATTTCCCTTTTTTTTTTCCTCTTTTAAGTAGGTCTTCTGCACTTATTTTTTCATGATGGGAGTAGCGAATTAATGTTGTTGAACATACCAGCAAGTGCTGACAAGGTGTTCTAGCCTGTTAGCAAGGGTTGTCTTCTGAATCTGCTGGAAGAGTTGCATTTATCTTTCTGTTCACACAGGTAGTTTCCCTCCTAATCTCAATGCATAGAACAGCCACATGAACTAAACCTGAATGCACTGGCAATCAGTGGCGGCAGCTGCAAGGAGAGACGTATGGTCAAGGCTGACAAAAAGCCATGCACGGCATCTATCAAAGTATGGAAGGAAGGCAGCAAACCTTATCTACCTCTGCTGGAAGGAAACYTTTCTTTCATTCTCCTGGAAGGCTACAAGAGGGGACTAAGAGAGCTGCTTCCAGCCATGGTGTCTGAGAGCAGCCAAGAAGTCACAGTCACATAAAGGTTTTCAAGAATATGTGCAGTGCAGCCACTTCAGGGAATGTGATAGACACGGTCACTTCTTTGGTTTGTTCCTATTCCCCAGCCTACATCTTTGTCTTCTCTCTTTCGTCTTCAGCCACAATGTTTTTTTCCTTTCTTCTTCTTCGAAGCAGTGAATGATTTGCTGTCTAGATAGGAATTCAGGTCACAACTGGGATAGTCACACAAAGTCCTCTTAGCATGTGCAGGATGCATGAGTGCATTAGATGTCTTCTCTTAGGTTTCCTTCATTCACAAAAATCCTGCAGCTATAGCATTGTAAGGTCTGAGGAAATAGTATTTTGAACATTGTCAGGAATTATTGACTCCATTAGATGCCAACATACTGCACAGACATTGCAGGGGTAAAATYTCCCACCTTGTCCTCACTGGTCTCCTTGATGGCATGCAGGAAATCTTTATGCACGCCTTTCCGATTCCACAATTTAATAATAGCTGACATAATTAAATCCTATAGGTACATGGTTCAGTGAATGTTCTGCACAATGGAATTTATAACAAGTACAAATATTACAAGACCTAATTAAATTTTATATGTTGAACAGTAGCTTGTGAATAAATTTTATGCATCTGCCAAAACAGATTTATGTGAGATGCTCTTCTATACACAGAGACATAAAGGTGAAATTTAGAATTTTGACTTGGGTACAAAATAAGCTGAAGAAAGAAAGTAGCATTCATTTGGTTTTATTCAGTTACTGTTCTTTTCTCAATTTTAGCAGAATTTTTTTCTCTACAATCTCCTGGGACTGTCTAGAATTCTAACACTGGAACAGCTACTGGCAGCACTATTTTCCTGGACCGATTTTGCATGCTTTTATAATTCTGACAACCATTTAATTAGCATCTTCAGAGGAAGCTGGGGCATGGATCTCACCATTTTGCACTATTTTTTCATTTTTCGTAATTACACTTAGCAAGACTAATAGCACTAAGGAATCTGTATTCAATCACTGGCTATTGTACATCTACAGCATCAGAAGATACAGAAGAGAGTAAGTTTAGTTCTGAACAAGACATGTACATGGTCTCTGGGCAGCATGTSATGCAGTATGGCATTTATTATGAGTACAGCCACACAGTGGAAAATTTTAGGGGAGAATCCTCAAGAAGCCAGCTCCCATAAAAGTAGCTTCAAGGATTCAGGGCAGTCTTGCAACTACCAAATCTTAGACTCTTACTAAACATGAYGAAGAAGATCAATAACCATTTCTGGTTTTAGATTTAGGCATGCTTGTTATTCCCAAAACCTCTTCCTGAAAATTACAGATTGTTGTAGTTATCTTCCATCTATGCGACTTTGGCCTCTTTGAGTTGGTGTGGAAAAAGATGCACAATATGTAAAGTGTGCCTCTCATCTTGAAAGAGATCACCTTTTTATCGACGTCTTTTGACAAGAAGCGCTTACTCAATACATTCAAATTTCATTCTGGTGACTTAAGAATTCAAACTACACTTTTACTCTTCTTCATCCATTCTGTCCTTAAGACAACAAATCATGACAAGAATCCAATTTGCAAGTCGAGCTGGAGTATGTTTTTCCTACATATCCTCGACAGACCTTCTTAGTGAATAAAAGTATCACACAAAAGCTTCCTCTAACTTTCTTTCCTATGGATAATAATACAAGGCAACGGTTCATTTTTGCTTTAGTCAGGCCAGTTTTGCACAATTAAGAGATAGCTGAGAAACAACTGGTTTTATGTACAAATAAAAAATATGCACACGCATGCATCTATATATAAGTATGTGCACACACATACTCAAGAAATGGGACACTTAACTTCTACAAGACGGTTTTCACAATGAGACCTCACATCGTCATCTGCCAATTGGACCTAGATCCTAGTAATAGGTTCAGAGCACTGTCCTTACAAATTAAAAACTCCCAAGAAGAAACATCTGTTTTACTGCAAAGGAAGTCCACATGCAACGGTTTATATCCTACCCAGAACATTGCTGCTGGTTAGGATTTAATGGGTATAGTTGCACAAGAGAAGAAAATCTTTGTTTCCCACACCATCGTGGAAGAGTAAAACTCTTCAGATGAAAATCAGAGCTCTTGGGAATAGAAGCAATTCTACCCTGTCACGGAAGCTACAGCTACACAGGTTTTGAAGCTTTCTCATTTAAACCATATAGAACATCTCCCTGTGTATGCACCAAATACTACATTTGTGGTTCTCAAACAAAGGCTTTCATGTTGCAGGTTTTAGGCAAAACTCAAAATGTAGAAGGTGTGAATGTGCAAATGGAAAGTGAGAGGCATTTCTGAGCACTCCAATTAGATGCTTAAAATTTGATTGTAAATTCTCTCCCCAAACACCCTTGTGTAAAACTGCATTTCTAAATACATTGTTGAAAAGCTAGTGCAGGTTTCTCATTAAAAAATCCATACAACAGTGGGAAAAAGCCTTCTAGTGAAATGTTATAATAGAGAAGCCACAGACAGTTTTATTAAAATTATATTAAGAAAGTAATAATGTAGGCAAGACATAACAAAAAACAAATTAATGAATCAAGCAGTCACTGTAAATCATCTGCAAGGGTTTTTTTCATACAGTAACATCAGGCACAAAAGACTCAGCCTGTCTGGAGATCACAAGAGTCAGAAGACTGCAGTTTCTGTATTAAATTATTACCACACTGTCATCGTTTGACCCGGTGTGAGACAAATTTGATTGGTTAAAAACAGGTAAAGGACAATTCTATGAGCCACTTCGTGTTCCTGTGATGTCTCTGTGAAAGGAATGTTAGAAAAACCCTAGGAAGTGACGCAGGACTGGCTCTCACTTCCTCTCTTGCGCCCTTACTCCCTGCTGACCCACGAGAGGCAGTGGCTCTCCTCCACCCCCRGGCCAGGGGCCCACGGTCCGGGGGGCCGGCAGGGGCAGCCGGCCTCACCTCCACCGGTCCTGTGCCGTTCCAGACCTGAGAGGAGCTGGTCTGATGCCATCTGGACCAAGGCCAAACAGAGAAGCAGCTAAGCGAGGCCGAGCTGGGAAAGCCAAGAAAAGCCAAGAGAAGCTAAGCAGATCTAGGCTAGCRGAGAGAGCCGAGCTGGTGAGATCGAAGGGTGACCTTGCTTTTAAGATAAGGCAGAGGATCTATGTAGCAGCCAAAAAGACTAACTAAAATTTGGACGGCTGCCAGTGCAGAGAAAACAGAATGGGGGAGGAAGGAGCCTTGCACCCAAGAAAGCAAGCCTCTCTATATTGGGAGCATGTAACTGTTATGAATACTTTTGTAGGCATTTTCTGCAAATATTAACCTCTTCTCTAAGCTAGAGTGAAAGGAAAGCAGTCACGTGAAAGACTAAATATGGAGTCCAGTACCCCAAATGGAAGAGAAAACAAGGAGAGGCAGGAAGTGCCAGAGAAGCCATCTTTACCAGCATTTGAGATGCATTTTTTTTTCTGTGAGCTGTGCTGTGTGATCCGGAGTAATACCAAACTAAATATCTTTTTAAAATCACAATTTAGACGTGGGGGAGTTTGAAACTTACAACCTAAAATAAGAACATTTTTATGTTGTGTGCAGATGAAGCTTGCAGCCTTTGGAGATTATGAGTAAAGCAGGAGCCTGTTGCCTTTGGTGCCTTTAGGCTGGAGTGACTTACTCTTAAAAGGTTTAACCCCAACAGACTTTTCTTGTGACCCACAAACTGCGAAGTGTTTGTGGGAGAGAGGATACACCACTGCAAAAACCTGGGCGGGCTGTGGTGTTTCTGGCAGGTTTGGAACCATGCTGAAGATACTTCTTAGGGAACTGTCCTCCGTGGGATGGATCCCACTACACTACAGAAAGAACTCTCTTTATCCCATGAGGTGGCAATAAGAACTCTTAATCATAAGATCAGAATCTCATGTTTATGTTCTTTGCGTGATCAGTGAGAAGGATTGGAATGTATGGGAAGAGTGATGTTTGTATATTATGCCTTAATATTTTCATTATTTTCTTATTCTTTCTATTCTTAGTAGAGTTAGTAAATAAATCATTTAATCATTTTTCAAGTTTGCAGCCTGTTTTTGCTGTCTTCTCTCCTCTAAAGAACTAAGTGTGGGGATCTGGAGTTTGCCTCCAGGTGAACCCATGACAACTGCTAACCATGCTATGTATTCTGGACTGAAAAACTCACTCCATCCAAAATTTGCTTACAACTTGAGAGCTTTCTGTAATAGCCCTAGGCTTAGCAATGTATTCATCTACACCTGAATAAATTCCTTTTCTTCAACCAGTAGTGACACAGACACCAAGTGACTCCAGTTTCACTTACGTGTGATGCACAAGTTGATAATGTCTTTCCTTTCTGTGCAGTAGAAGAGGTGATTATGTGGCTGCTTCTTCTAGCTACGCAAAAGCTGTGCACTGCAAATACATGTGGAATAGGAAAAGGTTGTGTTTCCCTGCTCTTTCTGTGCAAGAGACTGAGGGTAGCAGACCACGTGAGAAAAAAAAAAAAMCTCAAAATGAAGGACAGAAGCTTAAAGACAATTCTTTCACCCTAAAATACAACTACAAATGTCATTGTATGAGTCAATATGTGACTGTAAATACCACACAGTGCCTCACACACAGAGTTGTCAGGGAGGGAATAAATGTGAGACTATCCTAAGGTTGGCTGTGCSCTGACCTCGGCTCTGCACTGATGAAAAGAAAGCCCAAGGAGAAGCCTCCTGAGGAATTAGCTCCAAGCAGGTTTCAATGCAGTTCAGATTTAGTCTGTGGCTACCTGAATTTCAGACCCAGTGAGAATCCTTGGTCCCAGGCTATGCTTTTGAGGTGCTATTTATCCTCCTGTGCTAAATTACAGCCAGTCAACTGCTGTTTCCAGGCTCCTGGGGGAAAAGACGGGTCCCTGCAGTGATGTCAGAGCTCCATATCCCTCCTGCCAGTTAGCAGCTGCAGTGGAGAAGGTGCAAGACAGCATCCTCTGCCTTCACAGTTCTCCCCAGCACTGGCTACTCTATTTTTTCATTTAGATAGAAAATCAACATTGAGTAAATTGGATGTCTCAGACTCTTTCTTTTTGGCCTAATATCCCTTTAGCTTTCCTGGCAATGTTTCTGTCAAAAGTTATAGTCTGATCCTTAAATACTGAATACCATACATGTCTAGTAAACATCAAGAGCTTAGAAATATGAAACTGCCTCAGAAACCTTCATGTTTGACAAGCCATATTCTTTTTTCATTTGGAACACGCTTTTCTCCCAGAGGGAAATGCACACATTAGAATGTAAAATCAATACATTGAGTGTGAATTTCTGTGCTGTTTCCAAAGTGAATTTCAACCTGTAAAGCATTCAGATATATATGCATTTATGTGCAAAACAATGACCTGTCTATTCACATTATAGACAACCCACAAATATAATTTTGACCACTCATTTATGTATTGAATTGCAGCCAGCTGTAAAAACCAAACTTTGCAGCTGCATCAGTAAAGCAGCAGAACAGTAGCCATAAAGGACAAACTGTTCTCCTAAGGCTGAACTGTGATGGGGAGATAGGGACACAGTTTTAGGGGAATCTGCATGTACTTTATCACAATTCTGTAGGAGGCATCGGGCATTATGCTTCATAATAAATGCTTCCATTTTTTTATCAATTTTATCCTAGTGAACTAAGAATTAAGTCTATTCCTACATAGAGAAACATTGTATTTAATGTTTACTCCACATGCACAAGCATCCCAAACACAACAGTTTTTATTTCTGCTGAATCAGGACCAACCCACTCACCTTCCACTAAATTTCTGCTAGAGTTTCCTAAAACTCAGAGACCAGCTTTATACAAAGAATACAAAACCACAGCACTCTAGATGGGACCGTTTTGCTGATGAGACTAAAAGCAGTTCTATTTTCCAGGGTGGTAAAACTCTTGACAAAAAGTTTATTTCCATTTTTCTCTGGGGGAAACGAGAGGAGAGTCTGACCCAACAGCATATTTACGATTTCATGCAAACAAAAATAAACTCAACTGTCTAATTGTTTTCCTTGGGCCCCATCCAAAGTGTTATGCAAGTGCTCAAACAGCCAACAAAACCCCTCAGTTAGATCTTCTCCAGTTGAACCATGTAGTTTTTCTGACATCTAGTGGCAAGTAGTGTGGAATTTTTACTTCTTAATAGAAAGTCTGGAATTAATTTACTTCCTCCTAGGAATTTTTGGCAGGACGGAGCCTTCAAAAAAGCAAATTGTATAGGAAAATCCTAGCCAGCCCCCATGTCCTACCCTGAAGAACACATTTTCTGCAGTGTGTACTGAAGACTCATGAGGTAAAGCACCAAATTCAGAATATGCAAGGGCTCATTCTACAGGCCTTATGAATGTTTGCTTTCCAAATGCAAGCTCTAATATTGCTTGTGAGCTTCTCCCCCAATCTTAAAGAGAAGTTGCAGCAAGTCTTTGCAAGCACCTCACTTAAAAAGCTGTGTTATTGCTCTGGAGAACTTTTCCTCAGCTGTTGCTGGATGGTTAGTGAAAGACGTAAATCCTTCACAGGACTGGCTACATGTGAGTTCTAGGTCTTTCAAATAATGTGCAATTGTTGCAAAGAAGCTGAGTGGATTTTCCTTTCTCCTGGAAGCACATCTTTAGGCAGTATCCGATCTCCTTAAAAATGTATAGTAACTATTCCTTGGGTTCCTAAAGCTCAGTAAATGCCCAGACATGATAAAAAAATGAACTATTGAAAAGAAGCCCACTAGAAGTTCTTGAATTAATTCACTGTATCAACAAAAGTCGCATGGGGAATGTGAAAATGACCAMAAAGTTCTTCAAGATTTAACATCCTGTATTCCACAGATCTCTCATGGCCTGAACCCAGTGACTTCACTAGGACTTTGCATACGTGAGTAAGTAAAACTGCACTACAGAAATAGACCTGTAAAGCAAAATAGCTGGTTCCAAGGATATGACATCCATACAATCCCCAGTTCATGGGGGACCACCTYAGAGAAGGTCTAGCAGTCCAGCTGCACGGAAAGGCCTGCCGCCAGTGGCTGCAGCAAAAGAAGTGCTCCCCTTGTGCGCACTTTTCGACTCCTTCTCCCTAGAGGGATGCAGTTTGCATACTCTGGGGCTAAAATGGTAATGTAGATGTATTTTACTCTAGCTTCTTCATGCATGAGCACTTTTCTTCCCTGAACATCACTCATCTGCTTGTAGCATACCAGGAGGGTGAGCCACCTGTGTTCCTCCTGTGCATTGCCTGTCTCTGGTCGCACGCAGYACTAGCAGCTGCTTTTGCTTCTGCTTCGGTATCGACCTGTTCTGTAAAATGCCTTAAATTCTATGGATTAAAAAAGAATTAGACTGAAGCCATAGCTCTTCAACAGAAACAACAGGAAATGTTATTCCTTCCGTTAGAAAAAAAAAAACCCTACTGTGGATAAAGAAAGATTGAAAGACAAAAGCGACTGTGAGACTGAACACTCCCAGAAAGATGGCCCTCATTATATGTGATTGCCAAGTAGTAAGATAAATGGTGACTTTGAATTCCCTGAGCAAAACTATAGCCCAGCTTTATGTACATATGTGTCTCGCTGTGCCTCTGTCCTATATTCCTCAATGACCTTGGCAGGCACATACTTCTGCCTTTCTAGTTCCCATTCCTCTCTCCCTGCCCTTTCCTACCAGCTTCGCGCCATTGAGCTTCTTTTACAAAACAAAACAGAGAAGCAATCTGCTCCTCTATTACTCAGCAGATACTACTGGAAACTAAGTAATTTTAGGCAGAATTAAAGGTAGATTATGGGTCCCTTAAGCAGTCCACTTGTAGTCAACGGAATTGTTAATGCAAGATATTTACAAGATATAAAGTTTTTTCTTTTAAATAAACTCCGTAATTTCTCCCATTTCTGATGCTGGCTCCTGGTTTTCTACAAAATCAACTTAGTTTAATTTTTTCTTTGTCTCAACACACAAATACCTGACAAATGCACATTAGCGGTTTTTTCCCTCTAAAAAAAATATTCCATTTGCATCATAATTTTTTTATAATCTGGAAAATCCTTCCACCCATACGCAACTGTGGAATGCCTGACAGACCCACTACAGTATTAGAAAGATTTTCCAGAGTAATGCTGATGTGAGGCTTGCAACAGGACAGAGCACCACGAATCACCTTATTTCTAAAGAGGTGATGATTTAAAGGTACCATTTTGGCAGATGCAAAGCACAGGAGAGTTTTAACCAGTATCCCATCCTCCAACAAGACGTACATATGGTGCATAGGGAATTACAAAGCTTGAGAATTCAGACAGTGTCATGCACATTAAATACAGAACATACAGTCCTTCATAACGTGTAGCAAAAGAAATCTCCCTTCCAAAAGAGACCTGTCACCTCGACAAAGATGTATTGTCTGTATTGCATGAATGTCTGCAACACCACTTAAATACAGAACATGTAATGAGTCCTGCAGTTATACTGAAGGGAACATCCTGTTTTATTTTTCATACAAGGCCTGATTCTGCTGTGCCTTGTGACAGCACAAGGCAGGAGTCACTCACCTGAAGCCCTTGGTGTTAAAGTGACATTTCCAAAGACAGAGCTGCAATATTCTTCTTCAAAACAGAAGTGTTAACTGCCAAACCTGCAGTGCCTCCAGTTCAACTTCCTTTCAGTGAGACTCACAGTTATTACTCGGGCTTCAACATCTTCATGGACAATTATAAAACCCTTCTCCAGTCAGTGTGGCTGTCCCAGTTCTTGCCAACAAGTAATTAATTTATGCCCCAAGCTGTGACTGAAGTAGCTTACATACGAACAGAGAAATAGGAGCTACCTTCTCCCCATTTTCAAAGCAGTATTGACTATTTCTGTTTTCTTCTACGACTGTACTAGTCTTATATCCAACCAAGTCGCTTGTAAATGGATTAATAGATGAACAGCACAACCTGGAAGTGGTAATAGAAGAGAAACATTAAGCATTTTCATCCATACAAAGAGAACATGGATGGCAAAGGACACTGTTTTGTTCTAAACTATGTATCCGAGGGTACAGGGCAATATTCTTTCAAGTGTTGTGTACCCTTTAGCTTATTCGGCTGAATGGGGTCTAATTGTGTTCAGGTTTTATGTATGGCCCTTCCCTAAAGTATCAGCTCACTCTCTGCAAGAGAAAGAAAGTTTAAAGCCCACCTGACTGCTAAAACCACAGTGCCAAGAAATATGCCTTCCATTAATTTGGGGGCTGTGAAATGACACCTATTTTAAATGGACAGGAAATTTTAACGCTTTTTCCATGCACTTTTTTTTTTCTTTAGTATCCTTCTGAGAACAATTTAACCTCAGATGCTGGAAAATCCATGCTTTATTACAAACTGGGAATTTTCTTTGCATGATGAGTTGGTTTTGCACACATTAACTGAGATTTCATGATTCCCAGCATAGCAATTAGGTTAAGCAAGCACCTGCACTGCGACATCTCCAAACCTGACCAGAGCAAGTTATGCTTATTTGTTGGGTATTGACAGTCAGTTGAAGCACAAACTGTGCAATAATCAATCCCACTTAGTCCTGATCCTACTTTTAAGGACCCAGATATTATTTAAAAGTTTGTATTTACACCATCTCTGAAGGGTGTAACTGCCATCTGGGAGTTAGGAGTCAAAAGTCTTACATGGTCAGGTCTAAACTCAACCAGTTATGCCTTTTAATAAATTCCTGTAAACACTGGCCCAAAAACAACAACAAATGACATCAGTCGCAATGTAAGGTAACTAAAATAATATTACAAATTTATAATTTTTGACAACRTCTTGCAACATGATACCAGTTGCAGTGGGTCTGGGACAGTATATCCAATTGTAGCATAAATAAGATAAATTCCTTTAACCTCACCTGGGTTGTTATCTGCTTACAGTGGGGCTAAATTTCCCTGTATATTTCTAGGCAATGTGTGTACATGCCATGTCCATTTAAAATAAATGGTTTGTTGGAGCATTATACATCTACCTGAGCAGTTGGTTACCCTTCCTCCATTAGAGTACGGAGGCAGATTCACACTCAAGCACATAAAATTTGCATTTCCTCTTTTTTGCTCATCTGTAACAAGAACAAAACCTGCTAGCACCCAAGTTTAAGAAATAGCTTTGCTGAAAAGATGTCTACGGTCCATTCCCAGCAAACTGGTGATAGCGCTACAGTGACCATTTACCCAGTGTGACTGGCTAAGAGTAAGGGGCAAGACCTATTTTCCGGCAGAAAAGAACTACTAAGATCCACATTGCTACACAACACTTCTAACCTTAAAGGCATCTCAGACACAAAGACTGTTTTCTATCCTCAGTCTTGTTTTCAGTCAGTCATATCCCTTGGTAAATAATCCCTGGTTTTGTTTCCAAAAAAACAGAGATGAATGTTAGAATGGGCTATGGATAACATATTACCTAATGCTATTCAAGACTAGGAGAATTACCTGTTGGAAATTATCTGGAAGGGTCTTAATGAATACCACAAGGTTTCTGCTGAACAGACGTTCTTAGCCACTCTAGAGAGATTCTACCTTGGATCACGCTTAATTGCTTGGATTTCATAAGGTGCACCAGATGTCAGGGTCAGCAAGTCGTCTTGCTGTTTCAGGAAAACTGCCAGAAACATTGGCTGGCTCTGTTCCAGGGGACTGACTTCATGCAGCAGCAGGATAGCAGTCACTGGTCRTCCTATAAAGGTTTTCATTTCAATCCTGACTTCTAAATGGTGAGAACTACAGATAAACAGGAAACTCAATAGTTTTTTATGCCTAGAGGGATACACACATACCAAAATTATTTCAAGTGTGGCAAAGGATATCTAAGATCCATCAGCCAAGGGAAAGGATGGCATAAACACCGGCCATGAAGAAAAACAGGCTGGAAAGCAAGGAAGATGTTTTAATTATTCACACTCAGACATACATTAGTGCTGTTGACTGTCTTTTGTCTGCCTGGAGAGTTCATTTTTGAAATCCCAATATAAAATATTGCAGTCCTTTAACTGTAAGCTCTCCTGCTGCCAGAGGTCAACTCTCATCAAGCTGGTAAGTCTCTGGGAGAGTCAGAGAAAGCTGCCCACCCTTTCCATCTCAGCAGATGATGGTGGCAGCTCAAAGCGCAGAAAGGTAGGAGGCCAAGGGATTTGTTATGACAACAGAAATCTGTGTTTCATTTACCTTCCTCACACAAGAATAAGGATTTTTTCACATTTATCATTCAAAATTAAATGGTTTAGGTCTAAAACTGTTCGTCAACTTTCGCTAGTGAAGTTTTTAGAGATGGATACAGATGCTGTGGAACAGTCTTTCCTTGTACCAAATTAAAGGTGTTTGTAATGATGAGGACCAACTTGATGTCATGTGTTCGAGGGCAAAAAAGGGTTGAAGGGGGTAAAAAACACTGCAGGATTAGGTTAGAGAAAAATGTAGTACACACAAGCAGCTAGGACAGGTGTAGGGAACTAAAACAGTCAAACAATTAATYGTAACCACTGCATAATGGTTTTTCATAACTTTTTATAACAACATATGAAAGCCTATGAGGGAGAAAGTCTGGAAGGGAAGGTTGCAGATGGCTGCTGATATGCCTGCTAAGTCTTTCTTGCGGTGGTTTAAAAGCAAGGAAAAGGGTAACAAGACACCATGTCCATTGTCGCCATGTGGACAGAAAGTTGAACTGCAGCTAGACAGCTCTGGTCAGCTGAGACAAAGTGTTCCTCGTAGACCTTCTGATATTTTTTAGCCATCTATTCTCAGAAAGTTTGTCATTAATGCTTCAGGCTGGTCTACCCCTGGAGAGTTTCAGCCATTTGTAAGTAAGTTTGTCATTGGAGAATTTGCTGTGGGTAAAGTAAAGGGGGAAAATCCTTGGAGAAAAGTAGAAATGCCCTCACTGGACAACTTACTTTCACTGGAAAAGTCATCCATTTCCTCTAATGTTCATGAGTCGTTTACTGGACTGTAGTATTTTTAGTTTGGGTGGTTGTTAAAGATAGGATTATAAATAAATGTATGCCTGAGTGCTATTCCAACCACTTTTCCTTGACACCGTGAATTGATATTGCAGGCATCATTACGTGGTTTGTACTCTAAGGGGTGGAGGGCTCTGTTAATAAAAAATGCTTTATACACAGCCTTTATGTTAGTCTTTTTAGGCTCAGTTGTGATTGACTTTAAGCTACATGAATCTCTGGAAAACATTCAAAAATATCCATTTCCTTTTCAGCTGGAACAGGAACCTTCCGTAAATTAGGTCTCTAAGAAGGAAGGGAGATACCAAGGGAATTGAGTATGTCATTCTATAGTTACCCAGGCATATCAAGCCTGTCTCAGTAAATTACAGTAGACATCAGCTGATAGTATGGAAGAGACATAAAAAAATTACAGCCAGTAATCTGCCTATTTAGAAACGAAAGGTAAGAAGCACTTAACAGTGCTAAAGTATTGTGCGACAATTTATGACTCAGGATTTTTAGCCATTTCATAATGGGCTTACTGAAGGTTTTCAGTGTGCTATTTTAGACTGGTGGTCAGAAAAATAAGAGCATGCATGCTCTACTGAGAGTAAAAATAATAGCCATGATGTTTCATCTTCAGGTTAGTACAAATATTCATATGTGTATGGTTAACTTTAATTTCTAGCATCTTGGCTTTCCACTAATTCTTGCTGTTAATGTTTTAATTCATATTTGTTTGCTAATGAATAAATTGTCATAGTGGCAAATAAAAATAAAGATGAAAGACAATTCCAGAGTTCATCTAAGACATTGATCTATTTTTTAAGGGAATTGACTGACATTTTGGATTGGGGAGAACATCAAATTATTGATTTAATCAAATTGCTGGACATGTTATTGTTTAACATTTGTCAGGAAAGATAATTGCATTGTTAAGATTAATAAGCTATTTTACAGACATGTTTTCATTCCTATAAGATTACAAATGCAATTAATACAAATATTTTAATACTGCTTTCAAATCTCCATCAGTAATGGCTGACTGTTACTGAAGCATTCAATTCATGGCAATGCTTTCATGTACCACCTTTGATACTCCATTGACCACAAGCCTACGAATGACAGACAATAATTCTAGTCTAATCCATGCTCCTACACCAAGGCAAAACCAACAGCATCTACACTCTTTCCCAACTGGGTACAAATATCATGTTTGTAAATTGATGATTTCAAGTAAAACTAGTGTGTGTATAAATATTTGTGCTAACACCATTCAGAAGGCTGAAATCTCTCCTTCTATAGGGCAAGATCAGTGCTTGCGTCTGCAACTTATCTGGGTATCTCCTGCTAGATTTCTCAATAACTTCAAGCAGCATCCAGAGGCACCATTCCCTCTTCCTGTGACAGTCATCTTCAAGACAGCCTGCTCTCAAGACTCACACCAATAGCATTGGTAGAGCTGTAACTGTTTGGACAGTTATTACATTAAATCTCTGGATGAAACAGCAACACAAAATAATGCATATTCAATGAAATACTCTGGTTTACAGATCTCAGGCTTAGAATTGCAACATTAAGACTCTAAAATTGAAAAACACTTTACATGGGACATATTCAGATTACCATGGAGTCCTAACCTTCAGAATATGAGTGAGTTTTTACAGGGAAGAAAAAGGCGTTTTTTTCAGATCTGCAGAGCTTAAAGGCAATCAGTTTTATTCAAGCTTATTCTTAAAATATTCTTAGGTTGATAATTCTTTTAAAATAAACCAAGGTGTGATAGAAGGGGACTGCAGTGGAAATTTGAATAGAATCTTAACTAAGATGTCTGTTACAAAATGACTGACAGCACAGCAAGCAATACAATGCAGCAGCACAGCCTCTCAGTGGCAACAAAGACTGAAGTCATAGATTTAAAATCTGATGGAACACTGTCATCTGGTGGCAATTTGAAAAGAGTACAGACTCTGAGCTTGTTTTTGTTGCACAGCCTTCTTCCATTTGAAGAGGTTCATTTTAAGAATCAATTAATTTGCTTCAAACTACCTAGAACTTAGCCCAAAGTCTGGATTGTTCACATCAATAAAAAGGAAGATTGGCACCACATATCCTGCTAGTTAATCCAGAAATAAATTACCACAACCTACAATTTATATTGGAAACAATGCCTTCATATTTTGGTTCTGCAGATTGTTACAGGCTCCTGCAGCAATCCAGACAAGAGCTCCTACTGGGCACAGAGCAAATTTGTGCAGAAAATTCAGAGGAAGATATGGAAGGGATTAGAAATCTAACTAATCTAATCTAGAAATCTAACTAATCTAATCTAGGGATTAGAAATCTGAAAAATTCACATGCTACATGAAGGTTGTATCTCAGCAAACTGCTGAGTAGGCATCTCTCTTAGCAATTCAACCAGTAATTGTGACTGGGAGAACTCATATAAATGTTTTTAATCATGAAAAAACAGCTCAGACATTCAGATTTTCCAACAGTAGTGAAACACTATTTTTGGAAATATTTGTGGTTTCTAATTTTAGGTAATTCTTCAATTTCAGAGAATTCTTTGTCAGAAGAAAAACAGTAAGTTTCAGTCGAGATCTCAGCAGAGAAATTTATGACCAAATATATACCTGAATATCTGTTGTTGAGAGAAACCCTTGCACTGTACAATGACCCACACCACGGTCTGAAATAACYATGTGTGAGCCTGAAAAAATCAGTTTTAGGTCCATAATGGGGACAGAAATATATATGGAGTCTTACATATGTAGTCTCATCAGCAACAGCTTGCTACCAGGAGCTCCTGATCCTGGCTGAGTTCAGACCCAGAAAGGGGTCAGCTCCTCTTAAATCCCTCTTCGGGCTGTCACTGCCCCKGGTGCACACTACTCAAGGGCCAACCAGCAGGCCATTTTGGAAACAAAGAGTTTACTTCCCTCAGGGCCACTGCTAAAGCAACCCTAGCAAGCTGAGGGACTGACTGACACCTTTTACTATGTTTACTGAAGGAACTCAGCAAGTAAAAACAACTAATAAGACAGGGCAAGAGTCAGTGGCTGCCTCTGAAATATCCAGGGTGATGCGAGTGCTCTGAATGCACCACAAGAGCAAAGCACGCTGGCAGCTCTGACATAATACAAATGCAGGTAAATTCAACTGTAAAGGGGGAAGGGGGCATGCAAAAAAGATAATGAAGAGCTCCTCTGCATACTCAGAATAGCATGGAAATGGAGAAGCGGAATAAACAGGGCCAGACTCTCAGCTGTGCTGAGCAGGGAGATGGAAGTGGACCATGAAGACGGGTAGCTCCAAGCCAGCTAATTATGTAATGTAAGACCACCTGAAGACTTTAAGGATTGATGCACTATTACCTACATATTTATTATTACAGGCTTCAGTTCTAAACATTTGTAGTTCTACCCTGCCATAACAGTACAGATAGGAAAACCGAAGGTGATGGACTAGAAGCAGCATCACAGTTTTAGACTCTAGATCTTTACTGTGCTAGGACAAAAGCCTGGGTTCTTACTTAGTTTCTATTCAGGCAAACTTTTGCTGCCTGGAGTTAGAGGTTTGTGGGACAGACAGAATGAAAACTAGAAAAATTAGATCTACATTTGTATTTTATATTTTTGGCCTTGACCAGGATTGTTTGCTGACAACTAAATCCCCTTTGGTAGAATTAGGTGGTTATCATTAATGGTCTAGGCACAGCAGGGATACGGGAGAGGGGAGAGTTACACAGTTCATCATTTGATGTAGCTGTCTGGCAAGATGACCACATTTTTCACTGCCAAGCATAGCTTTAAGAATGTGTATTTAACTTTCTCTGCTAATGATGAAGCTGGTAAAGTTTCAAATTAAGGTCAATTATACAGGCTACAGCTCAGTTCTTGTACATGACATTTGATCTGGACTTCAAGACTGAAAGCAGCTGGTTAACAGTTAATATTTCCTCTTTGTTTAAGCACAGGATTAAGGCCTTGTCTTTGCAGTGAAGCTGTTGAGGCTGCCTGTAAATTAAATTCATCAATGCAAAAAAAGCAGTAGCAACTGAACAACTACAGCAAACTCAAATACAGCTAACAAAATTAAATGCTAGGTGAATTGCTGTCAAACATGACAGTAGCACCCACCAATTCAAGCTTATGGGGAAGGATTCAGGACACCTAAATAACAATTATGACAGGAGAGGTTTTAGTTACTTTTGTCAACATTCTAAATGACAGTCTGGTCTTTCTAAAAATCACTGCTCAGTTGCGGAGGTGACTAAATACATTAGTTGTCTTGCTTGGAGATATTTGTCTTTTGCCTGAAACCCCTTGCAACCACTACAAGGCAGACAGACACCTGAGCAGCACTTCACTGTGTTCTGGTAATCAGGGCACCTAGCTAGGATGGGAGACAGATAGATTTAATTAACTTTGGGGTCAGCCAAAGGAGAAAACCTGTGCTATGACCAGTGGAGGAATACACTAGAGACAAGCAAGAGCCTCACCATCACATGGATTGACTCCCATCAGCACAGACGTGTGCCATATTTTACCATTCCCCACATTGTAAACTAAGAGCTAGATCTCTTCCTCAAAAGAGCCAGGGCATCCTCAGGAGGTGTCTCAAATCCAAGTGCTGCCAGGGGAGCAGAAGGCAGGCACTTCTGCAGATCCCAAGGTGACGTGCTATGCCTGTGTGATGGTTTCCCCACCAGCTAAGAAGAGGGGGCTGAATGGTGTCTGTCCTCCCTTCAGCCCTGACAGATAAAGATAATGAAGTAGTGCAAATGCTAAGGACTGAAGCCAGGCAGATCAGATTCCCTCCATTTCCTTGTTTACTTCTCTAAGCAAGGTTTGAAATAAACAGTATCCTTTTTATTGTTATTTCAGCCTCACTGGCACTGAGAAGTCTGCAGGCAGGGGGAGGGAAGAGCAGAGAGAAGGGTGAAACAAAGTCCATCTGTATAACGAACTGGTCCTTTCCTTCAATGTTCCCATATTGCTCATCCCTGTTTATTGGCCTGACACCTTCCTAAGTGTCCGACCAGCTAGAGATCCACGACTACGTGTGACCATTTGAAAGGAAAGCCTTGAGAAAATAGAGAGGAAGAAACATAACCTGAATGCCTCACGTTGCCTTACTTTTAACCCTTGAATCTTGAGCAGGATGGCAAAGGAGAACAGCTTACTGCAGGTAAGTGAAGTTAGAAAGTCAGGATAGTGGAGAAGAAATAAATCAAAGATGCAGAAAGAGGAGTAGAAAAATCTGAGTCCTGTCCCCAGACAGATGGAGAGGGAAAAAAAAGTATTCAACAGCTATCTGTCTTTCCTATGGTGATGAGAAAATTACTAAGACACAACAGCATCAGGTGAAAAGAACATGACTGCCAGGGACAATGATGACCATAGCAGCCAGTCTGTAAGCATGGCACTGGAAACACTCAGGAATGTTCCAACAGTCCACTGACAGCATCAGGAACTGTCAACAAGCACATGTTGTCAGATCCTGTTACTTGTCCAAAATGTGTAAGGTCACTACACATGCAATTGCAATTCTGAAGACAAACCAGTAAATGATAGAGCAGCATTTTATAGAGAATCTTCAGGAGATTGAATAATAATTAGGGGAACCTACCTGCCTAGAACAAGAGCAATGTGCTGTCAAAAGTCAGGAATTTTTTCACAGACATATCCCAAACACAGATAAGGTGTCAAATAACTTAAGGAAAGATTTGAAATAGGTGCATAAACTGGCTGGAGTCTGGGAGCATATGTGTGTGCATGTGCTTTGTTTTCTTTTTAAACAAACTCTTCAAGTGAAGGAAAAACAAGTTACAAAGACAAACTTGGGACACACAGAAGAAAACCACATGAACGAGAGCTCGTATTTGAGACAGGCGATTGTTCTGTAAGAAACTTTTTCTTGCCTCTGGCATGGAAATACAGTGAATGAGAACAAGATTTTCTATGTCCATAGTATTGATATTGGTACAATAAAGAAAAAATAATTGTTTATAGAACTTGGGAAAGCATCCACTGTATATTTGATGACAGCCTAAAAAAACAACGTGAATGGCAAGCGACAGAGCCCTGGCAGATGTGCTAGGCTACCAAGACTGCGTTGGTTCAAACTACAAGCAAGAAGAAGAAAAATATAAAGACTCAAATTCAAATCAGCATAGACAGCACAGAAATTAATACTTTCAGGTGAAGCACATGAATTTAGGTTAATGACATTGAACTGTGGTCAAAACAAGMCTCACAAGACGTGAAAAAAGTCACACTCTCAAAAGCTGCTGAATATTTTCTATTCTATATTACTTCTTAAGATAATGAAGTCAGGTAAGTTGAGAAGCTAAGTGAGCTGCCACCAGGACATCAGGTGATTTTATACATCGTTTCATTWTGCTACATGACCGTTTGGGCAGAAAGGTTGCATGCAGTCTCAAGTGCCTTCGTCAAACTGGTAATACGCCCAGAGCCAGAATCATAAATGCGTTCTGATGGTTTTTTATTTATGTTTTTTCAAATAGGGCTTACTATGTGTATGATGCACTTACGGAGTATTAAAACTAGTTACTGGTACAATACCGGTTGGATACATCCATAAAGGCATCAGTATCTGTTGGGACTGTAAACATTGCAACCTAAACAACCCATCTCAATTCTTGACCCTATCTCTTTTTCCAGGAAACCTTGCAATGAGGTAGTTGAGTAAAAGTGGAATGTCAGATATGAAAGCCACGGTAAGCCATATTAACAAAGTTGACACTACGCTGAGGTTATCTTCCTTCTTGACTTTATTATAACTCAGGGCAAACAACACGATTACTGTCACTGCAGCTAATTTAACAGCAGCTTTTGCCTTTCAGAAAACTGAAGCTTTTTCTTCTCTAAGTCAAGGTCTTATTTGATTTTTCTTGCACATTTAAACCATCTAAGCAATACAAATTTCTTTGATCAAATAGGGCTTTTCACATCAAAGGGAAAGAACACGATCTCTTCTGCCAAGGCTATACTCTATCTGCTCCCACTCACTGTAGTTACTTGTCTCCAATTGAAGGGGATTTTATATATATTTTATATATACAGATATATGGATGGTCTGTCAGAATAGTCGCATGACTCTTCAACTGTAAGAGTGACAATTTCTTATTAGGGACTGGCTAGCTGGGCTTCATATTTGTCACCTGAGACAGCACTGCCATCAACCCAAGCAAGACTGTATACCATGTCTGAAGGACTTCCAGGTGCCATTGACTTGGAGACRTTACTGATGTTAACATAAAACACAGGCTGACCATATGACCATGGGGTAACTCTGGTTGGAAGGACCCACAGGAGGTCTCTAGCCCAGCCTCCTGCTCAAGCAGAGCCAGCTGTGAGATCTGAGCAGACTGCTCAGGACTTGGTCCAACTGGGCTTTCAAAACTCCAGTGAGGGAATCTACCCACTCCAATCATTTACTGTTCCCACCAGGTGTCTTATATCCATTCCGCTAACCTCCCCACAGGCACTGTGGATCTGCAGTTGGCTTCCTCTGAAACTCCCTGTCCTGCAGGCTGAACAAGCGCTGGTCTGCCAGCCTCTTCTCACAGGATAAGTGCCCCTGCATGACCAGTTTGGTGTCTCTCCCTTGGACTTGTTCCAGCTTATTAACATTTTTTCTATATTGGTTGGGGAGTTGAAAGGAGAAACAAACCCAGACTTAGTATCCAGATTTGATCAACCAAGTGCTGAACAGGGGGAATAATCACCTTCCTGATTCAGGCTATGCTCCTGTTAATATAGACCAGAATGCTGATGCCCCTCTCTGCTGCCAGAGCACACTACTCCTCATGCCCAGCTTGCTCCTCAGCCTGTCAATACCCAGCTTTTATCATTGCAAGAGTTTAGTCCTTCCCAAGGTTATTTCTTTTATTTTTGTCCTTAAATTTATTATGTCTCAGCCTTTGCTTGACTAGACTATCTAAACATCTTTAAAAACCAAACAAAAAAAATCAACAATAAAATCCAAACAAACAAAAACCCCCAAACAGCAAAACCTCCTATTAATTATCCATTTAGATCACTCAATTGTACTGTTTGCGTAAGTTTTATATGTAGCCTTTTTTCTGAAAAATAACCATTTATGCAAGAATTCCAGTGACTGTAGATTGAAAACAGAGAATGGGCTTCAGTGGAAATTCTCCTGCTTCAGGCAGACATCCAGTTGCACCTAGAGCTGCTTTAGTAGGAAGTGCTTCCACACCTTCGCCCCAGCAAAAACCAAAGCTGTTCCAATATTCATTACCTTGAGAACTGATAAGCAAGAGCGCAGTATCTCCTTGATTTCACGCCCCAAGAGGCCACACATTCAGAGTGGCATAGGACTTTTTATTTTGCCTTCATTCCACATTAACTGTACCATATTGTATACAGTCATAAGTACCTCTCCACATCTTGTCTTAGAGAACTACCAGCTGGTCTGTAGCATTTCAGCTGTGTGGACAGTTCGTCCATAACCCTAAGCCATGAGGGAGCCCTGGTGATCTATCCCTTACATACTGAGATACCATGCAAAACCACTTGCTTTTTGTATAGCCACAACTAGGTTACTCCAGAGAAAAATCTTAAGTAAAATTCCTTCTCTATATTTTGTATTAAACAGGGGGACTAAGGTCCCCTATTTGTCACCCTTTTAGTGGGAAGAAGCCTATGACCTGATTCAGGCCTGACCCCTCAGCACTGTTATTGCAAGGCCACAGGACTCCCAACTGAATGGCTTCTCCCTGCCCTATCCTTACTTAGGGTGACTGGTATGTCACATAGAAGACCCAAGATAGCTGAAATAATTTTGTAGTCTAACAACCTGCTGCTCCTGCAGTGCCTCATATTAAGGATGCTGGGGTCTGTCATGAAAGTACACCTGAACCAGTGGGGTTTCCAGCAGGAGCTGTGCCTGCACGTCTTGATGGCAGTGGGGAGTGTGTTGGACAACGGTCAGCTGACTTCAGGGAACTTTCCCCCCTACAGAATGAAAGTGTGTGGTCCTTGACCAATGGTGCCATTGCACAGACCAGAGTGTTAGTGATTCCTCAGGCAGGGCAACCACATGATAGATCTTAACAAGCTACATCCAAAACCCAGATACATTTCCAAGTTGGCTAGATATGAAGGCAGCTGTAATCATCAATATAAACAGACTCTCAAATAACCTTAATCAATGATTAAATATCATTAAATAAGTAATTCACAAGGCTCTGGATAGAAAGAGCAGGCAGAAAGGAGTATCCCAATGCTCAGCAGGTGCTTTGACATTTTTGATCTCTAGATAGCGATCCAACAGCATGAGATTCTGGCTCTCTATATTTAGATCTCAGAAGCATGATGCTTAAGTTGCCATATGCCACGACTAGGGTTGGAAACTTCCAGAAATAATTTTCAAGTACAAAGGATATGTGCATTTAAGCCGTTCTTCACCATCTGTTTCATAACATTGCATAATTTTTCTGCGTGGCTCAACAGTTTAGTTTCTCCTCTTTGCAGCCATTGATCAACTGAGACATTGACAAGTTAATAACTTTGTTTTCTTCTTACCATACCCTGTTTTGAGTGCTTTGTTTTGACTCTTGTGATTAAGCAAATTAATATTATGATTCTGCTTTGCCCCAGGAAAGTAACCAAGACCCGTAATTCCTGCTTTTGACGAGATTTGTACAAGATGTTTGCAGGAGTCTCTGAGGGAACTCTGCATCAGAATTAACTTTTCTATTAAGTTAGTCATGTTTCAGTTTATCATTCCAAATACTCAAAATGAAAGTTCCCCTCATTTGTTTACAAAGGCCACATCCTTTGATGAGAACCAGCAGCTCTTCACAGATATCAGAGCCCTGCTCTAGCCAGAAGCCACAGGGCAGGCRGGAATGGAAAGGGACTAAGCAGACATCTCCCTTTTCCAAGGGAGGGAAACCCAGGCAGACAGCTTGAAGAGAACCAGTCCCCAGGGAAGCAGAGCTCACTTACAGATGCTTGCAGCTTAAGAAATATTACCTTGTCTTTTGCAAAGCCAAGAATAATCCCAGAATCTAATGCGGGAAGATGTAACAAAAGCCATGCTGTCAGAAGATCAACTATTTGGTAGAACAAAATCACTTCAGTATTATCAAGCAGTAACAAGTAGTTGAGAAGGCTGTTTCAGATTAAATTTGCATGTCATGCTTACTAACTTCATTAGTCACAAAAACTCCATAGGATTTGCATGCAGTTTGACATCCCATCTGAATGTCATTGGCTGTACAGATGGAGCCAGCGCTTCAAGACYCTGAGAGATTATGACCACCCCTTTTTTCTGCCAGCGTCTGCTACCATTAAAGAGACAAAACACAAGATTAAGTTTCACTTGCCAGCAAAGCCCCATGAGACATTTCCTGTCATCTGAAAGTATGGCCCTTAGGAAGCAGAAGCAGCACAGTAGTTACAGACCAGCATTAAAGCAGGTCCAGTATATAGTCCAGCTGTATATATCCAAAACAATCTTTCACACAAGGTATACTCCAAACCCTCCTCTCCTCTTTCCTGCATCTTTATCACATCCTCTCTCCCCCATATCCCAGAAAAGAACAACTCTAGGCATAATACCTCTGAAGGTTTGCAATGTGGAGTCCAACCTATCGCTTGGGATATAGCATTAAAACTGTTCTTGTACACTTTTAGGTCACTTATCTGAGGGTTGCTAAAGAAAATGTGTGAATAAAAGAACATGTGTGAATAAAAGAACATGTGTGAATGAAAGAACACGTGTGAATGAAAGAACACGTGTGAATGAAAGAACATGATGGTATTTCAGTCAAGTTAAATTACAGAAATTTTAAAAAATAATTAAATTTAAAAATTTAAAACAAGCCTGCATGATTCTGCTTCAGAATTTGCAGCCAAGCAATTAGCAAAATTTGAGAAGCTGGATATTTATATGAAGAGCCAGAACTTCCTTTAGTTGCTTATGTAGTTAGAGCCATTAAATATTTTACACTTACTTTCTTCATTTCAAGATTTAAGCTAAATCTAAAAACCAAAATGGGATTTAATAATGCACATCAGCACTTCAACCAGCTTTCAGTAGATCATTTGTACTGGCTAGATCCAGGGATGAAATATTGAATATTAYGGACTTTTGGTATCATTAGTTCAGGCTTCAGGAATTGCCATGATTTTCTATATATCAAAACATATGCACAATGTAGAAGTTAGAGGTATTCATTATTGCAATTTTACATATAGGAAAATAATCTACCAAAGTGAAAGAACTTTCAGCTTCATGCAAATAAGGAGCAGGACAGAGGATGGAGGATTTAGTTTTCAAACCTCTACTCCTTCCATTTCTTAAAAGCAATTCAAAACCACAGTGCTGTGATGCACTTTCATACAGAAAATCGTTGACACAACCCAATAAACACGACTACATTTCCATGTGCTTTGCTACACACAGTGTAAACTACCTGTCTTATTTCTTAAGCCCTCTCTTTACTTTTTCCTCCTGTTACCTTCTAATAATAAATTAAAATACAGCTCCATTTTTAACTGTTCCATGCTATGACAACTTAATATTTCTGCCTATTTCGTCCTTTCAAAAGGGATGATATTCAGAAAATACACTGTGAATGTGTTCCAAACATCACTCCCCTTAAGGCTTTCCAAATTTACTTGCAAGACACCATGTGAATCTTTCCTACCTGCACATTGGAAGAGCAGCAGCAAGACTTTGTGGCATCCTGACAGAGAAGTGTTCAGGCTTTTTCAKCTCAACAAAACACCACCGTTTTCTTGGTCAACCCCGCCCTAAGCAACTCATCTTGATTCTTATCGCTCCAGTGAGGTGAATCTGGATCTCAGTTCGGCTGGTCACTCTCACCAGCACTGGGTTATAGCTGTGGCACAATATAATGGGCACATCTGCTATTCAGGATCAAATGGTGTCCAGGTGTGGTTAGAGGTGACTGCGGAACAGCTACTAACCGAAATAAATTTACACAGGTTTATTTCTCCAAAGAGTTATGCAGACTTTATCCACTAGAGTTACAGTTCAAAATTCAAAACCTCAGGCTTGTAAGAAATTATGAACCCTACTTAAATAAGGATGCTAAGTGCATCTAGATAAACCATAACTTCTTGCCTAGCAGCATCTAGAAATATTTCTGCTTCCAGTTGTCTGCAATGTAAGAAGAATGAGAAGTTAAAGGAGCAATACATCCTAAAGAACATGATGGTCACAACATAGTATTGTTATTGGCAATAGTAAGGATAAACACAGCTCTTAAAAAGGAGTGAGGAGAGGAGTAGATGTAACAGTGCTTTGAAAACAGCTTAAAAATGGATGACAGCTGGCAAACACGAAGTCAGTTTGTGGTTTGTTCAGCAGGCATAAATCATATTTTTTTCTTCACCTTTTATAACTTCCAAGGAGCCACAGCTGGCTTCTGAAGCCTTCAAATTGATCCACTCCCTGACAATTAAAGCCATTCAAGGTTAAGGTGTATGGACACAAAGCTTTGATTTCATCTGGCTCAGATCAGCTGTTGTAGTACAGGTTTAATTTGTATGTGAGTTCCTAAGGGAAATAAGGCCTTTTATAGTTCTTATTTCACTGAAAACTGCACACCAGATGCTATGGAAATCCATATGATCTGTGCCAAAAATAGGAAAGGAAAATTGAAGAATAATTATTATTACAACAGAAGCTTCAATGGGATCCTGGAAATATCTGCTCTTTTGTGATATTAAAAAAATTAGGTATGCACACTCAGTTTCATAACAATAACTAGTTACTTTTCAGTGATTTAAAATTTTCTTCAAGGGCTAAGTTTTGGCAAGGCCCCGAGCCAGACAACTACATACCATATATAAGCTTCCAGGACTCCATCATGTGGATCAAAGAACCTGTGTTGGATTTTGTCAGCTGGCTCCATATTTCCATTTTGACTTGTAACAGACACAAGTCAGACCATCCAGTTCATAGTGTAAGGGCTCACAAATCCTAAGCAAACAAGACACTATCTGATCACTTTGCCTTGTCTGAGAACACAAAGAGGCAGAGAAGGCTCACCTTTGTTGGAGACATGGATGGTAGGACTGAGTGCACCCTCAGCAAGTCTGCTGATGACACCAAGCTGTGTGGTGTGATCACCGTGCTGGAGGAAAGGGCTGCCATCCAGAGGAACCTTGACAGGCTTGAGAGGTAAGCTGGTGCCAACCTCATGAACAACCCAAGTACAAAGTCCTTCACCTGTGTTGGGGCAAACACAGACTGGGTGTAGAATGGATTGAGATCACTCCTGATGTGGTAGTTTGACCCGGTGTGGAGAAAATCTGATTGGTTAAAACAGGTGATGGACGGTTGTTTAAGCCAACTGATATTCAGGAATGCCTCTGTGGAAATATGTTTTTAAAAAAACACCCAGGATGTATGTGCTCTCCTGTTCCCCTGCCGCACCCACGGCAGCAGCGGCCCCCTGGGCCCGGGGCCCACGGCCTGGCATCTGGCGGGGGCCTGGCCCCCACCGGCCCGCTCCRTCTGGACCTGAGAGAGAGCTGGCCTGTTGCCATCTGGACCACAGAGGGGCCAAGCCAGGCAGGAGCAAGAGGAGGCAAGAGGAGCTGAGCCAAGCCGAGCCGAGACTGCAGGAGAAAACTGCCCTCCTTTCCCTCTCGGAGATAGATGTGGTGAGATCAAAGGCTGCCCTTGCTGAGATAAGGCAGATGCTGCAATTTATAGCTAATTAGCAGTTAATAAAATTGCTGTGAGCTGCTAGCTCGAACAGCGTGGCTCGGGGGGAGAGACTGCCCCTCCCTTTCGGCTGATACTGACCAGGGATGCAGCCGTATGACTAAGAGAGAGAGAACATGTGGATATTATCCGATGTGAACAYGTGAACTCTACAAATTCTCCTGCAGGCATTTTTTGCAAATATTAACCTCTCTTCCAAGTCAGAGAGAAAGGGAAGCCAGTCACGTGACGGGACGAAATTTGGCGACTGAGAAGAAAAGAGAGAGTGGCAGAGGAGAAGCCATTTTACCATCAGGATCCACCTTTCTGTAAACTGTGAAGTGACTGTAATAGAACCAAACTATGTTTCTCTGTAATTCACAAAATACAACCACAGGGGGATCTGGAATTCACAGCCTGAGAATAAGAACACTTTATGTTGTGAGCAGATGAAATTGCAGTTTCTGGAGATTATGAATGAGAGAGAGAGAGAGAGAGAGAGAGAGAAACTGTACTTGTACCTTTAGGCTGGAATGACTTGTCCTTAAAAAGCTTGACTCCATCGGATTTTTCTTGTGACCCACAAACTGCAAGTGTATTGTGGGAGAGAGAATTCACCACTGCARAATCTGGGTGGGCTGTGGTGTTTTCCTGAAGGTTTGGGACCACGCTGAAGACACTCCATAGGGAGCTATCTTCTGTGGGGAGGATCCCACAGCATGACAGAAAGAACTCTTTTTTCCCATAAAGTGGCAATAAGAACTCTTAATCAAAAAGATCAGAATCCCATGTTTTATGTCCTTTGCATGATCAGTGAGCAAGATTGGGATGTATTGGGAGGAGAATGGTATTTGTATATTATGCCTTAATATTTTTTATTACTATTATTCTTTCTATTCTTAGTAGTATTAGTGAATAAACTATTTTACCATATTTCAAGCTTGCAGCCTGTTTTCTGCTGTCTTTGTATCCTCTAAAGAATTTTTATTGGGGATCTGGGGTCTTCCCATTACACCTGAGGAGAAAGACTTGTGGGTGTTGGTGGACAAGAAGCTGGACATGACCTGGCAACGTGCACTTGCAGCCCAGAAAGCCAGTCGCATCCTGGGCTGCATCCAAAGCAGTGTGGCCAGCAGCTTGAGAGAGGTTCTTCCCCTCTTCTCTGCTATGGTGACACCCCATCTGGAATAGTGCACCCAGCTCTGGGGCCCCCAACATAAGAAGGATATAAACCTGCTGGAGTGTATACAGAGGAGGACCACAAAATTACCAGAGCACCTCTCCTATGAAGACACGCTAAGAGAGCTGCAGCCTGGAGAAGAGAAGGCTATGGGGAGACCCTATAGCACCTTCCAGTACCTAAAGGGGACCTATAAGGAAACCAGAGAGGGACACTTTACAAGGGCATGTACCAATAGGACAATGGGGCACAGCTTTAAACCAAAGGTGAGTATGTCTAGATGAGATATTAGGAAGAATTTTGTTACTGTGAAAGCAGTGAGGCACTGGCACAAGTTGCCCAAAGAAGTTGTGGATGTCCCATTCCTGGAAGTGTTCATGGCCAGGTTGAAAGGGTTAACCTGGTGTAGTGGAAGGAGCACCTGGCAGGGGAGTTGGAACTACATGATCTTTAAGGTCCCTTCCAACTTTCCTAATTAACGGTTGTGGTTCTTGTTCACTTTTTTCCTCCAAAGTGCTATTTCAGTTGCAGCACAATGAAGAAAGCCAGTATCAATTCTTTCATATCTTTCTGATCTGAACAGGACAGGATGACCACACCTCTTTGCTTCTTGATTGCTGCTACCTCTATAAGCACTGGAGAGATGAACAGGTCAGAGCTTCATGTCATGTCGTCTCTAACCCTTCTTAATACTCTACTCACCAGCAACACTCTTAGTAATTCATCTCTTTAGCTTTTCTCTAAGCACTTCCTATAACACAGGACAATAATAGCTGAGCTCTCATAGCTCCTCAGATACTTACATCCATGACCAGATCTGGGAGTGCCCTGGGAGTGCCCTTCTGATCCACAGCAGGAAGCCACCAAGTCTTTCAGGATACTCAACTACTCTCCACCTCAGGCTAATCACTCCTTTTCTCTCACAGAAATGGGTTTAAGCACCATACTTATTCATAATAAAGCAACCCTCTTCTCATGTTACCCATGCCCTCTTGCATACCTAATCCCTCAGTTTCTCAATCYAGAACACTCTTTTCCTCCAGAAAGTGGAAGCCTCAGACAAACACACATAACAACCTTCCCCACCAAAATACCTTTCTCTTGTACCTTTGCTAGCAGCTGCTTTTTATAGCCCCATTGTTATGTTAATTAGATCTTTCTGGTCCTTCACTGTGGTGGACTAAGTGCGTCCCCAAGGAGTTCAGCTGCTTGCTGAATCAGAATCCCCATCCTTGCAATGCTGCTAACTGCTAGAAAAATTCAAGTGAAAGGGGCTAGTTGATAAAAGACAACATTTGGATGTGGGGTGTCTCCTTCATTCATCTCTCAAGTGTTGAAAACTAGGTGCAGGGACTTCATCCCAGAACTACCCCAGCTGTCTCTCATCATTATATTTCTTTTCCATGATTTCGGAAAAAAATGTTTTCAAAAAYTATCAGTGCAAGTGTGACTATGCCTGTGAAGTAACAGTGCACAAGATTACCTCAGCAGTGACAGGTGAACGATAGACAACTGTGATGCTCATTGCTGAAGGTAAAGAATTGCCATAGTAACTATGGGGCATCAAGTAAAACCATCCATGTCTGGAGCACCAAACAGGAAAATCCCAGTTCTATGGTGGCCATTACCTTTATAAGACAAAACAAGAATTTAGTTCCTACTTTATGAGCAGTCTTGTAGCATAAGGAATGAGGTTTCCATCTTGTTGGAAATTAAAAAAATCTTCTAAGTCTTCCTCCCTAACTAGAATGAAGACCCCAAATTTGTTAATTTCCTGCATAAGGAAGATGTTGTTTCAGAAAGTATAAAAAAGTTCTTGCTGACCTTTTTGAAATCATACTGATCCAGGATTCATCTTGAGTCCCTGAGACTTTTCTCTGCCCCCTGGGAGATCCCCCCAGGGGGCCTGTCCTGGAGTGGTGAACTCAGAAACCCATTTTGGTTCTGGAAATTTCTGCCTCTCCTCTCTTTGGAGTGCTGCAGACACCTCTGCAGAGCCATGCTCTCCTGTAGGCTCCTTCACTAGTCACATTCATTGCTCAAAAAATCAATATCCTCCTACACATTTATTTGAGCTCTAGCACTGTAGTTGAGAAAACCTGTTAAAGGAGTTATGAGCTGTAACTATATGAATTCTTCTCTCTGCAGCACAGAAAGTTATAAATAGAGTAGGAAATACATAAAAGTTTCATGTCTTACCCAATTCCTTTATCTGGCTAAATTCCATGTTCACAGAGCATGTTTCTTCTTTAGTCTTTGACTCTTTCAGTGTGGAGCTGACATTTTGGCTCTTGTAATCTTTGTTCACATTGGCTGACAAGCTCCCAACTGGCCAGAGCCAACTTGATCATATTTTGCTAAAAAAGTTTCCTGGCCGCGGCAGTCAGGATGCTGATCACTTCATCAGTTCATCTTGGTAGGCCAGAGGTGTCACAACTGCATTTCCCATCTAGCCAACTGTTCCTTCACAAATAAATGATTTTATTGTGCCTGGAAGTATTTTATCTGGTCTTTCTGGGGAACCTTCAAAACCCAAAGCTCCTTCAGTCCTGTGAAGGCCTAATCTTCAGTACTAGCCTTAACTACTTTTGCGAAGTTTCAAATCATTCACATGCCATTTCCATCCTTTAGATCTTCACTGATTGCTGCAAGCACTCCCATTTTTTGTCCCACCTCATCTGAACAGGAATATCCCAGAATTATCCTAGTTCAATTTCCTTGTTAAATGTCTCCTCTTTCTCCATCAGTTTCTTTAGTTGCCCCTTCCTCCTCGTTCCCTTGCTCATTGTTCCATTGGGCAGGTGTTCTGGGCTGCTGCTTTAGCTCAGTTGGTACGAGCATGGTGCTAATAACACCAAGGTTGTGGGTTTGATCCCCATATGGGCCATTCACTTAAGAGCTGGACTCAATGATCCCTGTGGGTGCCCTTCCAACTCAGAATATTCTATGATTCTGTGAAAACCATCTTCAGACACAGCAATCTCCCCCATCAATTACAGCAAACCTCCTGTGCTTCCCACCCCTTGGCAACAAACATGGGAGATGCCGCATCACACTGGGGACTGTCTACTCTTTTGCTATGATCCTCAGAAAATATGTGTTCATGCACCCTTTCAGGGAGACAAAGACAGCTCTTGGAGTGATACTTCCCATTAACAGGGCTGTGCCAGGAAGGACACAAACATATCTGAACACGCTGCCCAACATATTTGCAGGTGCGACCAAGTGAAGGAAGAACGAAGAGGTTCTGTAGCCAAAGGGTTAGGGGCCAGCTCCCAGCTATTCTGAATCCCAAACCTCCCTGGTCATTCCCCAGTCTCTCAGAGGCTGCCTGCTTCCCACACAAGCTACCCATTTGCCTTTGGATATGTGAATCTGCTGCCTATGCAGAGGCTGAACACAGGTGAGTTGAACACCTGCAGTCCATAGGCAATAAGGGCATAACACACCTAATCCCTATAGAACAGATACATGTTTTAGACTACAAAAATACCTAATGCTGACTGCTGAAAACACCTTTTTATGTTGCAAAATGAAAGAAGCCATGGGCGCCTTGCGTAGAGGCTGCTGGCAAGGCACAAGTCCAGGCAGTCACTCCACACTTCCCAACGCTGTGGGGACCACCTGCCTCAGAGACCGCGAAGCAAAGGAGCATAGGACAAGCATCAGCCCTTGCACAAGGGCTGCTGGTGAACAGTTGGTCCTGTATCCTGGAGTCAGGGCTCAAGGCATGGAGTCCTTGGCTGGAGTCACACTTATTCACCATAGCCAGCTCAGATTAGATGTAAATTTAAACACTGAGGTGATGTCTATACAGCTGGACACATATGCTCACAGAAAGCTGCACTTATCTGTACTGGCCAAAAGAAATGAAGTACAGCCTGTCCCAGGGGTACACCCACTTAAACAGACCTCTCCCACAATGGTGGAGCCACCTGAAACCCCGCTGAGTCTGTCAGCCTCCAAGGACATCCATATGAGGTGAGTYTGAGGCAGATAACCCAGAGAAGGACAGCCTATGTGGTGATCTGGCCTTTAAACGCAATGAGGACCAAAAGGTGACAGTGCAGTGTCCCTGCCCCAAGGTGCTCTGCAGAATTTACAGCACAGTGAAATTAGCACCAGTCCCCTGGGGCTCACCACACACTTCCTCAAGTCTCTGTCATCACAACATGTACAATTGTGGCTACAATAGCCCACCCACAAAGGCAAAAGCAAAGAAAAAAATAAATCACTGCCAGGATCCCCTCTCAGCCTCCACATCCAGTAGCTTCCTCATTACCCAGATCCACCATTGCCAAGGGATTTCCTTGGGATATAGCCCTCCATAAAGGCAGAGAACATTGTAGATATTTCCTCACCCATCTGCTAAAGGTGAATCCATCTGACGGGACACCTTAGGAGCCAGTGAAATCAGGCAGCAAGATGCCCAGCATGCCCAGATGGCTGCTTGGCAAAGACGTGGGGATTGTCAGCTCAGTAGCTGGCAATCCCACTGCACCCACAAGCAGCTGAGTGCGCTGACCCCATGCCAGGCACACTGCTCTGCAGACACCCCGGAGGGTCCCCATTTCCATTTTCCTTCCAGGCAGCAGCCATCTTGACTCCTTTCTGCTGCAGGAGGGAGGTCCTGGGTATTGCAGATATGCCATCTGCTCCTCTGTCCCATTCCCCAGGCATGTGCAGGAGGAAATGGCCAGCTTATTGCCCTCCTCCATGGGGAAGCATTGAAGAGTACCAGCTTTGCTGCCGAGCAGAGACCATCCACTCTGACCTGATAGCATCAAGGTGGGCTTACAGGTACGCACAGGTAGTTTCTGTATGTATCCTGAGCCCCATGCACAGACTACTACAGGTGGTGTGTGTTAAAGCAAAAGGGTTCATTCTGGGAAAAGAGGTTAGTACGAGCTTGAGAACAAAACCTGGTCCCAGCAGTGTGCCCTAGGTTTGCCTCCATCCTGCTTGGGTGGCCAAAGAGCAGGACTGTGCTCCAGTGGGACCCTCTAAAAATGTTGCACTTCTTTCCTTCAGGTTTAGAAGATTTAAGTATTGACTCTGACAAACCACTGATTGTGTCAAGTCTCCATCTGACAACATTAGTCTCTAGGAGCACATCACCCACAAAATTCTTGCCATGTGTAATGCCTACTATGCTGGCAAGGGGACATGGCAGGGCTGAAAATCCGGTTGCAGCACCATCGCCACACACAGCAGCGGCAGCCTGGGACATGCTCATAAAGGTGGCCTAAAGAACAAACACCAGACATGGCCTGTAAGATTCGTGCTCCAGTGCTTTCACCAGTGCTGGGACGCTGGTGAAACTGCACCTCATAGACAAACAAGCACAACTGAGGGCTGAGCTAAAATAACACTTGATTTAAGTTTGTATTAATGAAATCTCCATGTGCATTTAAATGATACAATATACCTTTAAAAAGTGGAATCTTGAAATAATTTTTGCTATATTCATTTTGACTAGAAGATGTGTTGGCATAAGTTACTCAGAAGAAACGTATTTAAGGAAAGAGAACATATGCGCCTAGAAAAAAAAAGAAAGACATAGATAAAGACTTCATCATCTCATTTGGACCATCTTATGTGAGTTACTGCCTGGGAAAGCAGAAAGTCTTTGCTACTGAATATAGGTGGAAAACATAATTTGCCAAAAAATTGTATTGAAAAATGAAAAAAAGTTCCTTAAGCTAAAAGAATTCAGATGTTGGAGAATTTGTATCCGTTACCTATTTTGGCAATAATTATGTGGCTGACTAAAGCTTTTAAACAAACACTGAAGAAAACAGAGTATTTCTTTATAATACTGCCTTTCATGAAAAAAGGGGATTTGTTCCTATTTGGATCCCCAAATAAGTATTTGCCATTGCTCAGCAAACATCTTTTCAGCTGCTTTTGAACAGCTAGGCATATCCAAGGCATTTATCACAGAATCACAGGATAAGCTAAGTTGGAAGGGACCCTCAAGGGTCATTGAGTCCAGCTCCTGGCCCTGCACAGGACATCCCCAAGAATCACACCATACGCCTGAGAGCATTGTACAAATTCTTCTTGAACTCTGTCAGGCTGGTGCCATGACCACTTCCCTGTGGAGCCTGTCAAGTCATACTCATCCAAGTTTGCCTCTGAAACATCTCTGCCCTCCATAAGTCTCATCCTGAGAACTGCAATTTGCTCTACACGTCCTTCACATTTTCTCATGAACTAGCTTACTGCAGAGGTTAGTTTGGTTGTAAGCTTCCAGAATCTATTCCCTGCACTGAAACACTGGAGATTGCCCCAGCACATGCAGAGAAAAGCATTGTAGGCTCTAGTCTTTGGGGTCAGGAGACTAAGTCCATTGCCAGAGCAGCCAAATCAGGGAAACAGCACAGAGCAGACAGGCCCCTGATGGACATCAGAGTCTAAGTGGAGCCTGTTTAGATGGTTAAGATCACTCATGAGATGGGATCAACATCCTATTTTTTCCAAAGTGATTTAACCAAAACCAAATATAAACAGGAGTATCTCCTCCTCTCAATCTCAGACATTCTACAGAAGAAAAAAAGTCGTCAGACTTTGGTTGTTGTATTTCAGTCACATATGACGCTTGATTTATCTCACAGCCTGAATCATTTCTGATAACTATAACAGATTTTATGATAGARAAAGACAAAAGAAAGAAGAAAAAAATTTTAAATTCTGGTTAGGAAAATACTGTATTCTCATTTAATTTCAGGTTTTAAGACTGGTGAAGGAAGGATTTGCATTTTTGTTTCCACACTGTGATGATCATTTAAAATAATCCAATAATCAATGAGGAATCGTAATACCATTGAGGTGAAATCTCTCTTGCTTGGGGAGCCACTGTGTTATCCCAATGACTTCATTAGCTTACCTCATTCTCTATACTGCAAGCAGCATGAGCATGTCAAATATCTGCCTCAATTTCAAAATTTTAAAYAGCGAAGAACCCCAGCATTGCCTATATCATACTGTGCCATCCAAAATGAAACCTGAACTGTAGAGTGCTGAACTTTTAACTTTTCTGGGTAAAGATTTACCCATTTCATCTCTTCTCTCATCACAGAGGTCATTTATGTCTTCCTGGTGTCTCCTCTGCAAGACTGGAGAATAATTAACTCCTATTCCAATCACTGCATTTACTTCATACTCTGTGAATGGAAACTCCTCGGGGCTGCCCACAAGCTGATGTGTCTGCTTACAGTGGAGGCTCTCCTGAAGTGACCAGGGCATTTCTGGCCATTCTCATCTTAAACTCTTTCTGCACGGTATACTTCCATAATGATGTCCTGTCTCCCTTCAGCCAGAGTCTCACACCTCATTTTCAGATGTTCACGCTTCCAACCCAAGACCAAAACCTCCGTGGAGAGACCACACAGACAGAAACAGCAGAAGTTCCTCCACTTACTGTGCCAGGCACAGCTGGTAGACTCAAACTTGGCTACTAACCTCCAGCTGGGGATGTGATTAAAGCCAGATGCCCTGCCAAGCACGTTGGCTACCTTGAAGTGCACTAACCCCTTTCCTCTCCGTCTTCCTCTGCCCTCTTTCCAGACAGCAGCAGGACCTTCCCATGGGCTTTCTCAGGAGGGATTTGCTGGCAAGGCACAGCTCACATAGATTTCTCAGCTACACAAGGCTCCCTCCATCTTTGATCAAAGGACACACGAGCCCACTGACCTTCACAACAGTCTGAAAACTATTGTTTCCTCCAGCTCTTCATGATGGGGAACAGAGCACAGCCAGGGAGCCTGTGGGCTGAGGAGGTACTTCTGCATTTCAGCTTTCCAGCAATCCACTTTCATTCAGGGGCTGTGGTAGTGAAGAACACTGTATTTTGCTTTCTCTYCTTGATATTTATATTGGGTTTTGTGCGATCAAAAGAATCAAGTATCTGATTTTTGAGAGGCAGTGATCTCTCACGGCACTTGTGTTGCCTATCATCATAGAAAACGTAGCCACTGAAGTCTGTGGTGAGCTTTATTTTCAAACATTTTTTCAGTCTAAAAGTGTAAGTAATAACTACTTCTGGAGTCCTCTGGCATCCATGTGGCCATCCATGAACTTCTTCTTGTACCTGGAACATGTGAAAATCTGATTTCAAAAGAAGTTACTACTCATGCATGGACTAGGTTGCTGGTAACAGACTGGCCAATGGATTGCTTCCAGTCCACACTTCAGCTAAAAATAAAAATGTCTGGAAGAAATTTTTCTTCCAGTTGCTGTAGATTGCTAAGTAGATGTGCTGAAGAATTATGCCTTTCTCTACAGGACCCACCTGAGTCCGGGTGGAGCATATTTTAAGCCTTGAGAATGACACCAAAGCTTTAAATACCTATTATTCTTCAATTTGTTGTAGGACCTTTGAAGGCCACCTAACTACATAACTCCCTCCTATTCTGGGACACCTCTCCCCAGGTGAGACAGGCTCACAGCCTTTGGGTGTTAAGCAGAGAGATAATCAATATATAATTAGAAGAAGAGACAGGAAACTTCTGAGTGTGAAGTTTACTTATCTTTATAAAAAATGCCTTACATAAACCAGATCTATGCTGAGAGCTGTGTCTCAATTCGTAGCAAGCCCTTAGGAAAGGATATGTACAGCTAATGGAAAACAAATGTCTATTTTGGCAGGGCCTGCAGYTAATGTCGGTTTTTTCCCCCTTTACTAAAGAAATAAAAAAATCGCAGCAATGAAACAGGCTGACTGAAATGTTTTGATTTTCTCTTAACTGTTTGAGTGCTTCTCTGACAGACAACATATGTGACAGACCTTATCTMTGTGGTTCGTGAAGGGGAAAAAAGTGCTGAAGAAATCATGTTCATTTTCATTAAAACATATAATGTCCTCAGGAAGGAAGTTCAGAGTTGAAAACACAGATATGCTTCATGGCTTGATAGCTCTCAGTATGGACTGTTTTAATTAGAGTGTAACTTCTAAACTTTGTTTTGCTGGAGTCTGGCCAAAAACAGAACAAGAGCACCAAGCAATCTTTAAACTGTTTTCTAAAGAAAACAAAAGCCTAGAGAGGGCAGAATTATTAGCTGTGGCTAATACCTCAAAGCAAATTAACATAAAGTATAGTTATTGTTCGTTTCTTGGGCAAGAGCAGTACTGTCAACASAAGCATAGAAACTACCAGAAAACAATTCATCATCAGGATTATGGTCACTAACTCATATAAACCATACCAAACCACAACCCAGAACACAAGTCAGAGTCTGACTTTAACTCAGTAATGACATGAATTCAGGGTCACCAAACAGCCTGTAAGATGTTGGCTCATACCATGGTTGAGAAATCGGTAATATGGAAATAGCAGGCCTGGTAGGACATTCCACAAATTTTATCTTCTTTGGACCTGAAGGGTCTGATTCCCCAAAACCTTGTCTCACCTGGGACAGCAGATCCCAAAGGCTTCAAGGGTGTACAGGAGAAGAATCACCCCTCTACCATGCTCCCTTTCCTTAGGCAGCTGCTGGAAGCACGGTTAGAGGGAGACCAGACTGGCCTTGGTTTCATCAGGTGATTGCAGTCTTCAGCTCTTCACTAAGCATGCAGCTGAGGAGGCTCACATCCTGACCCAGTGCAGCACCTTGCACTTGGGCTTCTTAAATCTCATGAGATTCCCACGCACCGACTTCTTGAGCCTGCCCAAGAAAACACAGGCAGAGTTAGAGTCACTCGTGCATGACACTGGGAGAAAGACACCAGAGAGTTTTCTGGGATAGGTGCTAGAAAACGTGGCTTGTGACTGTAAGAAAAGAAACAGTCATCTGTTTTTTGACTACTTTCATGTTAAAGCCAATAAGCCTTGTTGACCCTTTAAAAATAAGGGGATTTCACCAGAGAACACACTAAGGCAAGTAGGCGTTGTAGCTTTGCACAATCAAGGAGCAATTCAAATCACTGGCACGACCAGAAACCTAACTTTTGAGGAACAGGCTTTCCAAGAAATATAAGAGGCCAGGAACTTTTAAACTGGAATATTCTTCCATRTTTTTAAATGTATACTTCCATATTTTTAAATATGGAAGTTGCTAACATATGTCTTGCTGGAGTGGCTGATACCTCAGGCAGCCATTCCTCTGCCTTCAATGCAGGGAGTAATCCTCTGCAAAATAACAGCTCACAGCCAGCAATGGCCAAATGAATCTTCTTGAAATCTCTCTGATTGCCCAGAGAATGTCTCTTTGCTCTGGTCTTCCATCTTTGTGCTTCAGCCTAAATGCCTTTGTGCACTAGACTTTCCTGACTTCAGTGACTGAGGCTTTGTTTAGCCTTTACTGCAAGGTCTAAAACCCTGCTCTTGAGGTTCAGTGGGCACCACCTCCTTGCACTGCCCCTAAGCTCACGTCTCTGCTGGTCTCCCAGCTTCTGTCTTCGCTACAAATCTAACCCCAGACTGCCTGTCTGCTGGGCTTCTCTGCACATATGCCAGTGAAGAGCTGCCAATAAAATTATGGCAGTAAGAGGCATTAGATCCACAAAAACCCTAAAGTTAAAGACTTCAGTCAAAAGTCACCACCTGGGCAGTGAATTGGACCCACCAGAGAACTTTGCTACAACAGGAATTTCACAACCTTTTTGAAGCCTATAGAGATTCAGGAAGTAGAGTTCAGATTGCTTCAGCTCAAATAAGGAAAACATCTGGTAGTTTAAGAGGACCGTTTCCTACGAGGCTTATTTCTTTCAGTTAGTTATCCAGCCATATAAAGTGTTGGGAAGATGAATGGAAAGGTGTTTCCATCTTAAAGATGCTGACTCTGAAAGACATAAAACAATAAAGAATATTCTAGGCTTGAAGGTACCTGCATTTGGATTCAGTTTGGCTCAGTATAGCATGGGGTGGATCTTAATGCCTTCTACACAGCTTGAAGATACGTTTTGTTTAGGAACTGTCCTTATCTCATATTATCAATCATAGAGCATCAGTCCAGAAAAGACTAATGCAGAGGGAAAAGGCTCTATAAACAACCACCTCATCATTTGGTAATTGCAAAGAACAAAGTCATCTTATGAGCCATCAAATATTGTTCAAAGAGACTTTGGCCATCACTCAGCAAAGAACAAAGACATCAGAGACCATCTAGAGCTGTCCACAGAGAAGTAAGCAAAGTCACTGTGAAGGAATCATCTGCACCTCACACAGATGCTACCCTTGGGTGCAGGAGTGGACCCACTTATTGTTTCGTGCTGGATTTTAGAAGCAAGCAGTGAAAAATGGACCCAGAAGATAGGGGAAAGCCTGTAGTACAGGGTCTGAGTCAATAGAAGAGACTGTGGTTGCAACAGCTTGTAGAACACAGATGAGCTTGGAATAGCTGGCAGACTTCTCTAACCATCTTTGCTGCATCTAAATTCCAATATGTTGCATGCTAAAAAAAACCCAAACAACAGAGAAGCATAATCAGCAAGGATGGAATTTCCATCAACAAAAGCAAAATAAGACTGTGCAAAACCAGCCAAATTTCCAGCTCTACAGATGTGCAGAGTTCTGTAGTGCTCTGCCATGACAGAAAGTTCACTCAGGGCTTCTACAGCATCCTGGAAAAACTCCACACACTTAGTGGAAATGGGAGAACATTTCTCTGGTCACCTGAATGCAATGAAACTTTTCTGCAATTTTAAGAATCCCCCATGACCACTCTTGTCTTGGTTTTCTTGTATCTCAAAATTCCCAATACTGGACACAGATGCTACTGCATGTGGTTTGGGGGCAGCATTACGACACAAGAACACAAAACATAACTCATGAAAGAATGCTGGTCTGGTACAATAAAACCTAAGACCTCGAAGATAAACAATTATATCACCCATGAGAAGCATGCGAATATAAATTATACTTGGCAGAGCTCTGGTATTTTCTAGCAATCACAGCTACTTCAGAAACAAAGCCTTAAACACACAAATTGGGAAGTAAAGACCCTTTCAGTAGCCAAAACTCTTATTAATAGATGTTGTACCTATCACAGGGTCTTCCATGCATTCTCCCTTGGACTGTGGATATGCTTTGCACTAAATATGACTGTAGTGATTCAGAAAATCTCACCATTCCTTTTTCCTCTAATCATTTTGCCTTGGAAACCTAATAATGTGCCCATAATCCAATGGGAAGTCATTGGAATTCAAAACAAAGTTTTAACTTCCTGCAATAGTGTTTCTCAGGGATTTAGCTCTCCAACCAACATGCCTGCGCAGCTGGCTTGCAATGGATTTACAAAGTGGTAACGTCAAGACCTCTTGTGGCTCAGCAAGGACCAAGATCTGATCACCTAAATGGTTTGATTTCCTGGAACCTGATGGGGCATCTTAGGAAACAAAAAGCTTTTTAGGAGCTTATGCTCTCCAGTCACCATCTTCCTGGGCTWCTATGAGTCTTCCTAAAGTAGCTGGTGAGTCAGTGCTTGCAGATGTTCTGCAGACTTCAAGGCTGTGAGCAGTGTAACCCCACCATGAAGTAGGTACCAGTGTGAGCACAAGGCAAAACTGCACCCAACCACAACCGACAGGACTGCTGAGACATCCCCTCAGTAGCATTTCTGGCTACACCAGACCACCTGTTCTGCTGACAGCAGCCAAGTTTTCCAGTGTCAGCACAGATTTCTTGCAAACACTGCCCTTGGGCTGATACCTCTCTTTCAGTGGCCGAGTGCAAGCAGGTAGAGGCAGGACAGAGCTTTTGTTCAGACAAGAAAAATACTAGGAAGGAATAGGTGGCTAAATTTTCGGACTAAGCAAGCAACTCTTGTCAAAGATAAGACATGGGAACCTTTTTTATGGGGAAAAGCAGATGACTAAAAAACTGCATACCTCTTCATTCTTTTAATCTGGAAAGTTTTATGGAAAAGACAAAAGCATTTTTTTTCGTGTTGCTGAAACTAAAAGGTCTTTGTTCTTCTACTCCCCTATCAAAGATAGGATAGAATATGTCAAAAGATCTTTCCATGTTGCTTTCTGTCTCCCACATCTTTCCTTGCCTCTCTGTTTGTGGCCATGTGGAATCCTTTAATCCAGCCTTTTGCATGAAGGTGAAGAGATCATTCATAACTATGCATTTAGAGCAGCTCTCAGAAATTTTCCAGCAAGCCATTCACTATAGTTCTTTGAAAAAGATGTATGAAATAATCTCTCCATGTTAGTATAAAATTATTTATGCTTCATTCCAGCTATCTCCTTGTTTCCTGTGAACAGCACATTGATTTATTCATGCTGTCACCCAGCCTCCTCTGACTGTTTTCAGTAAAAAACTGAAAGGGAGATTTAGCTACCTACTCCCCAGATGTGCAGTGGCTCCAACTCCATGGCATCTGTGTAAACATCAGCAATAAACTTCTAACTCTGAGATTAAATATGGAGAGTTTTCCTTTTACCTCACATTTGGGTCCCTTGCATTGAAATCTTTTAAAGGCATCTCTAGCATTTTTGTTATTGAAAGCATTTTTCATGCTATTCATCAAGGAAGTATGTCCCCAGGAAACCATCCACCACTGGGAGACATGAAGTCATAGGGCAAGTCCAGTGTCAAGGCTGTGATTCTCCCACCAGGGAATACACAAAGGGAGAGCACAGCTCTGAGCTGCGTAGGTGTTAGACAGGGATGCCAAGGTCTGCTTGAGCCATGCAGGTGTCACTGCTGTCTCATAAATGAGGATGTTATAAGAGGGGTTATCCCAGGGTATTTAAATATTATCAAGTTAGGCATGCTATTTAACTAATGGTATTTACTTATATGTAGGAAGAAAAACAAATAGACAAAAAAATTAAAATATCAGTGACTTGCTGCTTATCAATACAGTTGATTAATTCCCTGAAATCAGTGGTCTGTTTGGGTATTTTATAGGAGTCAAAGCAATGCCTTCATTTAGCAATATACTACAGAAATGGCCTAGAGGAAGGGCACCAGTGGAGCATAGCTGCCTTCATTGAGAAGTGCATCATCTGGAAAGATCCTTTGCACATGAGACAAGTTCAGTTCATTACCCTAATTACAGTTTTTTGTTCTACTCACTCATCTTGTACGAAACTCTCCACTGTACTTGGGCCCACAATTTGCTTGGGGGGTAGAAGAAGGGCTGTCAGAACAAAAGGGATCAGCATTTGTATGGGGCAGCCAGCAGGGCTGGATGAGGGCAGAGCAGCCTGGTTCACACCGACACCAGCATTTTCTTAATTGTAGCTTACCACAGTAGTAGATTTTAACCTGCAGGACTCTGGAAGGGAAGGGCCCTCTGTTACCTTCCACATCACTCACTTTTGACTAGGTTTACAACTGCTGGCAAACGGGGCTTTGGCTGGGGGCTTCACCGGTTTTCTGGTGCTTCAGTGCTTGACTTCTCAAACGTGAAAATATTTTAAATATATTGTAATATAAGAGCTGGAGCAGTTTCTCATTAAAACCCATTTACATTGCCCTCTTCAACGATGAGTTTAATCCTTGAATTATTAATACCCACCAATGAAAGACAGGAGATTGATGTTATTTCCCTGAGTTAGTAATGTTGCTGGAAGAAGAAAGCGCTACACTAACAGACAACAGACAGACAAAGGACTGTAGACATAGCTTGTGTGCTGGTTTTTCAGTTCAGCAACAGCTGATTTCAATCACTTCTAAACAAACCTCTGAAGTATTTTGTTCAACCAGCTAATGCCTCTATAAATATCTTCTGTTTAACTATGGATAAACTATCTCCCAGCTTGAAAATCTAACCAGAATTTGTGGAGAGGAGTGTTTCCTTCCTCTGTCTATTGCAAATACTGATCAATAAGAGACAAAATRTTGCTTTGGACCTCACCCAGCTGAATCCTGCCATATGTTCTGTGTAGCTATAGAATACAGAAGCACTGTGTCCTATATAGTTTTGTAACTCTGGAAAACTCCAGCAGCCTTACAATTCAACCTCCTGCSTTGTTAAGGGTTACTTTCTGAGTCAAACCCCAAGACCGCCCTGAACCTCAACTTAATGAGGGGAGTCTTTTGACCTTATTTCACTTTAGAGTGGAGTCTAAGACACACTGCAATGCATGGTCTCCCTGGGCCAGTGCATGTCCTTGGCCAGCAGACTGTCCCTCAGAAGGAGCTGCTGACCATCTGCATCCCATCGAAACCCATTGGAAATTACACAGGATTATGTCCTCTCAGTTAATCTCAGYTTTGTGGAGCTGTCCAGAGAGCTTCTGGGCTAAAGCACAGGCCCCTGGGAACACTGGACATTACTTGTCCCTTAGATATTTTCTGCCTGTCTGTGAGCCCATCCTACGTGTCACCCCAGCACCAGGTGAGCTGTGGACAGGAGTTTCCCCTCAAAATGCACAATAGGCAAGCCAAGGAATACAGGGAGCCAGGACTTAGCTGGTTGATGCAGGGCAAGGCTCTGTGGCAAACAGCAATGGTCAGGGATCTGTCACTTTTCACAGCCTGAAACCTGCTGCTGGTACCATCCTCACAGGAAGATTCCCACTGGGAAAGGGAAGATGATATAACACATGCAATATCCTCCCGCAACCCCTTTGCATTTTGCCTTGCCCCCCTCTCTCCCCTCCTGTGCCAACAGGCATAACAACATAGGCTGGGCTTTCTGACTCTAACACACATTTCTTGATATGTTTTGTTGTAAGCAAGGCCTTTAAAACTATAAGAGCTGATGTGGCTGTGAGTGTCATTATATGTTACATTTGAGTGAAAGGCATGTCTGCCTTTGGTAAACGAAAACCTGCTTTAATATCCTGATGGGAACTACTCTAAGGAAGCTGATGCATTGCACATACCAGCCAAGGTGGAGAGAGCCTGCACAAGCCCAGTTCTGAACAAATGACTTCTTTCAAATTTTCCACTAGGAACTGTGGGTGTGCCACAGAACATGGCTCCTGACAAAGGAATTCGTCATTTGAAAAAAAAGCCAAAACGCTACTGGGGCTTAGGTATGAGACAAAATGAAAGCATTTATATTTCTGTCTTTCATAAATTCAAAATACATGGTGTTTTGAAAGTGTCATCTCAAAATTTAAAGGAATGGTTGAAATCTCGATTTATGCTACACTTAACCCCAGCGTTGGAACATCTGCTTGTCAATGACTATCATTATGAGCAGATGCTGTCTTCAAAGACTAAGACAAGATAGGGGGAGGAGATATTTCTTTTTCTCTCTCTCCTGTGTATGTGCACCCGTATACAGTAATCCAGAGAAACTGCACTTGGAGAAAGAGATGGAGCTATGCCACAGCACCCTGGCATAACAAACATGTATATRTCTGTAGCAATCCATTACACATGAGCACTATGGCATAGATTCGTAACTTTATCACCATGCAATTGCCTTTGATTATACTGACAGGCCTAATAAGTTCCAAGGAGTTTGGCTTCCATTATATCCTGCAGCTGAAAAAGCTTGGCAAGAAATAACACAGCAGTAGACTTCAATTTTCCCCTACCTTAAAAAAAAAAAAGCAAAGAAAAAGAAAAAAAAAMTAAAAGAAAGAAGGAAAAGCAAAACTTTGGCATAATATCCAGGTGTCAAAATAATAGCATAGCAGTAGTGAAATCATTTTGCTGTTATCTGCTGGCAGTCAGAGAGAGGTAGCAAAAATACAGTCTGTGTGTGTGACCTTCTGTTTTCCTCCTTTTAAAGACATGTAAAACAATCCTCCTAGTAAGATAATAAAGTAAAAATATACCTGAACCTCCTTCTTTTCGAGCAGGAAATTCTTGTATGCTTGAAAGCTGCTGTGCACATCTATTAGTAGAATTTTGCTAGTATTATCATTATCACAGACTTATCTGGGGAATGCAGGGATTACCAAGCAGCAAGGAACACATCTGGAGTATGTCTGCATAAAGGGTCCAAAACCACATACCTTGATGACTTGTGTCCAGAAGAAAACCTTCGCTGTTACTGTTCACTAACCAACAAAGTGGTATTTACATCACCACAAGTAATCAGGGGCCCTGGTAAAGCTACCAGCACCATGTGCAAGAAAACTGAGTTTGGAGTTTGATATTGTGACTCAGGTTTGGTACAACAGGAATGTAGAAGACTATTTACACAAGCAGGAAAAAAACCTACTCAGACAGGATCTCAAAATCACCTACAAATGAGACAAAGAAATGATTGCTATTGCTGGCAAGGGGCAACCTGACTCACACTTCATTCACATGGCTGCACTCTCTTCTGCAGGATCTGGGTTTCCCGTGAGAAATAACTGAGTAAGGAAACAGCTAAATACAGCTCAGGAGGTTCTGGTTTTACCAGTTTGATCTTGTGAATTATTATGACTCTCTCCTTCATTAATGAACCYGCTCTCTCCAAATGACATAGGTCTGCTTTTTTCGATGTAACCTGATTTAATATTATTACTGTGGTTTCCGCTATGTTGCCATAAGACAAGGCATTCAATTTTTTTAAAAAAGCCACTTCCTCAGTTGTGTACAGGTCTTGAATACTCACCATTAATACAAGTGCACAGGCAAAATGGTTCATTTATCATTGAAAGGCAATTTAAACATTGACTCAATTATTTTCTGTATGAAAGTACCTAGAATGCGCCTTTTTGTTTCCCGTCACAGAACAAAAGGGCACAAGTCAGTGGGGTCCTCTGTGAAGCCAAGCGCACACACGTGGAATACTGTCCTTTGCACCCATTTTTGTGCATATTCTACTGAATGTCACTTTTTCAACATTCCTGGAAAATAGCTTTTCTCTTCATATAGGCTTTTCATCTATAGGTTTTTTGCACTCCATGAGCCTGCATGATACAAAATTTGGTGTTCAGATGTAAAAATGACTTCTGCTGTCTGAACTGCACTGGCTTCTTGAGTGACAGGAAGGCACCAGAAGCCAGGCTGCAAATCAGTCCCTGGTGACACTCTTCAAATGTTGACCAAATTCATTCATAAGCAAGGATTACAATTTTAATAATAATTTCCTAGAAAATTGCTTGCATTTTATTCCAATCCAGTGCAACAGGCATCATTAAACCCCTTTAAAGTCTATGCTATAATACAGAAAAGTTGGTGCTTCTGTCTGAGTTATTTTTTCTGTCCACAGTGAAAAGTACTCTTGCTAAAAAGCCACCCAGAGGGTTCCAATTGCTTCATCTGCTACACAAAGAGGTTAAAAACCCTCTACCAAATTCTGATGTTTTTCAGCCAGCTATTACTATCACTTTGTCTGTTTATAACAGCAACATAAAGAAACAGAAATTCCTGTTTCTGAGAGTCACCATGACACCTATAAAACTGGACAGGCTGAAAGATTAAAATGAAAGCCCAAAAAAGATGCAGTATAAATCATCTATCATCTATCCAAAAATACTTTAAAGGTGGTTTCATAAAATGTCAACACATTCACATTTTAAAAAAATGATGAAAAGGTAAGTATCTAAAAGAATTTGATTTATACTGCATTGGTGTTCTCATGCCAAAACTGGATAGTACTCATAAAAACAAGAATAAAAGGCACTTACATATTTTTGAAGCAAGATATTGTTTTATCTATAGTCATCCACCCTTCCAAAAGCAAGTTATACTGCAATGCATTGTGCTGAGAGACATTAAACCTGGAAAACCTATCAAATGACTACTACATATTTTTAAAAAATAATCAGTGAGAATTCTTTGCAGAGAGCAGTGAAAAATAATGACATCAAACCAAATACATGGCACATGTAGTTAATACATTTTTCTGTGTGCTAGCTTTGTACAAAGAGCACAAACAAAAAAGAATAAAACAAACAACAACAACAAACCACAAAAAACAGACCCTGAATCAAAAGTGCAGATCTGAATGCTCTGAGTGTCCATGAAAAAACCCAAACAAGCTAATCAATGCAGATGAAGTAAAATTTCACCATTCGCTCAGTGAAAGTCACTAGAAAAAACAACAAACCAAAATGAATTTGATATCAGTTTTACATCCACTCAAATCACTCTGTGGCTATCAAACACGACCATGTAGGATTTGGTGCAACTCTATACCTTGGTCTTGTTACAGCTTTCTGTGGGAGATGTTTTCCTGCATCGAGTGCCAGATGGATCTCTAATACCACTGAATTCCAACAGCTGGGTTTGATGTGTTCTGCACAATGGTAATGGACAGGAGTATGTTTACCTGATTAGAAATAAAAAGCTATTGGTCTGCTGGAGGCCAGGCTTGTTTCGAAAGAATCATTTCCTTCCAAATCACTAGGTGACAGCAAAGACAGCATGTCAAAAAACCCATGTCAACAGTCCCTTTGGACAAGAACTGTGTTTGAAGTAATCTCAGCTGTGGGCTGAAATCTCTCCAAGAAAAATTGCCGAAGGTAGTTGCAGATGATGTGGGACTTTTAGGCAAAAGCAACGGTCATCACCCTAAAATCACCAAGGCAATACAGAAAGAGCTAAACTGTGGCTTCAGCATAGGATAGCTGATCTTTATTGAAAGGCAAAAGGTTTAAGGAAACCAGGTGGACCACACTATACACGCTGTGGCCAATGGTGGCTGTCTGCTAACAGATAAGATTTTCAGTCACGCAATAGTTCAACAGAGAAACTGGAAACACTGAAATCTAAACTAGACAGGAAAACTCACAATCTAAAGCTGCCTGGTGTCTCTCCAGCTTCAGACAAACTTTAGGTCTCTGTTAGAAGGGGAAGGCTAAACAGACTAACACCTCCTGAACAAGCACAGGATTTTACCATTCCTCCAACTTGGCCCAGTCATAGAGGTTTCCTTCCCCTTCTTCCTCGTTTTGGGCAGAATGCCTTCTCTTTGCAGCACCTCACCATCTGGTCCAGCCCAAAGGTACATCCCTGCTTTATCAGTTCAGCACCTCTTTCCACATTTCACTTGAAAGTGCACATGCCAGATAAGGAGAAATTTCTTCCAGATGTCAGGAACTGAAGACGAACATATCCTTGTACAGAGAGAGGTGATATAATGTGATGAGAATACTGTGGGATAATTAGAAAAAAAGTCTTCTCTTAGAGGTCAGTGTTTAACTCTCTGTCAAGACATTGTAAGTATTTCATGTCTCTGCAGAATTCCCCACTCTAATAATGCCATCCAGATTTCATCCAAATAAAGACTTGGGAACATTTCAGAAATATGATCTATGTATTGAACAAAATGAAACTGAAAAGATGATAAAGACAAATCTCCCTTAAATCCAGCTTGGTCCTAGAGTCTGTCCTGTCCAGCTCCAAGGGAGTACCTTCCATGCCTGCAGTTCCCCTAAGGAAACTGGGTGCACCTCACCATGAGATACCAACTCAGCATTCCCACCTGTGAGGACAGAAGTGAAGAGGCACCCTTTGTGTTGTAGCTAAAAACACCAAGTTACACAACTGGGTCATTTTCTAGATGCAAGGCATGTTTCCTCAGCTCCTTACCACTAAAACTTTCCTCGCACGATGGGAACAAAACAAATGCACTCCTTGTTCCAAAATCCAAGTGTGGTACATGCACATGACTGAATGCTTGCTGCCATAGTAGTGGTTATGACTTACTACATTTAGCCTGGTTCTTTGTAGCTGCATTAATATATATTATTCTGCTTCACATGAGACTAAGTCTGGTTTTGATTAGGCTTGTAGAGAGCTGTCAGAAAGTCAGAGTCGAGCAAATAAGCCCCTGTAGGTTCTCTTGGAAAAGCCCATAAAATGTCTGCTGTTCATTTAAATTAGGCTCAGAAAGAAACACAAACCTGAAGGCTGCCAGTGTTTATACATTTGTTTAAGATTTTTTTTTTCTTGTGGGGCAGAGAAGGTTGGGAGAGGAGTTATTCTGGGAATAAGCCTATTCAGAGAGCAGCCATGGGCCCAGACCCTCATTCCTGCACACAAAGCAAAGGAAAAACAGGCTTATGCAGGCACCCAGAGCCGTAGTATAAATCCCTCCTTGAACCAAATCCCAGCAGTGGAGGAGCAGCACAACTACTTTGCAGTCATTTCTGAAATCATTAGGTTGTGACAGTGGCTAAAGCGAGTTCTGAGAATACTTTCCTATACGAGGCTTGCTTAATCGCAGTTTTTCTACATATCTCTGAGCCTCAGTTGAGGAAATCTGCCTGGGCCACAACCCAGATGGCAAAGCAAGATTTCCCTTGGCACCTGAGCTCCTCTGCATCTAGCTCAGGTCTTCCCATGGGGCTGCCATCCCCAGAAGGTGGTCCCTGTCCTACACTTGGATGGCCCTGCATGCAGTAACATTTTGCCGTGCTTAGAATGGACAGGTCAACCAGCCCCTTTATCTTGTACTGTACTTGTATTTTCTTAAGTACTCACTGGTTTATATATCCATGCTTTAGCTGTCAGGGGTGAGGTCTGCAGCCCCAGCCAAGATTATGACATTGCTCTGCCATCTTCAACTCTCGCTCTGTGCTGTCTGAAACTCTCCTTACATTTGGGTTTACTTTGGAGGCATCGCCTGAGCCCCTGCCTCTACTGTTTCTGAGCCAAGCAGGCTGGCTGCTCCCTGCCCCTCTCCCTTTCATGCATGCACATGTGGATCCTCAGCTCTCCCACACCCCTGACTCACACATTCTCCATATGAAGATAATAGGCTCAAAGCTTCATTTCTTTGCTCTGTCTCATCTGGGTCCCACAGGCTCCAGCGTGTCCCTTCCCCATGTGTGCATCCATGGCTGTCCTCCAGAGCCTTCCTCCAGGCGCCTGCCTGCACATTTTCCTGCTCAGCACCATCTCTCTGATTGTGGGGTCACATCTCCTAGTGCTGGGCTGCCGTAAATCCAGCATTGCTTCCCGAAGCCTCTATCTGCATGTTTTTTGCTGGGGGATTCACCTGACCACTGCACGCATGTGCACACACTGATTTTGCCTGCTGCTCCTGCTCAGAACTTTCTCAACAGGTTTTTGGCCTCCCAAGCTGGGACAGAGGACAGGAACAACCTCTGAGGTCTCTGAGTGTGCAGAGCCTTCCCCAGGACCTCCACCAGCTGCTGGTCCCGACCTCTTCAGGGGTTAAGTAAGCCCTGTCCCTGTACAAGTGTCCTGACCTTGAGGTTGCCATTCCAGGGGGCAGAGAGGACAGATTTTCTCAGGATTTTGATGATTGCTGATTATTTAACAGTCTGAGAAATAAGCAGATCTAAACACAACCTGTGTCTTTGACCACTCTGGATCAGCATTTAAGCCCCCAGCAGGGAAATTAGTACCTTGGACCCCAAGAGGGAGAGAATTTCTCTTTTTTCTGCCTGGCCATCCACTCAAATGCTTACAGAGATATTGTAGCTGCTGCATCAAAGCTACCAAAACTTAGTCCCTTGCTGCCCACTGCAGGGTCCTGGGGATGGTTTGGGAGTCYCTCAGTATTGAAACTTTCTAGTAATTGTTCTTATTGTTGTTAGCAGGAAGGTGGGAAGGCACTGGGTGCCTCAGCAGGGCAAGGGACAGCTGCTGCCCTCCATTCAAGCCAAACCTCTCCTTCCTACCACATCAGGGTCAGGCTGCATTTGGCTGAACACAAACACGCTAATTGTACAAAGCAGTTAATAGGCACAAAGAATTATGTGTATCTTATCTAGTGCTGGCATTTTATTAATTGTTCCCAAAGACTGAGGCTTTTCAGACTTTCATTTTAATTAGGAGGAACAGTTGCCAAAAGCAATTTCTCCCAGGCAACTTTCACTATTTGTTGAAGTATTCATTTATCTGATATTATTCCAAGGCCGGGTTAAAAAAAAAAACAAATGCAAATGCAAAACAACAACAACAAAAAACACCCTATAAGAACAGCCCATCTATTCAAATTCTGAGAAGTCTTCTAGACAGCAGCTGTGGGGGAAAGAGCTTGCCTTGTGAAAAGTCTCCTGTCCGTGGCCCAGCCAAATCTCCCAAGCAGCTTTGTTCCCTGTGTGCACTCCATGCTTCAGTGAGATAAGAAGGAAGCTACCTTTAAGCCTGTTCAAAAATAAGTGAAAAGTGTACAATTACCTTCAAGAACATTTAAAGGCCCACTTACATTTCAGAGGTGATTTAGGAAGGGTCTTAGTGTAAGAGGCAATCTGCCTTTTGATCATATTCCCCCTAATCCTCCCTCCCTGCCTTTATTTCTCATAGGAATTTGTGCATGTAAACACTCATCCACATGCCTGGGTTGTTTTTATTTATACTAGCTGACAGAGCTGTTCCGAGTGCACAATACTCAGGCACAGAGAGTGATTGATGCTGTGCAACAGGAAGGCAGGTGGGTCCACAGCAGACTCATGGGACTGGGGGAGCATGTTGCACCAAGCAGTGATAATGGTAAGGCTGCATCTGCTTTGCAGACACATCACCTGGGAAATCCAGTCCTGTTGCACAAGGTAAGGTAAGAAACTGTCCCTGACCCAAAGATTTTAGTCTGAAAGAGGCAAAAAGCTGCACAAGATGAATTGTGGAGGAAGAACCATGAGAACAACAACCACATCCTGTGGGTGCACAGAGATTTAGATACATTAACAGGGTATTTCAGTGACAGAGGCAGTCCCGKACATGTTGACCGCTGGGCTATTACTGGTTGCACGATTCAGACAAGAAGCGATGGCACCAAATCATCTCTAGCCTGGGGAAAGTTCCATCCAACCAAGGGAACAGACTTCAAAGGTCTGAATGGCCCAGGACTTACAGATAAACAGCACAAATCCAAAGGCATGGCAGAAGAAATTTTTAGAAGGGCATTTTGTCTGTCACAAGTGCCATACATGTATTGTGGAGATGCCTATGAAAGCCCTTGGCAAATTTAATAGGTGGGTAAATACAACTGAGAAAAAAAGCATGCCTCAAGAAATGAGAGCCATGTCATCAACAAATCAAAAGTCAAGGTTAGGTGACTAATAAAATATTTCAATGTTATTTAAAGCTCTTGCTGCAAACCATCAGGTACATAAGTTCCATTCTTTTCATGAGGAATTTCTAATATTTCATTCTGTTAATACTGGCAGAGATCTGTCCATTGAATGGTCTCCTATATTTCAAGAAGTTTATAGTGATACTCTTCACATTTATTTCTTCTCTTGGCAAAGTGGACATAAATAGATGTAAGTAAGATATTTTCCTTTGCATCATCAAGCTCAAGACAGCTCCTTTGAAACACTGTAAGGCTGGTTACTAAACTCTACTTAGGCAGCTTAATGCGAAGCATCAAGCATCACCCTGCAGTAAGTTTTAGCAATAGAAGAACACACTATGATGCATTACAGCATTCACAGAAAGCATTGTCATGGTATGTGTGCAAATGGATGTCCAAAGTTCAGAATTTCTAAAACGACCATGCCATTCATACGAAAAGCATTTAGACATGGTAAATCAAGAGCCCGCAAAAAAAATGGGTGGATGAGTTAAGTTCTAGCGGAAAAAAGACTCATCAGTTTGAAACAACTGAGGATAATAAAGCTTATTAATTGATCACAGATATTGAGCCACTTACCACAGAAACACTACAATGGTACAATGAAACTGATAAATGTATGATACAAAGCTCTTGTCAGGCCTTATCCTGAATACTGTGCACCATTTCTAGTCATCTGCGCTCAAGAATGATGGACTGAAACAGAAATATACCCAGAGCCACTCAAACAGGATAATCGAGGGAATGAAAAACTTCTCTTCAGAGGAGATGGAAAGATTTCGTGGTTTTAGTCTGAGGAAACAAAACCAGGGAGAAAAGATGATCACTCTTATCAGTAGGGCAAATACCAAATGCAGGAACAAGGACTTCTGAAGATAATCATACTAGCAGAAGAACAAAGAGATACAGCCTGGAAATGAATAAATTTGGGCTGGGATTCAGAAGAAAACTTCCAAGCAGTAGAGAAGTGACATTCTGAAACATTGCAATAAAAGATAGCGCATGGTACAAAACAAACTTTCTTTTAAAAGAGTAGTTAATAAGATTAAGAACATGATTATCCAAACCAGTTGCTGTGACAGCAGAGTTCCATCCAGCTGTATCCTGATGGTTCAGCAGATGCAATTGACTCCATCTTTGATTAGAAAATGAACAGAAAGTGCAGCTAAAAGCAGAGAGTAAGTTCCTGATTCAGAGACTTTGCAGAATTCCTTAGAAAAACACCTATTTCCATCATAGACAAAGGGAATAGTGGAGCAACTTGCCAGTCAGCCATCACAACCGACCAATCACACAGAATATAACAATTTTGCAAGCTGACATTTTCTTGAACTAGGTAAGAACTAGAAACAATTTTAAAGGACAAATGTTAAGAGTAGTTAATTTTCCATCTGAATTTCAGTTTGGGATTTATTTTTATAAAATTTCTTTGAGAAGATTGGTCAGAATATAACCTGGTGAATACCATTCACTTTGGAAAGACTCATTAATTTAATTTTGAGAAACTGACCCCCCAAAACCCCTAAATTCAAACCAGTTTCTGAAATAATATTATTGATATTGATGTGCATCTTACAACCCATATGTCAGGATTTTGACATCCTTATCAGGCAACAGACTCCAACAGTTCAATTAGCAAGCTGATTCTCCATTTGACATCTGTTGATACTGCTCAGATCTGTGGCTTTTATACATTTATTTGCAAATCTCACTTTGGCATCAACTTTAAAAACTGCAGTTGAAAACCTGATTTTTCTATTCTTAAGGCAATAGTGCCATCTTGTGGCAGATATTCTGCTTTGTGTCCTATGTTGGGCAAAGCAGCCTGGAGCCTTTCTTAGACAAACAATTCCTCAAGAAAATGAGATGTAAAATTATTTCCTTTTTAAGTTGGATCCCTCAGGTTAACACATAAACTTTCAGCTGAAATGCCCAGCAGCCTTTTCTAATCACTGTGGTAAGGTTTCATAAGGCTTTTGCTCTGCTCCACGGTGTTCTACAAACCACGGCCCCTGTTTGGGTACAGCCCAGGGGGGCCCAAGTCCTGCATCCTGCCAGGAGGGTCCCATGGGCAAGAGGGAGAGCACCCAGCCCAACTCCAACTCTGCAGGCAGAGCATTGCTACTCTGCATTGTCCAGCAAGACCAGCCTCGCTGACCAAGTCCATGCCAAGAGTCCTCAGCTCTGCTGCACACGTGTTACATGCACGTACACACAATTGCCTGTCACATCTTAACCCTGCTTCTCCTGTCAACATTTTGGCACCATTTTAACTGAGTTTGTGCCTCTTTTCTTTTTTAATGTTTTTTTCCGTCAATCTCTGCAGAGCCAAAACACAAACAGCATCTCACACACAAGAGAGTACTAGACACCTTTTTACATTTAAAATTATGTCTGTCCTGCACAGGGGAAAAAAAAACAATGAGGATGCATCTGTTTTTTCCACAAGCAGTGGAAGAAGTGTGCCAGAAACAAGGTCCTTTCCTCTAGAGAGCTCCATGTGCATGGCTCCTTGGTGAAGATGAAAACTGATGGATCCAAATCAGCTTCCTTTTACAAAAAGCAGGTTTAAACAGAAACAGGCTGCCTGCTTCAGACTCCAGCATTTTCTGCAAGGCTTCTCCTACCAGTGTGTTGGTGTTCTTTGACTCCTCAAAGGCTTTAAGGGCTCTCCCACCAAAATCACAGCAGGCTGCCACCCCATCCGGGCACTGGTCAACCTTCTTTGTAAGCAAATCAAGGTAAATCTCAGTACAGTTCTTTTTGCTAGTTCCCTGATAAAGATGGTGAGTTATGAAGCCATCAGATAGACATTAACCAGAAATAAGAATTAAATAGGATCCTGTATTCACACCAAGTTTTCTTTTGCAGTCTGCACTCACTGGTTCAAGACATGCTCAAGAATGAATCCCAGGCTAGTACTTCCATGATGCTTTTTGTTCAGCATTACCAATGAAGCCAAGCCAGGAAAAGCTGTAAATTGTTACCTGCACTTATAGTACTGTCAAGAGCACACAAAATTGTTATCTATGTTTTATAATACCAGTATTATAAAAATGAAACTGTCACACGTATCTATTTTTGTCTTCCTGTATGAGGTGCTACCCTGTTTCCCTGAACTGTTAAATATGTAGTGTAAGACAAACAAGCTTAAAATTCCTGTGGTGGACATTTTATCACAACTCTCAATAAATTGTGCCAGTATAGTTATGGGAGCAGTAACAAAACCACAATAGCAATGAAAAGAGAAAAGTTTACAGAGAACAGATGTCACCTTGAGATTTGGCATCAAAGTTAATTCAGAGCAAGTCAGGTGCTATTACTGTAAGATACAAAGAGCTTAGGCTTGATATTTTATTAATTCTCAAAAACACCCCCAAAACAATTTACAATACAGTTTTGAGGTACTAGTTTAAAACACACTGTTTATTCAGAGTAATCAAAATGTTATTTAAATTGCATCCCTGAAATTTCCATCTGGGTGAGAAAAACATGTTACTAACTAGTATTAATCCACCGAAAACAGTTACATTCAAAATTCATTCACATTTCACTAATTTAATAACTCAATTATTTGAAGACAGTACTACTTTTAAACTACACATTCTTCAGGTTGAGTAGTACACCATACAGTGACTGGAAATTAAAATATTATTTGTACTTCTATATTAAAGGAATGGAACAGTTCTAAGTGAGTCTGGTTTTAGTTGGGCAGATTCCTGCCCAAATTACAGCAGCATGAAGAAATAATCGAGTTTCCTTTTCTGAGTACAGGTGTGACATTCAAGTTAAAGGTGAAGGCCTAACAGTGTGCCTTCGGGGGGACTTTACACTGAACCAGCTAATATTTCACATGCCCTCGTGTGAGCAACTCACCTCAGTTTGAAGAGTAAATAATTCACTTWCTTGTGGCATGTAAAGGACTTTTAAAGAACAAAAAGTCTTCAATTTATGATTGAGACATAAAATCATGTATAAAGGTTTGCGAAGAGGAAGTCTATCCACAAGCCCTAACAAACAGATTTTTAGTTCTTTAATACAAAGTTAGACTATTTAATAAAACAATGAGAAAATCATTGTGTAGTTAGCACCAACCAAAAACAGCTGATAAAGTTGAAAAACAGTATTTTATTATGATGGCACTTTCATGGGATGATAAACTTTTGCAGCACAGAAATACATACAGAAGTAAAGTTAAAAGGATCCAGTCCTGGGGTATGTACAGACATGTGTCTTCCAGGGAGTACTTTTATAATTTTTGGCCTTCACATTTACTTTCTTCAGGCTGTGGAGTATTTTTGCCTTAACTTACCATTCATCTCCGAAGTTTTCTACAAGACTGAACCAGCATTCCAGCTCACTGGCAGTGAGACTAGGTGGGAGGACTCCAACAACCTGCTGCTCTCAACTTGGTTTCCTATGATGGGAAAATTTAGCTAAGATAATTTTTTAATTTAAATCTTCATTGTGCAGTAGCAAATTTAGCTGAGCCATTTATCCTCAGCATCTGCTAGCTCTGTGCAAGTCTCTATAATTTTGAGCTGTAAACATTGAAGAACAAAGACTGAAGATATTTTGATGACATTGTATTTTCTTTGAAATAGGTGATAAAATATCCACATGTTTAGACTGGCTCTGACGGAGCCTTTGAATTTAGACAGACATAACCAGTCTTTAAAGGGCTGACATGCAAGAGAAACTCTCCAGCAATCTCAAAATCCCTCATAAACATGTTCTACATGAACACTTCAGCCCAAGAGAAACTCTCCAGCCATCTCAAAATCCCTCATAAACATGTTCTACATGAACACTTCGGCCCAAAGGTAGTGCTTCTTTACATCCCATGCAGTCTCATTTATACCAGTCCAATCTGCAAAGAGTTTAAATTGGCTCAAAATCTAGCCTTCTCTTTCCTGATATTAACACTTTGACCATGATCATACTGTACTAAAACTATCTCGTAGTAGAAATCTGACTGGCTTTTTGTCGCCTATTAGAATTCATCCTTATGGTTTCTACTTTGCTGTATTTACAAGAGTGGCATTATCCAGGTTTGTGATTTAGAGGAGAAAAAAGGAAAAAAAATCTTACTTAAGATTTTAAAAACTCTTATTAAAATAGCAAGTCATCAATTTCACATTCATGATCCATTCTTTTATAGGGTCTTAAAAGCAATTACAATCCTTTTTTACATGTGATTTTGCATTTTTGGTTAATGCCATGTAATCTTTATTGGTTATGCATTCTCTGCACTGCTGTCCTGTGGATAAAAAGCAGCACAGGAGCTGTTATACAGCTTATATATATTGACATATATATATATATATGTCAAGTGTCTAACTTGACACCAAAAGCAATCTTCTACCTGATAAATAGATTTTTAATTGGCTATAAATAAGCAGTGCAGGCAACCAGTACAAAACAGTATATTGCAGAAAAAAAGACTATGGGCTGCAAAGTACAACTGAGTAAAGTTGTTTAGCTGTTGCCAGGCTGTGGACTGACTTTCTATTTTTCTGAAAATGGTTTGCTCTGTTCTGAAACATTATGAAAAAAAGTAATCCTAGAGCTGTTTTCTCGCTACCAAACAAGTCATCGGCTGTCATTTCATTGGTTTTCTCTTTTACTTTGAGACTAAGTAGTTCTCAGGCACTTGTTGGGAGAGTAAGATGAAACGGYCTGCCGAGCACTGTGAATTTGTCTTATGGCAATTTTAGATCTTTGGGAATACTAGTTCCTAGTGGCATCACAAGCATGTGCAAGTCTGGAACTACCCTCCCTTTCATGCTTGTCAAGAAAAACGTATGTTCTTCCATGTTGTCCTATCACAGCCAGTATGGAAACTGTTTTCCATAACATAAACATGTCTTGGTAATTACATATGGAAGACAAACACACACCTAATGTTTTAAAAAACTGCACCTCTTTAGCTCTTGGTAATTACAAGGTTTTGAGAAAATCTTCTTTTTTTTTTTTTTCTCGAAACCATACTCAGGATATCTAATTGCCTTTCTTGCTGCATAGGTTGCAGTTGTTCCATTTTTCCAGAACTGTGGTGGTTTGAGTCATGAGATCATTGCTGAAACATGCAAGTTTACTCCAAGGTCCATAGTTGTGACCAACAAACAGGCTCTTAGAAGAGAAAATATACTGCTTTGTATTTTCTCTTGTGACTTTCTTAGACAACAAAAAAGTACACCACATATGCGCATGGGCCTTTGTGCCCCCTTCGTTCATTCAGAGTGGGTCTGTGAATGACTCCCTATGTACTGGACCTCATTTTGCTTTTGTTGGTTACTAATGGGCCTAATTCCAATGAAAATACATCTGTAGAACTACAGTCAACTCATGGGAACCAATGCTAAAGTCTGCCTGAAATCTGATCCTGTGCCAAAGAGCCTTGTGCCAAAGTCTTAAGCCACACAAGTAGAGAGAAAGTGTACGGATGTGTAAATATGCATAAGATCCTTGGAAAGGGATCACAAAATCTTTTCCTGTAACTTAGTTTCAAGAACTAAATTGTTTCATACCTATTAAAAATATATTTTTTCATATTATTACAGTGGTACTAATGACCTGTCTGGTTCCAGGGCATAGGCTAAACAAGAGGACACAAAAAAACCTTTTCCTTCCTTATATTCCAAAATTGTGGAGACCAACTTGGGGAAAGCTCCACATACCTTTGAAGCATCAGGTATTGACTGGAACAAGACAGTGGGTTTGGTGAATGACACATCAGCTCTATTATGACAATTTCTGTGTAAAAGCACAAAGACTCAAGCAGTCACTTTTGTGGCTTGTACTAAAGGCTGGTCCTACAGATCACATTCTGAGAGACATTACCAGTTCTCTCAAATACAAAAATGCTGATACTAAAATAAACATTTACAATGGGAACGAACTATTTATAAAGTGCCAGTGCTTTAGCTTTCCTAACCAGACCCCTGGCTGTTGGGACAATTTCTCTGTATTCATCCCAGGCTACCTTTCCCTGCTTCCACCCTCTGGAAGCTACCTGTTTAAGTTTGTCCAGGAGCTCCTTGTTCATCCACACAGGTCTCCTAGCGTTCTTCCCTGACTTCATCTTTGTAGGGATGCATTGCTTTTGAGCCTGGAGGAGACAATCCTTGAATATCATCCAGCTCTCTTGGGCCCCTCTACCCTCCAGGGCACTATCCCACAGCACTCTACCAAGCAGATCCTTGAAGAGATCAAAGTCTGCTGTCCTGAAGCATAGGGTAGCAAGCTTGCTTCTCACCCTTCTTGGTGCCTCAGGGATCTCAAATTCCACCACTTCATGGTCACTGCAGCCCAGGCTACCTTGAGCTTCACATTCCCCACCCGCTTTGTTGGTGAGAACGAGGTCAAGCATACACCTCCCCTCATTGGCTCCTCTGTCACTTAGAGAAAGGAAGTTATCATCAATGTTGTGCTGGTTTGAATGTGAACCAGCAGGGGAAATTAACCCCACACAAAATACTGTGAGAGATTTTAGATGAGAATTACAATTTTAATAAAAAGGTTAAAATAAATGCARGAATACAGAAACACCGGCCTAAACAAACCAACAGGGTCACAGTACAACCTGGCAGTGGTTGCAGTCCTGTTGAAAGCAGTAGTCCCAAAGAAAAGCCTGGTCCGCTGAGTATCCAGTGATGGTGATCCTGTCCTCTGGTTGTCCAGTGGTGAAGGGTCCAGTCGTGGTGGTCCGTAGTCCTCTGGCTTTCCAGTAGTCTGGTAGTCCAGTCCTGGTAATCCAGTCCTGGTAGTCCAGTGATCTCTCCCATCCTAAAGCCTACTTTTATGTCATGTTTCTCGGCTGGTACCTCCCCCAGGGGCAGGGATTTCCGCAATGGAAAGGGATGTTTCTGACATTCTATTGGTTGGTGCGTATCTGGTTCGGTAATGAGCTCACATGACCTGAGTCTTCAGGGAGCAAACTGCTTCTGGCGTTCTATTGGTTGGTGTTTTATCTGGCTCGGCAATGGGCCATTAACCAAGATAATTCACTCAGGATAGTTCGTCCGTGCTTATCCAGTTTGGTAATGGGCCATTAACCGAGATAATCTACTCAGGATGCTTGCTGTGGCGGAATGGTTTTCTCAGTTGAGATAAGGAGATAAGGAGTACCACCCCACCTCACATGAGCACMGGGAGTCTCYAGGAGAAAACGACCCAGTTGATAGAGAAAATATGTGGATGGTGATAGAATACATCCTTTTTTGGTTAACCCAGGACAAATGCATTTCAGGAACCTCCTGAACTGCCTGTGCCCTGCTGTGTTGTCCCTCCAGGGTGGTTAAAGTCACTCATCACGTCAGGGGCTTGCAAACATGAGGCTGCTCCTACCTGTCTGTAGCAGGCCTCATTGGCTCAGTCTTTCTGGCCAGGTGGCCTGTAGCTGTTCCCCGCTAACAATGTCACCTGTCCCTGCCCTCCCTTTAATCCTTACCCATAAGCTCTCCTTYAGCTCCTCAACCATGCCCAGGCAGAGTTCCATGCACTCCAGCTGGTCGATAGAGGGCAACACCATTTGTCTCCCCTGCCTTTCCTTCCTAAAGAGACTTTGCCCTTCCATTCCAACACTCCAGACACAGGAGTCATTCCACCACTTCTCAGTGATGCCAATAAGGTTGCAGCCCTGCAGGCATGTGCACATCTCTAGTTTCTCCTGTTTACTCCCCATGCTGTGTGCTTATTTTAGAATAGAGGCATTTAAGCTGGGCCCATGGTGAAGCTGACTTTCTGCCTGGAGTCRCTGCAATTCCTTGATGCTGTTCCTTCAGGTGTTCACTGGCCTACACACCCTCTGCAGGCTCTGGGCATCTCTTTCTGGCTCAGATAACTGACTGGTATGAGTGAGGCGGCATGTCATCCCACATCTTACCACTGTTAAATCTCTTCAGGTCTCTCTAATTTTTACACTTGAAGTGCAATAAATACCAACAGTAAGAGATAACTGGACAGGATTTTTTCACTGTATTCGCAACAATTACTAATCTATCAGTACAGTATGAAAGCCCACTAAGTGTGACACTGAAGAGGCCTCAAATATTTCAAGCCTACAACTACTCAGTGGCAAATTTGCAAAATACTTTTAGTGTYAAACTACAAATTTTTATTCTATTGATTTCTAAGTAGCAATGTATTTAAACAAGGACTATTACTGCCTTGCTAAAGCATGCATGCATGCATTCACGCATAGATGTCAATAAAGCCCTGGGTGCCGGATTATTGCTAATTTATGACTGTTCCATGCAACTTTTGCATTGCACTTAGAAAATTCGGTTTATCACAAAGATATATTTAAAAGGCCAATGTGTGAGACTGGCACATCCTGAGATTATCGTTATGTTCTAAAATTGTTAATTGCACCAATTAATTAYATTGTTTGCAAGTAACAGCTAACCTCAACATTCTGCAACATTCACCATTTAGGTGATATTAAACATCCTAACAAGATAAACTGCATCATTTGGAATCTTTGAAAAACAAACATTCTAGATACAATAATTCTATCTCCACCTGCAAGATTACATCATGGGTTCCTGAGAGTTTTGCAAATTTTGCCAAATGATCCTGTATTGCATGCCCGTTTCTCAAGTCTAAAGGGTTTAGTTTCTAAAATTGTAAATAAACCTTCTATAATTCTAAAAAACACACCAAAGACAAATTCCATTTGAAGTGACAATTGCCATTCGTATTATTGAGAGATTTGAGGTATTCCTGAAGAGAAAACGCACCAGCAAAGTTGTTGGATCCAGATGCACTGCACCACAGGAGTATGTTCAGTTAGCGATCTATGGAAGAAAAAGGTACATTTCGGTACAACTATATTTTCTAAATTTCTAAATTGGGTTAGCTTCAAGATAGGCACACACTCATACTGCCTGAAATCCCTCACTTCACTGTCAGCACTTAGCTATCTCTTTGGAATTTGAAAGGCATGGAGCCAGCAGGTGTGCAGCAGCAAACTGTCTCTTGTGTAAGGAATGGAGCAAGTTTTACTTACTATGGCACCCRCCACAGTGAAGGCAACCAGCAGAGAGAAACCACGACAGTGGTCCAAGTAGAGTGAAAAAACAAGCTCTCCTCCAAGTGAGAAATTTCAGCCTTTTTCCACACATAAAAAAAAGGGCTACAAATTTTAAAAATAAGGCAAGTATTTCAGAATCAAAGACCTTCAGCATGTTATTTTGTTCACTTGTTCAATCATTCAAGGGCTTAATGTGAAAACCATGAGTCATTAGCAACCAATATGCCCACTTACTTGAAGTTGTGATCCTCACTGTTGAAACACTGCGGCTTCGAGTAAACTGCAAGACGAACAGAAAAGGAAAACCAGGTGTGCTAAAGAACTGTACCCAAGAAAGCCACCTGGGAGCCCATCAACATTCAGAAAATTTGCATACATCTATCAGTGCAGCTCTACTGCTACAAAGGCAAGTTCAACAACTTTCTAGTTTTCTTCACAGCCTGAACACACACAAAAAGGTGAGCCTTACCCAAAGCCTCTCACATTTTCAATATTCATATTTTAAGTTGAGGGCACCTATGTCAATTTAATAAGATGGGCTAACAATTAGAAAAATGTACATATTTTTCACACAAATACTTAAAAATTTTGTGTAACGATACCATATGCAGAACTCTGCTAAAGTTCACATATCTTATTTGTACCACATCAGTTTCTCCCTTCATGCTCACCCAATGTTTATTTTCTGCTCCTTTGATGCATTAGGGAGTAAATTTAGGTCACTAATTCCAGGAGGCGGGAACTATGTGTTGTATATGTACTGCAAGATGACTAAAACACTTCCAGATGATGCAATTATTTATTCAGAAGGGCACTGAAGCAAGGGGAGTAGGGGGAAAGCATTCCAAGATACACAGTTGATACTTCTGAGAATTTAACTATGATCTACTTCTCATACAGTATCTCTACTGATCATTATACCAGGCAATAACTATCTGTCAGTTCAGCTTCACCTCATTCAAGACCTTCAAGCAAAGGCATTTATTCCCAGTGTTAAAATGTACATATGGCACATCAGCATTTTTAGTAGGTTGCCTACATTCCTAGTTAAAATACTTGATGCTGCTAATACTACAAGCATTCAGCTGAGGCTTACATGACCAGATAGGAGACGACGGGAGCTACAGCTGCAGCTTCTGGTTCTAATTCTACTTCTGCGAGTGCACTACAAGAGAAGAGTTTGAGAAACCTCTTTTGAGAGAGAGGGTTTAATAAAGACAGATTTTGCAAGCAGACTTGCCATGCTGGAGACAAAGTTTGAGGACAGAGAGGAAACACAGTAAGCTTTCTCCTTAGAACAGGCTCTGCCAACCACCATACATCTGCATAATTAATACATTAAGGAAAATGGAACTATTCATCCTAAATACAGGATGAGGCATTAAAACCTAATTGATATTTGATATACTACTCCATCCATATAGGGAACAGTTAAGAACTTATCTTTTTAAAGTTTAAAAACAGTGTTGAAATCCAATGGCTTCCCTTAACATATTCCTTAACAAAATACGTACCAGAACCATTCTTTTAGTGACTACCTCTCCCTTCACAATTACAGCACCATTTTCCATCAGAGCAGGCCATATGTGATAGGCCACAAAGTCAGCTGTGAAATCTGAGTCAAAACTACGATAGTACCTGTTGAAACACAAGAGTACGAGGTGTCTAAGTGCCAAAAGATAAATGTTTCAAATCATCAATGCTGATAAAAAGCAGGATACTAGCTACAGCTCTAATATCTTGCTTAACAATTTTTCCACAACGCAAAAATAAGTATTCTTTAAGTGATCCTGTAAAAGAAATGCACTTGTAAGATAGACTTAGCAGAACATACWGTTTACTTATACTGACAGACATTCCAATAAAGCCATCTCACACTTCAGAAGGCCACTAGGCCTTAATTTTTGCATAAGCCCCACACAAGCTAGGGTCCCTGTGTCCACTGACAGATTAAACCTTCTGAGTAGCAATTTGGCAGGCATAGTCATCCCCTCTTCCTGAAATATCTTGCTAAAATAAGACACCTAAAAAGGATATTACAGACACACACAACTATAAAGTTACATCCTGGTATCTTATGAGACATATGGCAACTTTATCAGCAAGATCCTCAGATATTGAAAATGAAACAGTGATATTTTAGCTAAGGAAAATTAATTCAGAGGTATATACCAGATATATACTACATCTCTAAGTGTGGAATATTGGCTAAATAACACATCTGGCTTTATGGATTCAAATTCAAAATAAATACCAAATAACAGAAATTCAAAAAAGCAATGCATCTATACTTTAGTAATGTAGTACAATAGCACATTGTATAAAATAATGTTGTAAACAGAGGCATGAAGCAAGGCATAGGGGACAATGAGGTTTGGCCAGCCCTTTATAGAATGGCATCACACATAACAAACAGAGACAGTTCAATTTCTACAAGTTTCGCTCCATGTCTGTGTACCACCTATACATGCTATACATGTAAACACATATATATGCCACATTTATCTAGACAGATGTGAGAATGTGTCTCTTGTAGCAGCATGTAAAAATATATCACATGTGGTTTTTTAAGGCCATACACAGCAAGTAGGTGGAGAAAGCATCCCAAGAATATACCATAGTGTTGTTGCTTCTTAATTCAGCCAATAGCTTTGATTATCAAAAGCTAACTGTCCTATATTTGAACAGGATCATTGACTAGCCCTGTATGACTTCGCACTCTCCTGTTGAAAGGCTACTTTCATCTTCTCTATTTCTCTCCTTGAATTCTCAAGATCTTCCCCACTTGGGTTCCGTTCTATTATAAATAATTCCTAGAAACGTCCCTACTGATGTAAGGTTTTTTCTGCTTTTGAGAGCAATTTTTTTTGACCTATCAATCCCATTAATTTTCTAGAAGACATGGAAGCATCCTACAGTTCTCTGCCAGCTAAAAAAGCAGCCAGCCCTGACCCTACAGAAAAAAGAAAAATTATGTTATAGTGTTGTAGTCACCCCAAGACAGGTGTGAATTTTTTTAACAAAATTCCCATTTTTCAGAGGCAGTTGTCTTTTTGCTCAGCTCTAAACCAGAAGAGATGGGAGCATATTAATACTCATATGTTGTACAGCAGCCACAGCCTGGAGGTTGCAGCAAACACGTTGATGATACTGGTAGCAGACACCAGTTGTCAGATCTCAGTAAACGTGATTTTTACAGGACAGGCCAGTAAGGGGGAACAAAGATGCAAACATTTTTAAAAAGGCGCATAGAGACTATGCTGATGGAAAGGAAAGCTGATGATCATTTTCCTTTTAAATGATAAATTAAATATGCTCTCAAGACTGAAGTTTATCCAGAAAATTGCTCTGCTGTTCACTAAAAAAATTGTTAACAGTTGTCTACATGCTGGCATTTATACACTATCATAAACCTTAAAGACATACCAAATTCACTACAGGCCAGGGTTTTTTGCCCCAAATTAATGTTTAGCAAACTTAAACCTTTATATTAGTTAGTAAACAAGTAGACTATACAACCTGATGGATCTTTTTAATAGTAAGAGTCTGACTGAATATAAAGTGTTCTTACATGGTCTTATCGAAAGGTTCTCCATCAACACCAAAGGCAATATCAAGAGGAGGAACGAGTGTCTGCATTGAAAAAGCCAAAGAGCACAACTCTCGAATCAAAGTGCCGATCACAATTAAATCAAATCCTGGTGGAAGTGAAATCTTTGGGCTGATGTTCATGGAGTGAATTACTTCCTGAAAATAAACGTACTTGGTAATTTGCACTCACGAACAATTTCGTTCACAAGAAAGTACAAAAATCCCCCCTAAATATGCCTCTCAGCTTTCTATATGTAAGAATCAGTATAAAAAGCTCACAGTAATGTTGCTCTAGACTATTTCAGAAAATATTAGCTGCAGAAAGAATGTGCTGCTATTTTACAAATAAAGTATGAGCTACATTAATGACCTAAATCTTAGGAAGCAGATGCAGCTTTTCAGCAGAACACAAAATTCAAGAAAAATATGAAATGTAGCTTACGTTTATTTAATTGAGACAGTTATACTGTAGTTTGCCAAAAATATTATTCTTGCAGACAGAGAAATTCTAGTCACAGACAAATAAAACAAGCAATTACTAGGCCATACATATACTAGTTCTAGCAACATTATTTTGGAAAGTAAACTGCTGCAAGACAAAGTCCATACAATAACTTTTTTCTTCCTCAGGTTTCAGTGCATTTCTAGTTTACATTTTCTGAATTTACTAGCCTCTGAAAGAGATCACATCACTTCCCCACTGCCCTTAACTTACATGGACACTCGTATGAACTACATACAGATCCCTGTGGCGAACTATGTAATCCAGGGCAGCATCTTCAAGTGACCCAGGTCCCACGTGATCTAGAGACAAAGTCTCTTTTACACGTATTTTGAGCTTCCAGAAGGCCATCTTTGCTGCATGAAAAGATTCCTGCAAACATAAAGAACATCTAGTTAAGTACAGAAGACAGAGATTAATTTTATCAGTTTTCTGAGAAAATGAACTTAACCCACTATCATCATAATAAGCAGGAATATAATACACTGCTATAAAGAGAAAAGTTAACTCATCTGAAAGGAATTCTCTGATTAAGTCGAGTGTAACTTATTTGCAGAAGATTGAAAAGCTTCCCACCTAACCTTCTATATTTGCATAGGATTCCACCACACACCCATGATCAATGCAATCACATTCAAAGATATCATGAGTAATAGTTACGTGCCATAGCCTAACACGTAAAACAGGAAAACCTCCTGTTTGTCGGGAAAAGAGGTTGAATTGGAGAGTGTAAACTGAATGACAGCTGGAAGAAAAAACCTTCAGTAAGTTAGATGTGCTTGGGATCACACACATTGAGAAATGCTGCCTCTCTGACACAGGTATGTGCTACATCATTTTTATAGAAAAGAAGATTCAATACACAAAAACAAAAACAACTTTGTTCAGACTGAGCTCATGGTAAATGTGAGGTATCTAGATGGTCTCAAGGGACTATAAAACTAAAAAAGCACATAGCTATAAGCAAGAGGAAAACATGATATGGAAAGATTTTTAGCTTTGTAGTGTTGTAATATTTAATGCAGCATTCCCAAAAGAATTTCTCTAAATAAGGCGATGTTGATCACTGCAGGGATCATCCACTTTTCAGAGCCAATCAGTCTTTTTTTAGCACCTGTACTACAGATCACTGATTCTGTGTCCTAACTGACAGGTCAGTTAGGACACTAAATTGCAAGTTCAATGTAGACGTGTGAGGGGAAGAAAGAAAAATCAAAAGGAATAAAGGAAGAAAACTTTTCTTCTCTGCACTTGACAGAAATGCTAATTTACCCACAATTTAATCCAATGCAGACACAGTACTTTATAAAACACTTCTGGCCTGCAAAATAAGAAATATGATTTCTTTCTTACCACAGCTGCAAGGTATATTATCCTCTGCACCATCTCCATGTCACTGATGAATGTCCTCAAACGGATCTCTGCATCCAAGCGTTCTTGAGCATAAATGAAGCCAAAGCGAGCAATGAGGCAGGCGCGACGGGAAGCATTGACCCGCCGGGCTCGGGCAGGTGACCAGCTCCTCAGGGACAGGGAGATGCGGGACTTGCTCCCACTGCACCTGTAGGGAGAGCGGCTCCGGGCAAGCCTACGACAGACACGCAAAGAAGCTTGATGTCACTTCACCATTCTCAGATGTTTTTCCCTAAGGCAGATTGTTTTGTCAATTTAATTTTTACAAAGGTTAGGTGAGATTTTGAGCCAATTTAATTAAAGAAGTTGCAGCTGGTTAGTCTAATATGAAGGCATTTGTGTCAATACATTTTATGGGCTAAAGCCTAAATGGTAAAAGTAAATTCCTAAAGCATGTACAGCCAAGCACTTTGTTCCTAGGAAACACACTTTTAACTAGTAATATTTTTGAGATTTGCTCCTCTTTCAGTGCCATTGAAGAGTACCGGTGAAGTCAAACAAGTGAGAATATAACACATTCTGCCTTGTAAATTGTACAGTGTTCAAAGAGGACTCATCAACAAAAAAACTAACCATCTCTTTTTATCCTGTACAGTTGCTCTCAGTGTATTTTGTAAAGCTGCATTATTTGCTGTTTTGTCTGAAACTTAACATAGCTGCCTTAAATTAAAATGTTTGGGCACTAGGAGAAATCACCTAAAGAGTTTATGTTCCTTCATAACAAAGTAAAAAACCTTAGCTTTTGTTTATACTTCAACTTCAAATGAGGAGGGAATTCATGCTACCTAACATGAACAATTTCTATGATTCAGTGACTTCTCTGAATAAGGCCTCTACCTGCTCTGGAGAACAGACTTTTGGGCATCCAGGATAGAAATCTCATCCTGCAGTATTTGAATCTGCTGCTCACAGTCATTCAGTCGCTCTAACTTCCTCAGGGTATCCTTTTCTTCAGCACGGGAAGCCTTCAGACTTAATCACACAGAATAAAGTCAGTCACAAGATGTCCTTTTATGAATGTAAAGAATCTATCAATTAATCTTCATCGTCAAACAAAAGGACAGAAAAAAGAGGGAAATTATTGAGCAAGCTCCTTGTGCTGAAATACAGGAAAAATCAAGAGTTTAAAAAAGCATACTCCAAAGCAGACTCTTAATCTCACTTTAAAATGTATTAGTGTGTTGTGGCAGGAGAGTGGATACACTACACTCTGTGTTATAGGAAACATCACTGGTTAACATTTGGGGTCTTTATGCTAGCTCAGATGATGAGGTTTAAAAGAAACTGATTTCTTCCTCATATTTAAGATATTAGCTAAACCAGCTCAGTTTTCTTTCCTACAGATTAAGAACCTAGGTATTTTCTTCTATCAGGTTCTTGGGCTCTTTTCTTTGCTGGAATATATTAGTCAGTCAAAGGATATCACTGATGTTATTCAAGTAATACCAAAAGCTAACAATTCCTCTCCTGCTGTCCCCAAGAGAAGAAGTGTTTCTTAAAGATTGGCAGACAACCAGTGAAGCACGTTTATTTTCTTTCCTTTACTCTTACTTAATATTAAAATCTATCCAAACATCTCTGCTTTCCCTCCAAACACAGGTATTACTGTCGCTTTCCTTTCACCAAAAGTGGAAGAAAAAAACAAAAAAGATGCTTTCTATTTATTCTGAAGGTATTCAGTCTGTCATCCTTTTCTTTACTGGAGGACCCTGGTGGGATTTTTGAGGATCTGAACCAACGAAAGCTCTAACACTTATAAATTGACAAGATTCTTGTTCCAACTTTTTCAGGAGCAGGCTGACTGAGATGACCACAGGTAATAAGGCCAGCAACATCTGCTAAGAGGAAAGGCTGTTCCATGGTTATCCTCAGTCAGCTCCTTCAGGAAGGACTTGTAGCAGAATAGTAGTAAAAGACAGCTTAAGAATTCTACTATAAAGGACAACTGGGAAAGAAAAGTAGATTTGGGAAGATGAATTCTAGAAATAGGCATGGGGAAAATTCAAACTGATATCCTTGGAATCACTTAGTACGGGCACGAAATTATATCACTTATTGTACTGTCTCAAGATTTGTGAACATTCATTGTTCTAATGCCACTAGGAAGCATGAGAATGTGTTTGCCACTTGGAGCTACCTCTTAAGTGGTTCTGGAACTGGCAATAACTGCACTAATTTGTATCAAAAGCAATTTAGTACTTTTTATACTATAGTGCTCCACAAAATACATTTTATGCAACTAGGCAAAAACTGTTCGGGTCTAGTCACTTATCTGGAAATCCAACTCTCTTCCTCCGTTTTACCACAGTGGCTTTTATCTTCTTGGATATTTACATACCAATTACATACGATAATTAATTGTGACATATTGTAGGTCCTTCAATAAATGTTATGCTATAGCTACTCAATTGACTTTTTATATAAGGTTTGCTCAGCATGTAACAGTTCATAGACTATAACTCCATATGAGATTGTCATGCACTATACAAACCATTTTTATGTAGAATAGTGGCACATTTTCCAACACCTCTGGCAGGAGCAAAACCTACCAAGTCAATTTATGAATGTGGGTGTGACTGTATCATTTGTACCCCACTCTGGGTACATACACACAATACAGAGCCTAAATGCATTTTGAAACTCTGATTTCAAGCCAGAAATGAAACATTTTACAAATCTCCATCAGTATTTAGATGTCAAGAGAAAAATGTGGCCTGTTGAAAAACAAAAAGCAAACAAAAAGAATGGCAGCTGATTTCCCTACTCTTGTTCCATCTGTTTGATCTGCAGACGAGTTGAAGTTAGTTTTTCCTCCAGCTCTTGCAGTCGACAAGTCTGAGTGCTGGCCAATTCTCCCAGCCGCATCTCTCCCCCAGTTGAATCCTATCAGGAAACGAAGTCACACTGCTTGAATGTTCTACCTTACAGAATCCCTCAGCAATGTACTATAACATTATTGGCAGATGTATTTCTAAATATTTCAGTAAAGACATTTCTAAAGAAAATGAGAACAAAAACAATTGCATTCTTTCAAGAGGCATAAGCAATATCTTTCAGGCATATCAAAGACTCAACTATATCAAGAAAAATATTCACTTCTTTTATTCCTCATGACAGAAGTTATGGAAGGTCTGCATATGCAGATTTACTGCTTGTATACACATCATGAGAACAAAGCATTTTGCAGATGTGTTGCACAGTTTGGTTTTTTTCAGTTAGTCTACTTCTGATTGACTACATCACCAACTCAAGTAAACTTTTTGGAAATTCATGTACAGAAAATAGCAAAAAAAGTTATTAGGACAGAGGAGGCAAGTATTGTCATTCCAGAAGGCACACGACTACACATGCAGCTGTCTTTAACAACCCATAGACTTGCCTGATGCTACTGGAATTAAATAAGTAACTGCGCAACAGGCTTTTTGTTAAATTTTGAATGTCACATGCAATGACAAATCTGTAACTGGTACGCCTGGTGTACTGTCATTTAATAACATCATTATTTTATATTTTGTGGGGGTTTTTGGCAGAACCCTACTCCTGCATTATTCTAGAATCTGACTCTTAAGAGATATCACTTTTCATTTGTCCTTATTTTAATTGGGAAAGATTTTGACAGAGGGGGTAAAAACGAGACATCAAAGAACACGGAGACATCACTGTCAAATCTCAGGATCTTGAAGATTTTCCTCTAGTCTGAATTAGCCAATGGTCTTATTTTCTTTCAGAGCAGAAAGCCACAGCAGATCTGTCTTTTCTGCCAAACTGCTGGTATTACAACCCCTTGAGTAAATATCAAATACATACTAACTCCAAATATCATGGCAGGAGCATAGTAGTATGATGACACGCATGAGCAGTTCTTTTTTTTAACACTTCTGGAGACAATATAATGTTAAGTTACTCTTAGACTTTTCAAAAAAATAAAAGGATCTCACAGATTAATGCATGGAGCTTACTCACACCTTCAGCTTACACATGTACTTTCACATAGTGTTAGTTTTTTCTAATAGCAATAAGGCATAAATAATTCTTTGATGTCTCTGTAAATGTAAGCATAGCAAATCTTTACCTAGAAAAGGAAAGCAATACAATAACATAGGCTTCTTTTACAATGCAAATTCCTCCACAATAGCATAGTTGTCTCCATAAGCAACTAAGGAAATATTTCATTAAGTAAAATCTGGGGGGGAGGCTATTATTAACAGAAAGTCATTACAGCTCCTCTGCAGGTATAAATTCACATGGTTCTATTCCCTTAAARTAAGTTTCTTACACACCTGAGTGAGAGAGAGGTTGTTTTCACCTCCTGAAGCACCACAAGAAAAACAAGTCCCTAGGCTTGGCAGGAGACGATTTTTTATTGTTTCTGCACCTTCATTATGACTATCTGAGAAAATACATACGTTAAGAAATGGTGAGAACACTTAGAGAAAGAGCCAGAGTTGGAAAAAAGGTCACATGTGAAAAGTGTTAGTAATTAGACAAGGCACTGATTTACCTTCTCGAGATGTTTCATTGAGAATTGTGAAGAGCTGCTTTTGAATCGCAGTGTTCAATTCTAATATTTCACAGCATTTGTTCAGATTCTCACCCCAGGAATTAATCTGTAAATTAATGTGTATTACTACATCTGGGTGGGCTTTCTTACTTAAAAGTTATTTCTGTTACAATCATGGCATTTTTTCCCCTATAATTACATCTTCCCAACCTATTCTTACTGCATCCATTAGAATACTCATTTTTTTAAGGTTCACATTCTTAATAAGCAAATGAACAAGACATCAGGACTTCTATGACCCAGTTAATTCACCGCTTGAGAAAACTTGCTTTTTTTCCATCATAAAGAGGTTGCAACCACAAGTGTCTCTAAAAGAAGAATCATAATAATTGTGAATCTGAGTCAAAATCCTTCAACAGTTATTAAAATAATAATCTAGCAGATTGTTGGATTAAAATAAAAAAATTAGTCCAAAATCTGGTTTTCCATACTAGCTGAAATAATACATATAAGGCTCTTAGCTCGCTTTGTCAGCAGCCACATGAGGCCTCCAGGCAGTTTCACCTGATTTTTAAGAGTTGCAAACTGAAAGAAATACTGCTGAAGAAGGAGCAAAACCCAGCTTTATGCCTAGGAAACAGCAAAATGGCACCACTTTCAGATAATGCAATTTTGAAAAGGAGTTAATCTGTCCAGGATACTACTGCACCTGCCAGGAGAATACACACTTCGTACCCACTTCCTTTATCTGTAACCTGTGTATCACCTTCCACATAGATCACCCTCTAGGTCTTCCATCTCTAATGATTCCATATGGTTTTTACAAGCTTCCAAAACAGCTGAAATTCCCACCCATGCCCCCATCAGCTTGTGTTTTGATTGTTGCAACATGTTTTCCTCTGGCCTTGGGGAGCACACCTGCACCAGAACACGGCTGCAAAGTGCGTTTTTCCAGCTCATTACAGCAACATAACACCCACGGTGTTTCCATCTGCCAGCTCCTCTTTTTCTGCAACAGCAGCCTGAAACAATCTTCACTTCCCAAGACCCGAGAGACTATTCCCGACTCACTTATGGAGAGTTCAGCCCCCACTACTGCTCAGCCCTCCCGAGGTCTACCTCTACCATGCATTTGGAAGATTTTAAAATGCATGGCACTGTCCCTCCTCTGCCATACTCTGTGATCGCTTTACCAGCTACTCTCAAACTCCTCCTTAAAACTGTCCTTTGCCACGACTCCCGCAGAGTTACACTGGCTATGTAACTGTAACTCCTGTCCACCATGAAGTGAAAAAAAAGAACTGACTTCCCCTGAAAACGTTGCGTCTCTGCTCAGCACCTTTTCTCATCAACCATAGCACACTGTAGGTGTTTACAGGCTTGTGACCAACTATTCGCTTCCTGAAGCTACAGAAACCTGGGGACGCAGGAGTGAGAATTCTGTCAAGATTTTCCAGTGAGAAGAGTCACAGCTGTCAAGTCTCATGTTCCTTCACCTCATCTTTCCCTAGTTTTACACCTTCTCTACTGTTTCCACTGTTTCACCTCCTCAGTTTCCTGTTACTGGACGCATGGATACCACTACACCCATCTGCAGCCTTCTCCCCACACCCGACACTCTTCCCCTCACGCCCGCTTCCCCCGTTGTGAAGCCCTTCGGCGGCCGTGCTCTCTTGCAGCAGCCTCTCAGCTCTAAGAGGTTTCCCCCCCTAGAAGAGCTGGGATGCTGGATAACTCGTTCTCACTTTCAGCACCCTTCTTCCTCACGTTCTCCTGACTGTTCCTGGGCCACAGCCGATTCCTTCTGAGCACAATCCCACCGGTGGTCCTTCCACCTGCCGGTATTTTACTACAATACTCTCTTCTGTTCTAAACACAGCCAGTACCGCTCGAACCTCACTTTTAACCCGCAGCCCCTGTTTTCAGGGAACCTTGTCATGGACAAAAAGCCAAACAGCTGACGCTGTGAGTGCTCAAAAGGTGTAAAAAGTGCGGTAACTGGATGCGCGTGCGGAGCAGGGTCCCAAACCGGCCCGTGGAATCGCGAGCGGGGGCCGCTGCCCGCTCCGCGTCCCGCCTCCGGCCCCGAGAAGCGGCTTGCAGAACCCACCCCGTAGTCCTGGTGCCAGCTCTCCAGCTTCTCCTGCAGCTCCCGGGCTCTTCCCGCCCCCACCAAACTCTTTAAGTCCTCGGCCATGGCCAGATGTCAGCTCGCTCCGGGGAGCTCTGCGCTGATTCCCCTGTCCCTCCGGGAGCGCTCCTCGGGCGGCGCAGGTGGAACGGAGGTGGTACGGCCAGCCCGAACCCCTTGCCCTGGGCTGGGCCGCGTCCGAGGGCCTTCAGAGCCGCGATGGTGACGCGGGGGCCGGCGCGGCGGCGGCGGTGCCACGGTAACGCGGAGGGAGCGGCGGGGGGAGCGCGGCGCCTCCCGGGCAGCGGGGACGCCCCGCGGCCGCGAGGCGGCGCTGCCGGGTAACGCCGTGGGCTCGGGCCGCAGGGACCCGGCCCGCGGAGGGGCACCAGGGGGCGCCCGCGGCCCCTGCGCAGCGGCGGCGGGAGAAGATGGCGGCAGCGGCCCCTGAGCAGGTCCGTCCGCGCCGGGACACGGGCACGGCGAGGCGGCGGCGGCGTCCCCATCGGGGCCAGGGGGGAGCGGGGCCTCGAGAAGCAGCCGGTCCGCCCGGAGGGCGCTGCTCGCGGAGGGGGCGTTCGGGCGGGGGCGCCATTTTCGCCGTGGTGCGCGAGGCTGGCGTGGTGCCGGAGCCCTCCGGCCCCGCCGCCCGCACCGGCCGGGGAGGGGAAAAACGGAGCTCAGGCGGCGCTCTCCGCTCCGTGCCCGGTGGTCTCCGGGCAGGACGGGCTTGGCCGTGCCGGGCAGAGGCGGCCCGAGCCCGCTGCCCGGGCGTGGCGGCCCGGAGCGGCGCTGTCGTGCCCTCTAATGTGGGTGAGTGACAAACAAAAATACTTTTGCCTTGGGAATGRGGCGCCTGGCATTTGGGCATTGCAGGAATGCGGCGGCCGCGCGTAAACGAGGCGCTTTGCACCGAGGAGGGGGCGGGAGGCGCCCATGGGTGCGTGCAGGGCCGCGCAGTTCGTGTGGGTTGTGCAGGGTCACCGTGGRTCCAGAACATCTCGGAGGGAGCGAACCCTCCCTGAACTCCTCCAGGGAAGCACCTTTCTCAACATAATTTCTTAGTTCTTCAGCAACAGAAAACAAGGTGGTATTACTCGTTACATCAGTGTAGACGTGTGCAAGTACACTTACTTAAGGTGCAGCTTTAGGATTCATTTCAGGTGAACAAACTTAATTCCAACCTAAAGATCAGGCTCCTTATTTGAAGATGTGAATTGTTAAATAGCTAACTGYTCCACTCAAGGGAGGTGGAACAAAATTTTGGACAGCTACAAAAATATATCAAAAGCTTAATTTCACTATGGATAGCTACAAGAGTTTCCTTTAATAATTTGTTACATTTACAGAATATCCCTTACAATCTCCTATCTTCAGATTATTATATTAAAGCTAGGTTGGCCAATTCCCCATACCAGGTTTGAAGCCTCACAGTGTTTTTCTCAATGCTGCTAGCAGGCAACAGGAGTTGAATGGAAACCCTGTGCTATCAAACTAATTTAAAAACTGTATCCACTGTATCCTCACTCCTTTTGAATAGTCCCTGAGAGTCTATCACACRTGAGCACGGAGGGAACTAAAATCCTGCGTATTGGCAAATGACCTGCAGGATTATGTCCTGTATTGTGTCTGAGAGATAAAAATGTGATGAAGTTTTTTGCAGCTGGTTTGTTTTAGTTTTTTTACTGCAATAATGTAATTAATGATTCCTATCTGCCATGATAAAAATGAGATGTAAAGCCATATCTTGTCTGAAGACATCTGGATTTTAAATTTATTCATCACGTTAGCAGAGATTGCTGTGGTTCTAAGTGTGTGTTCTGAGTACAGAGTGGCAGACTGAAGTCTAATATTGAACCTACTATCCAATATATTCCACTAGTCAATTCAAATATATATTTTTTGCATACCTATGTGTGTGTCATTGTGGTTAATTTACATGCCTTTAAAACTAATCCATGCTTTGTGTTACAGCAAAGTTCTAACGGCCCGGTAAAGAAGTCTATGCGAGAGAAGGCTGTGGAACGCAGGAACGTTAATAAGGAGCACAACAGTAATTTCAAAGCAGGATACATTCCAATTGATGAAGACCGTCTCCATAAGACAGGGTTACGTGGCAGGAAAGGCAACTTGGCCATATGTGTGATTATTGTTCTTTTTATTTTGGCGGTCATCAATCTGATTGTGAGTATAACAATTATAGTGTAAGCAACATTAGGTCATATTTCATTTTGACAGTTCAATAAAAAAATAAAACTTTCCCAGTACAGCTGAGGACTTAAAATGTACTCATTTTCTCCTTTCTTTTTAGTTCTTTTGTAGTCTGAGCAAGATTAGATGGAAGAATCTTCTAAGTTCAGGCATGGTTATTTTAGTTATCATGATCCCAGCAAGCAACCTATTGTTCATGCAAGAAAGAACTAGGAACCTTCAAAGTGTCACCCCATGTGAAGTGTTATTAGTACAAATGCATTCAGGATATATGACAGGAATATTTTACATAGCAGAGCTATATGTGAACTTGCAGAATTAACCTGCCACTGCACTTTAAATCTTCATTGTTCTAATTACCACATTTTTATTATTTGGTCAAGTGAGAAGTAATCAATTATTTTTCATAATTGGACATGCATCTTTGAGGGTACTTTCTTGTAGTTCAGTGTTAAGTATATGCTAAGCTGAGCTGTTCAGGAAATTTGTTTAGTGAATGATTATTCTTCCACAGAAAAAATATTTAATTATGAACGTGATTTAATATTTATTTATATATATACATATATATGTAAAAATAATTTTAGTTATTCAGATAGATCTAAAAATAATTTACAATGCTTTTCATAACTAAACGTGTTCTGATGTTTTCAGTAGGAACAGACTAAAGTAAATTCATGCCTAAAGCTAACTTAAACACTAGCATTAATAATTGTTCAAATAAAACATCTAATTAATACAATACTTGCAGTAGGGAGATCTGAACAATCAACATGATCTTTGAAAATGTGTTTCTTTTTCAGATTACSCTGGTTATCTGGGCAGTGATAAGAATTGGTCCCAACGGTTGTGACAGCATGGAATTCCATGAGAGTGGCTTGTTGCGGTTTAAGCAAGTGTCTGACATGGGTGTCATACATCCCTTATATAAGAGCACTGTAGGAGGGAGACGGAATGAAGATTTGGTGATCACTGGGAATAATCAGCCTGTAAGTTACACCATGAATTGAAAGTTTGTGAGCGACACTACGGAATTACACTCATATTGCTATTAAATGTTGTATTTGAAACATCATTAAGTTCATGAYATTGTTTCTGAAGATTGTATTTCAGCAAGGAACAACCAAGCTTAGCGTGGAAAAAGACAAAACTTCTATTACCAGTGATATTGGCATGGAATTTGTTGACCCACGGACACAAAATACTTTGTTCAGCACTGACTATGAAACTCATGAGTTTCATCTGCCAAATGGAGTTAAAATCTTGAATGTACAAAAGGCCTCTACAGAGAGGGTATGTTTCTTACTTTTTGTAAGTAATGAGAATACAACCCATTGTTTGTTTGTGTAACAGTAGAGTAGAGTTAGTGGTTTTATAGAGGGTTGAGTGTGCGTTAGGAAGCACTGAGCAATCCTGTTGCAGAAAAAATACCCAAAACTATAAATACATAGAAGGAATAGATTAAGTGAAAACGAGTAAATTTACATAATCTGTCCTAACAGGAAGCCTATATTTGTTTCAAGTGTTAGCTGTATATCCCATAAAATTGTCATATGAATTTTTATTTTTATTGCAAAATTAATTTTACATACCTTCTGAAATTCAGTAATCCTGTCTTGAATTGTGAACGTGGAAAATAACAAATAGGCAGAAGTTTCATAGGCACAATGGCAGAAGGGCAAGAAGTACATTGAAGTTTTTTGTTAAATTATGTAGCACTACTTTTAAGGTAATTGAAGTTACTCAGACAAACACAACTGACACATTTTCATTGATCTGTAATACACTTTTTTTTTGTTAGATTACCAGCAATGCAACCAGTGATCTAAACATAAAGGTCGATGGCCGTGCTATTGTCCGTGGAAATGAAGGCGTTTTCATCACAGGCAAGACCATTGAGTTTCGAATGGGTGGTAACATGGAACTTAAAGCAGTAAGTACTTCAAATCAGCATCTTTTGAACAGCTTAGTTTCAAATTCAGGCTGATAGCAAACTGATGTAGCTTTATATGGTTTCAAATTTTATATAAATTAGTCATGCATTAACGTTTAGTCAATATATTTCGTAGGATTTAAATAGGTTGTTTATTACTTTGCTGTTAATTAGTGGTTCAGTAGTTTTCAGGTAAAAATGATTTAGTACTGTTAAGACACCAAAAACCTACAGTGCAATTAAAGCTAAGCTATTGGCCTCTGCACTGAAATGAATAACAAAGGGAATTAATCTTCTCTGGAAGCTTTACCAGGGTTGGCGACCTTTGCCAGCAGAGTGTATAGTTAGGAGCACTACGTTCTTTGCTGCTGCTGTAAGACTCACTAGCATTCCTTTAAGATTTTTGGAGATTAAGATTGCAGTGTATATGGAATGATAAAAAAGGTTAAGGATAAAAATAAAGGTATATGTACTTTCAAGTGTGAATGAATTTCATGTATGAATTCAAACACTGTTTTCCATTTCATGTCCATATTTCTAGATTTACTGCATTTGCTAATAGGTCTGTAGAGTGAAAAGTCACACTACTGCTGTCTTTTTCAACATCAATCTACCACTGGAATAGCAAAGTATGTTGCTGACTATAGTCAAGAAATCTATAGGCATTGTTATCATTTTCATTTAAAAATTAAACATTTTTATACGTACCTTTTACTATGTTGATTCTACAGCCATCCAAAAGATGTTATTTATTCAGTAAACCAGGTTGTCCTTCTCAAAAACAACCTGCTTTGTTTACATTAGAAGTTGTACTTTTTTTTTTCTCTTGAATAGGAAAACAGCATTATCCTGAACGGAACAGTGATGGTCAGCCCATCACGACTGCCAAGTTCTTCTTACGGGGATCAGTTCAATAACGGCAACTGGCTGCGCTTCAAGCTCTGCATGTGTGCAGATGGGACATTGTTCAAGGTTCAGGTGACAGGGCATAACATGGGTTGTCAGACTTCTGTCAATCCCTGCGGAGCCACGCACTGAAACAAACCACTGCTGGGAGAGTTCTCGTTTGTGTTTACATATATTTGTATGAAGTAATTGCATGCCTTCAAGGATTTCTTTTTTTACAGCAGTTTATACTAACATTTCTTACATAGTATTTTTAAGGAAAGGCTGTTATGGTCAGCAGTATTACATCATCATCCTGTTAGCTGCAATAGTGGCACTGATTCAGTAAGCTTTCAGTGTATGTGCATACTGAGGTACCTTCTTGAATTGGGATCAGTAGAATATATTTAAAGAACGTGATCTTGGCAACAACGCTGACTGCCTTCAGTTGTCTCTAGAGGAGGTTTTTGTCCTATATCCCAAGACTTTGAGGACTGCTGAGAACACAACTGTGATCTGAAGTACTTCAAGAAGAATGTCAATTTGGTTTGGGAAATGGTTTTTCCTAGGATGCCTGAAGTGGCAGACTTTTGTCTTCTTTCTTGTTGATACATTGATTTCCCCCCAACTTAGGTGGTTTACCAGATGTGTACTAAGAGAGGGGTAATGGCAGAGTCACTTTAAAATATCGCATTATTTCTACCATGTATTCTCATGTTGTTAAAAAATTATGCTATCATAAATAATATTTGCAAAGTAATACTGAATATGGAAATGTAACTTGAATTTTGAAGTAGTCTTGCGGTTATTGAAGTGTTGCTTGAGCTTCCATTCTGTCTGTGCAGTTAAGGCATTCTGCAGTTGCTTAATTTATGTGAGGTACTTACAAAACATGTTTATATTAGAAGTACATTTTTAAAGATGTACTTCTAACTTGCTCACTACCCAAAAACACAGTTTTCCTGGGTGCTCTAATGTGAACAGTGTCTGAGTCCATTACTCAATAGGTGATAATCTAAAGCATGACTGTCGCAGTAGTGTCTGAGGTCAGATCTCTCATTCCCCATAAATGTCAGTACTGATGCATTACTGAGAACCTCAGAATTAAATTCTGAAGTTAAACTGCAGGTCTGTAATTCTAAATGTGATGGTGGGACATCAGGGTAAATACATGTGTATCAGAATTTGTCAGCAGTGAAACTGTGGTGAACTGGGGCCTATTACAGCCTCGCAACTGCTTCTGCGGCAGTGAGGTGGTGTGTGCTAAAAATAGACCAGTTATTTATATGATTCCTCCTTTCCCCATCTCAAGTATTTCTTCAGTTTAAAATAGCTTTGTTTTGCAGCAGCATCAAGTAGCATCAAGTAGCCTTAATATTGGAGGCCTCAAAGGTGACTTTGCAACTGCTTTTTGACAAGTTTTTTGATAAGCACACACTTCCTAAAAGTTGTGCGAATTTTACACATTAACTTCAGAACTGGTCATGTATTACAGGAAGATAAACTGTCTATCCTTGTTGTACAGCACACAAAGTACATAGGATTCCATAAAATACAAATCAGCTCCTGCTGTAACAAGAAATTCACATMTAAGGTCCCAATTTATGAATTTACTTGAAGGCAGTAAGCTCTGATGCAGAATGTGTATGTGTTGGAAGTGATTTCTGGAGGAGGACTCATGTCAGGCATTACACCACATGGAGGAGGTCAGAGGGGCTGTATTTCCCTCACTCCTCAAAGGCAAAGCCAGATTTTGATGCTCAGTAGTCGTTGGGGTTTTGAGGCGGAGCAGCAGTAGAGCTGTTCTGACAAAATCAGAATAAATACAATATAATGTAGCAAAAAACAGTTGCTCACAGTAAAGATTATGGGGAAGTACCAATATTTTGCATACTGCCTTCATGAACTTCATAGTTACTACAGTTAATAGTTACTAAACAATTTAACACACATTTTGCTGAAAGCATACCCATCTTTGCTTCTAAGCAGTGCCTGAATTAATATCTGTTACAGTTAAGAGGAGGAAATAAACTAATATTTTTAGAATTTTCACTTCCATGCTAATGGAAGTTTGTCACTTTATTTTTATGTATACAAATGCACACACATATTACATAAAGAGCAGTATCCTCGAAGCTGAAATACATCTTGAAAATGACAGATACTGCCTTTGTCAAGTAGGTTACACAGGTATTAAAGCTCTTTTCTGATTAATGACATGCCTTTATGCTAGTATTGGATTCTTGTAATTATCAAGTGTTCTTTTTAAAATACTGTGTGCAATGTACAGCTGAAAGATTTGTCACAAAGGTGCTCAAATCATGATCTGGAGAATTGGTTTTGAAGTATGGATTTTTTTGTCAAAATGCAGCAAAACCAATCATAAAAATACCAAATGAAATTAATTATCAAATTTGCTAGCCACTCTATGTATTGTTAATGGATTTTATATTTATAGTACACAGTTTGAGAAACATTGGCACCACACATGCCTTATGTTGTGCATTTACTTGTTGTTTATCTTCTAACTGCCCGAGGTACACTTTTCTATATGTATTTAAAACATTGAGTAGAACACTATTTATTTTAGTCCCACAGATGCACTTAAGATTCTGTGTGTTTAAAGAGCATTCTACTTGCCTCTGTAAAATGCGAGACTGGGTACACTGAAACAACTTGCCTGTGAAGTGTTCTCACCATTTGTAAATGGGGTGGTTGTTCCAATGGGTGAAAGACAATTGCTTTTCAAATGTTTGTTTCGAAATGAAACAATAAATTCTAAGATGCAGCTGTGGTTCAGAAGTGTTATTTTTTCTAAGAATATAGTTTTTCATTAAAAATACATTGTTGTGTTATTGATGGGGAAACTGGTATTTTATTAACTCTAAGTATGAATATCGTTCCACACCTGTTTGTCATGGATTGTATGTGGTGGACTTTGCTCAGTGTAATTGTGTGCAATACCTGAAGCAGAGTTCAAAAGTCTCCACTGTTGTTAGTTCTCAAGCTCCCGAGAAGTTTTGTTTCCTGACCTGGCTGGAAAAGAAAAAGAAAAGGTTCTAATTGTTTTTTGGGATAGATGGAGGGAGGGGGTATGTAACCAGGTTATGAATGTTCTTTTTGAAAATTAAGTAAGACTCCAAAACTGAATGTTTAAGGCAGAATGTTTCTAATGCTGTGGTTATTTGGTATTGGTTTTTTTTAATGTCAAATTATTTTCACTTTCTATTTAATTCTTATTATGCTGAACTTAACCATAATTCTACATTTTACATATAGATACTATGGATAATCTTCACTTGAGTGTCATAGCTGTGGTCCTGTTCTTTAATTTTCCTGGATCAGTGGGAACCAAGTCACAGCGGATTCTTCCTGCTACACATCACCATTCAGAGTGCCATTGGGATGGGCAGTTCTTACTGAATTGCTCTTTTGCCAGAATATCTGCTATTCCAGAAGATATATCACAAATAGCAGTAACAGCTGATTTTAGTTACAATAATATTAAAACTTTTCTGTGCTCTGATGGAAGAAATGAAGAATGGATGCTAAAACACCTSAACCTCAGTAACAACCTGATTTCTGAACTCTCCTTAACTACTTGTACAAATTTACCCATTTTAGAAACTCTAAACCTCAGTGGTAAYGCCATCCACACCCTCACACTGGACATGCCTACGCCTGCATGTGGGTCTAAAAAGTACAGAATTGTTGATCATCTCCTGCCTGCTTTGAAAGTATTGTCAGTTGCAAGAAATAATCTTAATGCAGTTCCAAGAGGTAAGCATTTCAAAAATCTTTAAGGACTTTACTGCCAGGGCATAAGTTGGTTTTGAATATAATTCATACATCTTGGTGAATCCAGAATGTGACTTTCTCATTTTGTTGTACTTAACAGCGAAGGAAAGTTCCACCTGCAAATACAGAGGCGGAAGTAAATTGGTTGTTTCAGTTTGTGTTGGGAGGGTGTTTTTATACAGTCTTTGCAACTGTACTGCCTTAATATCAGTCAAATATAACCAAATTTATCCTCTACAAGCCCAAGCAGTATTCTGGCTTGTTGTATAGAAGGAGGAGTAAGGATCTGTGGAAAAACACCAGCCTCCACAACCCATTTGTGAACCTCAAGGTCTAGAAAACTACAGATCATTAATTTCATACTGCCTTTCAGAAGAAAGTCAACACTCTTAAATAAAACTTGCTGCAATTTCAGTATTTCACAAAGACAGGAAAATGTATTTTGCTCAGTCCAAACAATTTTGCTTAATGCCATCTAACACCCAACCCAAGCAACGCCTTGGTGTAACAGGAGAGGGCTGTAAGGTTTCAAGAGACTTTGAGAAAGGCTTTGCTGGTCACTGAACGATGCTGGGCAGCTTAGCCTTTATCCAGGGATGATTCAATGTCCCAACTGTTTAAATGAAGCAGAAGCTGCCAGATGAGCAACCCTACAGTATGTTGAATTTATTGATCTCTGATAACACCATCAGATTAAATAGAGTTTGAAAATACGGGAGGACCTGTGATGACAAAAAAAAATACCACTTATCCCACAAAGTCAGACAAAGATAATACATTTGCCCCTATACAGGGTCATGAAAGTTCTATTTTTCCCCTTTTATTATATTAAATAATTCTCTGGCACACAGGAAAGCCATTTCACTTAACGATTTTGTAGTGTCTGTAATGTATCCATATAGACAGTATGGAAAAGCTTACATTATCAAATATATCAATGAAGATTTTATTTGTTTTGATGGATAAGTATGACTACCCGTTATAGGATGCTTCACTGGGTCAGACAGATCAATCCTCTTCTGTAAGAGACTCAGTTTTTAGATGTTAAAGTTCAAATTGCTATGCATGGTACCACCATACTTCAGGTTATACTTAAATCCTGTATTCATTTAAATACATGTTCAGAACCTTACTTTCCTTGTCCAAAATACTTCACTAAAATTCTGGGGTTTAAGATGGGGTAGGAAAATACAAACTACAGTTCTAAAGCAGCGTTTCCCACAGAGAAATCCTTCTCCCAGCTGCCCCCTGAGGAGTCAGGCTGCTGCCCACTGCTGCCATACTAGTTTGTATTTTTGGCACAAGTTTAGATTCAGGGAAGTATCCACAGTACAATTCCTCATGCAGGTGCACTGAAGAATTTATGAACTGCCAGAATTTCTGAATGCCTTTCCCATCACCTACCTCTAGTTTTACAGCAGGAATGAATCATTCCCTCTGCTTTTCACAACAAACCCAAAGATCAATTACTCAGCAAACAGAACTGCTAACTGAGAAAAGAGATTCCTGGTAAACGAGGTGACACCAAGGGCAAAATTTTAAAGAACTAGTAGCTTCTCAACAATCCTGTATGATCAAAAATCACTTTAGAGTGACATTGTGGTGTTACAGCATCAGTGGGAATGCTGAGTGTTCAAGTTCCTGCCTTCCCACTGGAACTTGCAGGCTGGGGCTTCAAGGGCTGCCTACACAGCACCTCAGAAAAATGAGGTGTCTCCACCTCCACAATCAAAAGTGTTCCTTATGCAAGGTGGGTGTCATTGTAACTAGGATACACTGAAGAATATACTGTCTTGCTTCCTAATTCACAGGCAGACAGGCATAAGCAACAACGTCTTTTTGTTTTCACTCAGTTTTACATCCTATGAATACAGTTCAAATAATTCCACATAGGAAAAACTCCCATGAAACTGCATGGCAATGGATAGGAGATACTAAATCAGCTTTTGCATCTCCAGCTTTTACTTACAATTAACATATTTGGATCTYGTAAACGCAATATATTCCACCATTTCACACTCCTCCTTTCCTACCTCCAGTTCCCCAGAAAAGTGTGCTCAAAGTACAGAGATCACAGTCAGAATAATTTTGATAGCACAAAGGAATACTAGTGCTTTTATGAAAGTGTCAATTTTTAAGACATTCATTGACTGTGAATGTATTAATATGCCTGCTGTTGATGCTATGCAACTTTTAGAATGGGACAACTCCTGACTAGGAAAGGCATAAGAACACAAAGGCTGCAGCCACTCGTTGCAATAGAGAAGAATGGAAGGAATTTTGTTGCAAAGAGTTTTATAAACATACTTGATACAATTGGGAAAACGAACATGAAATGTAAAATAGTTTTTTTTCTTCCTAGGACTAGGCCTCCTGCAATCTTTACAAACTGTCCATATGTCATCCAATGCCATACAACAGATTGACCTAAAGGATTTTCAAAACTGTTCACAGCTAAAGGACATTGACCTGCGAAACAACAAGATAACTAAAATTCATCCAGACGCCTTCAGAGATCTCAACAAATTACAGGTTGTAAAGCAATATTAAAACTGTTTCAAGATTTTATGTTAATCATCATTAAAGATACTAATTACCAGCTATTCAGCATGATTATATTACTCTGATTATAATATTAGTGTACAATTATAAAAACTAGAGCAAATCGTGAAAATATTTTTATATATTTGCTTTTTATATGTAGGAAAACACACACATTGAAATGTACAAGATACAACCATAAATTCACAATTTATCTATGCCACAAACCAATCCATAACTGCCTTAAACACACACATGTTCCTCTTCTACCCCTATCCCTTCCATAGCATGAGCCCTGCAGCTCCCTATTCACACATGGGTAAGTCTACAATGGAAGAATTCTAAACATACCACAATTCAAACTTTTCATGAACATTAAAAAGCTGAGAACAACAACATTTAAATCCTAAACAGATGTATTGTTCACATAACTACAGAAGTGCTTGTATACTAAAACTGTTGTAAGATGTTGCAATAAGGACTCCATTGTAACCCTTATCAAATTAATTCTGAATTATTTCCAAATAGGTCGTGGATCTCCGTGAAAATGCTCTGACAATCCCTCTACCACAGATAGTAATCAGTTTGAACTTTTTTCAACTTGAAGTGTATCTGTCAAAAAATGCCTGGATATTTAACTGCAGGCTATATGCTCTTAAACATTTATTTAATTTTCTTTTTGACTCCATGAGGAAAAAATGGAGCCTTTCATACAATAAGTCTGCCAACAACTCCCAGAAACCTCTGCTGTATCTTTCAAGTTTCCATTTAAACTGCAGGGACAGCGTTTTGCTCAAAAGGGCTACAGTCCCAACAGGGAACACATCAGTGCTGACCTGTAAATTGGAGAACACACGGGGTATGTACATCAGGCACTCCATCCAAATGCTGCTAAAATCCAAATGAATGCAGAATGATCAAACAGATCTGGTTTTAAAAGTGGAGTTTTAAGGATACTGTTTAAAAATAACTGAATAACAATTTAACATGAAAAATRTTTCATTAGAAAGTAGTATACCGCTTAGAATATTTGAAAGCTATGTTTCCCAAAGAAGTCTTCATCTCCTTCTTTTCATTAAATGAAAAAGCGATGMCAAATTATACACAAATAAATTTTAGTAAGTAAGGCATTGCAAATGTATCAGTTCATTTTGGACTGAAACAAAGGACCAAATAGTGGGGTGGCACTTCTGGGGCACGTGGAAAACTGAGAAGGATGCAGTAGTTTTCAGTATTGAGTTACTGCAGAGTGAAATTAAGGTTTATTTGCAAGGGAAAAGATTTTTATTTCTTCTAAAAAAGTACAGCTACTGTAGCACACACTTAACTTACATTTACAATTAATAGAGAACACTGGAAGTATGAGCAACAAAACCTATAGAGCCAAGACTTACCATGCAGATGGAAAACTAAGACCAAAGTTAGAGTAGAAGGTGTATTTGTCACGTGCCATGAGGCAAAATAGTTTAACTCTAATGGACTAATAGCACTTCCCCTGGGATACTTCATCCCCAAATGAAAATATGCTGAGGCTATCAGAAATGCCACCTGCTTTGTCTATTTACAAGAAAAGTCACAGAAACCTGGATTAAAATCAACACACTAGATTGCACCAAAACTCAGCTGGGAACGAAAGCTGTTCCAAAGACAAAGCTGAAAATGCGTCCTTGAAACAAATTGCTAAAAGCCAACAACCAGCCATGGCCCACACTAGCTCAGGTTTGGAACAACTGCTCAATGAATACAAATATCCTTGATTTACAGACCTTTTTGCTGCAGTCAGATCAGTAACAACAGGAAAATCACATCAGTTGGAACACTGACAGTTAACAGGTGATGTTTTATCCCCCAGCTGCACGCAGTGACCATGGCTAGGCTGGAGAGCAGCTGGCTATAGATATCTCTTCCCCAAGGAAGATCAGCAGGTGCTTCTAGTACAATCCTGAACATACTTAGATGATTTCAGTGAGTGACTTCCTCCCTCACACTACCATTTTTCTTGTAAAGTCTGCTATTAAGACCCCACACATACTGTGTTTTTAAATGAGGGAGTGGGGAGGGGTCTGTAATATGGTTTAACAGACTTCATACCATGTAAAATGACTTAGGATGGACAAAAAGAAAATGGGGTTTATAATAAACTGTTAAAATTATCAAAGATTGTCCAGAGTATATTCTTAGAGACATAACTGGACCCTRCAAACCAAGTATACTATGCTTTTAACAAAGACTGAGTTTGTATTTTCTTTCATTTCAGGTAATGGAATCTCTTGGTGGACACCTAAAGGCAGAATTTCAAAAAATCACAGTCTTCCTCTTATGACACTAGATAAAATGAATAATTTAGTGATATACAATGCTGAGAAAACTGATGAAGGATTATATTTGTGTATTTTTAATACAACAAAGGAAAAATATCTCATTTACCATGTACAGGTGAGAGAAAGAGTTTCAGCATTTTTGGTTAGAAAAGCCCGGGACACTAACGCTGTTCTTAGACAAAAAGAAACAGAGCCAAACCTTGCACTGGCTGTCTCCCTCTCTGTGCTCATTACATTTGTTTGTGCTTTTTGTCTGGGTGCTTTTGCTAGACCCTACCTGGTGAGCCTGTGGAGACACATGCACAGGAATAAAAATTCAGGTTCAGAACATACATATTCTAATCAAGCTTTTTCAGATGAAACCTTGAGCAGAAAGCTTTCTGCAAGCAAGTCAACAAATCCACAACATAATGTGTTATTTTGTGGTAAGAATTCTTCAAGAAACACACACATTTATCCTACAGAAACTTCTACTTTATATGAAAATGTCACTGGTAGTAGTGTACATCCACCAAATCCTGAAGCACAGTACCAGAAACAAAGCAATACTGAGATCAACATGAAGGAAAAACCAGTGTTTTCAAAAATCCAAACTAGTATTGACAATGAAAGTGTAATGGGTGAAAATGGACTATTTTCTGTACGGACAGATAACCAGAACAGCAATGAAGTAACACCAAGAGAATTGATGAGTAATGACATAGGGAAAGATTCACCATATGCAAATAATGAAGACTCAGAGAAGAGCAGGTTCCCTCCCATACCCAGGCAACGGAATGCCGACTCTTCCTTAAATCACACCGACGATTCAGATTTAGCCTTCACAGGAGAAACTGTCACTCCATTTTCCGCAATACAAATACAAGACTCTAGAAACAGCAAAGTAAGCAACAGCTCTGGTCTGCTGCAGTCTGAGATCACAAARGCTACACCAGATTCTCCAGAAAGAAAAGGTATTGTTTCACATAATGAACCCAGGCACACTACAAAATTTATGCAGGGAAGGCAAGGCTGTGAAGAACAACTTGGTCTAAACAGCAACAGAAATATACCTAGTGATGTTGGAGATCTTATTTCACCCACTATCTCCAAAACAGATGCAGATATTGAGAATTTAAGCATCTATGAAACAATAGAAGACTCTCCCCTTACTGAGCATGACTGTAAAAGAGTATGTTCAGATGAAAAAGATGCTTCAGCCGATTTATTTGGTGACAGTTCTTCAGCTGAAGGGACTCCATTCACAATGAGCGACTGTAGTTCTTTAGCAGACTTTGAACTGGAACAACCTGATGTTAGTGACAACCTGCTAGTCTGTCAGTCATCACTAGAGGAAGCCAATACAAACAGTGGAACTGAGAAGCTCCCAACACTACCAGAGTCTCCAAACATTACTGCTGAACTCAAGCAGATTGGGAAAAATGAAGATGAGAACAGTGCCTTCTTTGAAATCCCCATTAATTATGGATCAGATACCACCCTGCGTGAAACAGCATCCCTGTACACTGATAAATGTAGTGGCCATGTAAGTGTGTCAGATCCAGATACAGTTAGTTCTTCAAGTCAGGAGGTTCCAGATACATTTGATTATTTTACTAATGCAGAGTCAGCAGTACAAAACTCTATTTCTGATTCTCTCCACAGTCAAAGTACAGATTCTGGTAACACGGTACTCAAGTTAAAACATTCTCTCACATATGACACAGATACAGAGAACACTTCTGAACAGGCTGAACTGCAGCTATCTCTGCTTCCCACTGAACCACAGCATTCCCTCAGCTTCAGTCACACTGAACAAAAAGAAAATGCACCAAAGGAAAGTACAGATGAGCACATAGGCAGGAACTCCCCTGAAAAGAATCATGGTGAAACAGAGATTACATTAAGAAATATGAGTACATCTGAGTACAACAGCTTTAGTTTTGCTCCCATTGATACTGGTTTGAATGAAATTGTTAAAAAACCATCACTCCTGCATTCCAGCAAAGAATCCTCTCTTCAATTGCTGCCTGAACACACAGCTGAAAAACATTTCATGTTTATTACACACCAAGGTGACTTGCTACCACAGGGGAAGCAGGCTTGTGCAGATGAAATGCAAGGAGGTTTTGATGAGAAAAATTCTGATGGATATATAGAATTACAGGATACCAGCAACTGCCATCTGCCTGAAGAAACACAGTCTTGTAATCTTACAGCAGATCTGCTGCACTTTCAGAGGTCTGGGAAAACAGAGTCAGACTTCACAACAGATTATCATTTCCAACTGGATCAGAATGACGAGGATGCATATTCCTTCTCAGTCCCACAAGGTTTCTTCAGTGAAAGCACACAGTACAGTTCGTGTCCATTCCCTCAAAAGCCTACAGGAAGTACAATCTCTGAAAGCACTGATTCCAGCAAGTTGGAAGATCACACTACTTTGACAGAAGAGAACAATTCTACAACAGCTGTAGAAAACCTCCAAAATCCCAGTGAAAATCTCAGTCAAAAAAGTCATACAAATATAGGACAGGACCAGTTTTTTGTTAAGAAGAAAAGAGCATTTGATGGATTTGCTAATATTTTGCAAAGCAGGAGAACAAACTTCAATAGCTGAAACACAAAATTGTAATACTAAGCTCCCACAGTATTCATGTCACTACAGAAGGTGCAAAAATGATTTTGTTTCAAAGTGAAATGACTTTTGTTTAGAAGGGTACTTGTAAAAAAACCCAAAAATAGATTTTATAAAAACCTACCCCAGAATATTATTAATAAAGTTTTTGCTGGGTTATAATATATATTTACTTTCTTATTATTGGTAGTTGATACTAATATATTATTTCCCTTGGAATTTGCTTCAGGTATGCACTGTTTTGTGTCTCTTTGTCTAACATTATTACTATTTGTCTAACATTATTACTATTACTGTGTTTTCTTATGGGACTCACCCTATACAGTACTATTACTGTCTTCTGCTTTTTAAGCCAGATTTGTGGATTAAGTGTCTCTGAATTCCCAGTTTTTCAAAGATAAATAAAGTCCAAGCAGTATTTAATTACATTTCAAAAATTACTTTTTAACTTGGCGAGAGAGAAAAGAAAACCACCTTTCTCAAAGAAACAGAATAGAATTCAATTCTTGCAGAAAAGTCAGGTATAGAAACATAGGTATGATGGGACATTACCTGTAGTTTGCAGATGTGATGACATGGGCAGAGTAATTTAAATATGGGCAAAAGATCCTATACTCACTTCAGAATTTTACTTAAGAGCAGAACATCAAGAGCAGTTCAAAATTGCTTTTTTAGAACATCAGTAGCCAAAAGATAACAAATGTAAGGTAAAATTACCTCTGAATATAGCCTAAGGCCCTTTCAACAGACTCAGTACCACTGATGCAGTTCTTGAAGTGAAACGTCATCATGAAGAGGAGCAGACCCAGTTCTGGGAAAATGCAGGAAACTGGCTACAACTCTGGGAAAACTCTTTCATGAAGACACAATTAACTCCTAAAAACTCTAAAGAGAAGGAACACATTTCAATTCCATCATATGAGGAGCAAGTCCAATGGCATGCTACATCACTGAAACTACTTTTAAAGAAAAAACTAAGAAAGAAAAAAGGGATGCTGACAGAAGCTAGTTATTTTTCTTCGCTTCACATGCTTGGAACTAAAAAGTAGTTGTTTTACAAAGCTTAAAAAGCAACTGAAGGAAAGTAGTGCTTATATTATTTGACCCTTTGAAAAATATTTTTAGTGGCTTGAGTTCCTTTAAAGTAATTGTTTTACACATCTAGCACAAAATCACCTATGCTTAAACCTCCTGTTGATTTCCTTTGCATTTTTTTCTGGCCAATTATCTCAAAATATCTAACATAACTCAGAACAGACTATATGACAACTTCAGGTAGGTGTTGTATAGATTTGATTTAGGTCACCACTGTATTTACAAATAACTGCACTCAATAACATCTGTAATTCAATTACAAGCAATGAATCTGCTGTCATTCACACAGATTTTGGTTTCCTGTTAGTTCTTAGAAGATTTCTGTGCTTTTTGCTCCAGTACTCAGTGATATCTAAACTGGTAACTAGTAAAAAAGTACRTACTGGCYTCCTTCCTGTGGTAGGAGTCTGCTCAGGAACTAAGAATGAAATAATCTTCTGAAGAAACTGGAAATTTGTCATCAAATTATTAATGATTTTAAAGGTCTGATTTTGTTTTCTGTTTTGCAAACACAGGAAAAAAATTTACACATTTAACTCTCCAGAATTGTTTACACACTCTGACTAGAAAGAATGACAAAACATTCAAATCTACAAAAATCACGTTACTTCCAGAAATGTTAAAAATACAGTAACTCTGAAATAAATTGTTTCCCAATACAACACATGCCTTGATTATTTAAGGGTCTCTGAATGTTTTACCTTGTTCTACTCCAGTTTTTCTCTCCTAATCCCCGTCCCCCAATAATTGCTATCATCAATACTCATACTTTGGCTTCCACTGAATTTAAAGCTGCTATTAGAGAACAGCATGTAACATAAAACCCAACTGTTTTTAGAGGCTGTCTAGAAGCAAAGAACTGGTTAATGTGAGAGCAATTCCTTGCAGGAACAGCTACACAGCCACTAGTAGCAGAAAACAGAGCAGTATTTCCTCACCACCAGCACTTCTCTTCGTAACCACTCCCACCCTTCAGTAAAGCTCACTATTCACACAAGTTCTTTGAGGCCAAAACAATTTTAAAAACGCAATGYCTGAAAAAAGCATTGGCTTGTTCTTTTTAGTATCTCTGAGTCTTCAAACACTGTTGACACTTCTCCAAGGCCTGTCACCTTCTGGCTGTAGCAACTGCTAACATTTCAAGAACTCTTAACTATACAAGCAACAGCTCCTCTCTACCCACCCCATGTTACCATGCCCTTCTGTAGACAATAGTTACACAGTCCCACACACACTGACCCTGAGACTGTATCCTCACTTTTATTTACATTTCATCTGGTAGCAATCCACTGTATCTTGTTCACACTAAAAACTCCACTAATTTATCTTATTTGGCCACTGAAAATTTTCTAGGATACCTATACTAGTGGAAAGCCACTAGTTGCTGCTACTATGCCAGTTGATTGTGGATAATCAGACAAAGTCACAGAATAAGCTCGATAAAAAAGTGTATACTGTAAGAATTTGTAAATGAAGCGTGAGTAGGCAGCCAAGAGGATGTTGGCAACAGTCTGGACACACCCTTCTCACAGGCCAATGGCATGCTGAGCTCCACAGTTGACAGGACACAGAATCCCTCATACACTGAACCAGGACAGGAAAAAATACTGAAGTTTTAAGAGCAGGTCAAGAACTTCAAATATAGTAATCAGAATGAAACAAAACCTTAGTTTTCAAACACGTACTTCTGATAGTTTGATAATTATCAAGATATTTGCTATAGGTACAATGCATTTCAGTCTTTCCTGCATATGCTGAAAATTGGGCTGGAAAATAAAACCTTAAATATAAGGAGAAGACATGCACATTTAACCTACACRTAAGTAACATCAGAAACCTTTTTGGATAGTAGTATTAAATTTTTCTTGATAGAGAAGACTGTGACTCACCCTCTGATAAATACAAGCAACAGCCTACATTCTGAGAACTGGCAAAGCCAATCCCACCCTTCATCAGAAACACCAATACAATGAAAAAGTTGAGGAGTTCTACATTACAATAGTCTAATTTCAATATAAATACATTCAATTTCAAATAATACTTTAAGTCAAAGGTGGAAGTAATATCTGGAGGTCACCTAGTCCAACTATCCTGATCAAGCAGGGCCACCTACAGCCAGTTGCCCCGGACCATGTTCAGATGGCTTTTGAGTATCTCTCAGGATAAAGACTCCATAACAGCGCATGGCCACCCTCACAATAAGAGAGTGGTTCCTGATGTTCAGATGGAGCCTCCTGTTTCAGTTTATGCCCACTGCCTCTGGTCTTGTCACTGGGCACTGGCTGAAGAGTCTGCCTTTGTCTTATTTACAATCTCCCTTCATATATTTAAATACTTTAGTAAGACTTCCCACAGCACCTTCTCTTCTCCAGGCTAAACAGCTGTAAGCTTTTCCTCATAGAAGAGAAGTTTCCATCCCTTCATTATTTTCATGGCCCTTTACTGGACCCTCTCCAGTCTGTCACACTGTCTCTGGTACAGGGAAGCCCAGAAGTGGACACAGTAMTCGAGTGTGACCTCACAGTGCTGTGTAGGACGGAATCATCATCACTCAGCCTGCTGGCAGTACTTTGTCTAAAACAGACCAGGATGCCACTCGCCTTCTTCACAGCAAGGACTTGTTCCTGGCTCACATTTGACTTGGTGCCCACTAGGACCCCCAGTCCCTTTTCTGCCAAGCTGCTTTCCAGCTGGGTGGCCCTCAGCATACACTGGTGCAGGGGGTTGTTCCTCCCMAGCTGCAGGACTTCGCACTGCTCCTGGATGAAGTTCACAAAGTTCCTGTCAGCCCATTTTTCAAGCATGTCAAGGTCCCTCTGGATGGCAGCATGAACCTCTGGCTTATCATCTAGCTCTGTGTCATCAGCAAACTTGCTGAGGGTACACTCTGCCTCATCAACCAGGTCAGTAATGAAGCTGTTGAACAGGACTGGACCTGGCTCTGACCCTGGGGGCACAGCACTAGTTACTGGTCTCCAACCAGACTTTGCACTRCAGACCACCCCCCTCTGGGCCCTACAATTTTCAGTTTTCAGTCCACACATCAACACCTTTTCCATGAGGACCTTGTCGGTCAAAAGGATGTGCCAAGATGAGTGGGTAGTGATCATGCTTCTGTAAAATTTTGTCTTGAGACATTGCTGCTCAAATTGACTTACTGCTGACAACTTTTGAATTGCAGTACTGGTTTACACTCACACTTTTTAGAAACACGTACCTTTTCCCAATAGTTTTAAATACTGATTTCCTCTACCATTAGAAATAAGGGTGACAAGATCCCACACACAAGTTCTTGSCTAATACTTGATAAAGGTTGCCTGCTGAGGTATGTTCAGATATGAGAACTTCTGAAGTATGAATCACAGAAAAATCTGAAGTCAGTTGCTGAAACCAACACAAATACTGTTTATTTGTGGGATGCCATTTTACATCAACACCATGAAAAGACCTAAAAATCAAACGGATTAACTCATGTTAGGTGGCATAATAGTATTTTCATCATATTGTGAGTCACAGGAGTTTAGCACACCTTACTTATGGAATATCCAAGTAACTAAGACGTAAAGCATTCACAGTTACAGGCTAACTGCTGTTCCCGCAACAGCAGTATCAGGAGGTGCTCTTTTGACACATGTACACATGCGCACACACACAGAGTGGGGGAGTGGCAAGGATTTAAAAAATAAAGGCAAACAAAAGAATATCAAGCTGAATTTTGGTCTCAATTACAGAAAACAAACTATTTAGTTTGTGCATGGATTCTATACACTTTTACAACAATATGAAAGGACAAAATATAAGGCCTAGAAAGAAGTATGTTAGCAGCTATAATTAAAACCAGGGCACAAGCTAACCTTTAAAGCTGTCTGTATGAATTCCAAGAGTATCAAACAGTTTGTTAGACTTGTAACCAAGGGTCAACAGAAATCTGGAAGAACCTTAACACAACTGAAGTCCATTTCTCGTCCTTCAAAATAGTAACTTGGGAACATTAACGAAGTAGCAATAAGCTGTAACTAATTTTGATTGTGTGACCGTATTTGTGGTTAAATAAAACGCATGTGTTTGTGATAAAATGGGAGAAGCTTTGACAATATTAGAAATGGCTACACAAAGATAACCCAAGAATTTATTGTAGCTTAAAGACAACCTTAAAGAGATTTTAACTGAAAACTAAAGTACATAAAGGATTTTAATAAATTCCACGTTCTTCAGCTTGCTTTCCTTGGAAAAGATAAAAGTGAAAAAACAACAGTAATACAGAATGATATTAATATTTTAAATACTTAATATCACTTTGCTTTAGAGGGAAATTTAATTCGTGGAATGTTTTGGTTACTAATATTAATAGAATCATTAGGTTGAAAAAGATCCTTAAGATTGAGTCCAAAGAGCTCCAAATGTTTGTCATCTGTCAAAGAATGTCAACTGCTATAGTCTTTGGACACTGTTTTCCTTCCACTAACTGTCTTTCCAATTTACATCTCCCAAATACCAAAAATGAACTGTACATTGATCATCAAGTTTCTGCTAAAAATTCAATAACAGTACACCAGAAAGATTAGCACAAGACCCATGACACTTTTCCAGGAATGACCTCTCAGTGTCTTGTCCCAGAAATCAGCATATTCTGTACATTACTTTTCAAAAGGGGTGGGGGAGAAGCCTACAATCAAACAACAGAACATCTACATCAGCTATTTGATGGCATAATAAACAAAAAAGCAAATGCCATACTTGTATTAAATACAAAGTTAACCGAGTAGGTTCGTTAAGTTTCCACAACTATTTAAAAATGAGAGGGAATTTCTCCAATATACAGGAGCAGGCAATGTTAGGATCCTCCGCTTATATATAGCAAAACCAGTAGGATGGATAGCACAGGGAAGCTCATCAAGCCATTAAGGTCCATTTTAGTCCATTTGTTCACTATAAATGTCAGTAAAGCTGTCTCTACTAGCTGTAATTGAATCTGGTTTACTTTAATGAAGATGCATATTTATAAACCTGCTGATGGCTACAGATTCATCCTGTTTCAAATGGAAGAAAAAAAATTTGCAGCATCTGATTCATTTCCAAACACAATCTTCCTTTCAATCACTCCCAATTACTTTTACCCAAATTAAAAAAAAAGTTTGTTTGCTTACACAGCACAAGTACTTTCTGAGGTTTCTTTTCCCCCGTTTTCTTTGTTTTGAATTAAATTTTGTATTCTGACAAACATTAGCAGAATTGCCAGCACCTGGCTAAACTGAACAGATTTCTGTCRACCCTGTTATATGAAAGCTATACCTGTAACAGCAATAGATTAAAAGTGTCTTTGGCTCTTGCTTCCATCACTGGAAACTCAATTATTTGCCACATACAAAACCTTTTATGCAAACTTATATTTGTAGCAGATTCATGCCAATTTGTGCTGAACAGTTTTCTAGAGTCAATAGCTAGCTTAATGTTTTAAGAACAGTTACAACTATTTCACTTAAAATCTTGGCAATCACAATTTAGYCTAATGTTTAAAAGTTATATTGCTTTTAAGTTCATTCTTTAAAGAATTAAGCCAGCAGTTCCACTGGTATTTCCTTACAGTTATACTATTGAAATATACACATTTACATCAGAAGTCTTAATAAAACGTGTGTTTTCTTAAGAGGCTTATTGTAAACATTAGATACCACACTACACTCAATTAGTTTCTTGTGCAAACTGGCATCAAACATGGAATTGAGGTTATGCGTAGTAGTACATGAGAAAGCACTGACTGTGTATGTTTCACCACTACTAACTTTAAAAAGCACTATTTAGTGTCATGAAAATCCAAATGTGGCTATTTCACAGGACAGGCAGTATTTTCTTCTTAGCATCACGAAATTCTAGGTTTTGTATATGCATATATATTGTATATTTACGTATATACAAATATACACAAACAAACACAAACTTTATCTTTGGCAGCTGAGTTTGAGAAACAAAAACCAATGACAACAACAAACAGATCTGAACACAACTGACCACCTGTAGCACCACAATTACAACCTCCTGGTCCAGGGCAGCAAGCTAACGTGCTTTTACTAAACTCAGCTTAATCCTGAAAGGAGTCAAGTTAATGACAGTTGTTCTTGACTTGATGGCAAGAATAGAACCTTCAACACAGATGAAAACGTCACTTTCAACATAAAACACTTTCTTCCCGTTCCCCTGGATTGCATTCTAGGGAAATAACATAAATGCCAATACCTTGTAAAATATTTCTACAGAAAAGTAATGTTATTCGTCATTCCAAAACATCCACTGGCCCTTTGTTGTTAAATGCTCCATGAATCAATATGGAACATTTTAATAAATCCTTAGGGATCAAAGTTTAATAGCACCAGATATTTGAAGGACCTATTTATAAAAATCAACACTAACATAATAAAGAAACRTAAGGCATGACAAACAACATGACAAAATTACAGAACTTAACCATTATTCCATTCACTCATTTTCCCCCAAAATAATCACTAGAACCATCCTATTCAGATAAAGAAATGAGTGAAACAAGCAGTGGTCCCTACTAAAAAGTACTGTCATTTAATGCTGGTGTTTTACATGTCCATTGCCTGCAATGGACGTTCTGCCAGGAAACTTTAATCCCCAGCAGGAAAGAAAAAATAATGTTTTGACTATTCAAGATCGTATTTTTTCAAATATCATATTTTTAATTACTCAGAAACAYAAAGTTAGAGGTCCTTGGAAAGACTAGTGTTACAAACACAAAAAATCCCCAAAATCTTTATTATGTATGTGCTAGGGATGAGCATACTTCATTCCCCAAATCACTGAATTTCAGTTAGAACTTTCAGTGTGATTGGGTCACTAGATCCCAACGCAGACCGAACACTCTTGGTACACCAAAAATTAAAGGAGTATGCCAAAGGCAATTTACAAAAGTCTAAAACCCATTTTTAAAAGGTACTTTAATTTGTTCATTTGTACCTGTAATGACTACTGCAGTTTTAACATTAAAAAGTCAGTACTTTTTTCTTCAAATGGAAATAATCTGTGGCATGTACAACTATTACAGAGTTTTAATATTTATATGTATATATATCTTTTAAGACACCAATGTTTCATTCCTATACAGCATTAGGTCAGAGGTTTGGCGAATTCTGGTGAAGGAGTCACAGCATGTCTTCTCTCAGAAATTGGCATCTCAAACAGTAACATTGAAACTGACAATAGTTCTTCACATAATTATGTCCAAGAAGTCTGAAATACTATGTTTGAGACCAAAAGAAAAATAAAATAACTAAAGTTTCTACAGACATGTAAGTGATGACTAGAAATATGCCACAAAATTATTCTTACAATACATTTCTGCAGAAATAATCCCTAGGTGAAGCCTTTCTTTATACACATATACAAAATTTAGACAGCACTATACACATAATCACAGTGAAGACGCCGGCAAGTTCACCAATTCGTAGTGTAAATATAAAATGCAAAGCAGCCTTCAAAGAGAACAATGCTAAACAGCAAGCAGAGCTAGCTTGTTAAATAGCAAACATCAAAAGTTCCCTGCCAAAGGGATGCAGTGCAAGAAAAGCAGCATGCACTTTGATACAAATAGCAGTTTATGGCTAATGGTTGACATAACTGTGGTAACAGTGACTCTTGAGCGGCTCTGCATAGTTAAACTCCTATGTCATCTGTTTTCCTTTATACCATTCCACAAACTCATCCAACAACACTGGCCCTGTAGAGAGATCAAATAACTGTATTTTACAAAATTTTGTAAAAGGACACTGAATGATTAAACTCAGAGAAATAAATTATTTTAGAACATCAACATATGGTAGTACTTACAGGCTCCATCTTCATCATAGTTACTGAGGTCAAGGTTAATTGTTCTGCTGAATTCAAGAACATTACACCACTGGTCCTTATTGATAACTTTGTATTTTGATTGCTGTTTGAGACAAGAAACAGAAGTCACTAAAACATATTTTCAACTCTCTCAAATTCAGATTTTCTTAYAGAAAATTTAAACTTTGTGATGCATTATTATTTTAATCCGTATGCCATCTAAACCTAAAAAGGATTAAATCAAGTATTCAAACTACCATTGAATGATGTTTCTGATTAAGACATCTTTTAGTGGACAAACATACAGCAATAAAATAAAGCTCAAAAGCAAATAAATAACGTTCTATACTTTGCCCTGCACTACACAAACCTTAACAGCGCAGGGATTTGGGAAAAAGTAAGCAAGGAAAGATAACCAGTTGCATGTGCTGCTTTGGTGGTTACTATATTCTAAATCAGAAGACAGAATTCTTAGCTGTTCATTCTACTTCTAGTCAAAAGTATCAGAGAAGACAGATTTTAAAAAAACCCCGTAATTCTGTTTCCAATTCCATACCTCTAGAAACTGATGAAATACTGGAAAAAGGGACCATGCTTTTCCTAAAAGAAGGCCCAACATACACTTGGCAGTATTGATATCTAGGCTGCGCTGGTCCTTTTCCTGCATGAGAAGTGCAAAAAGGAAAAAAAAGAGCATGACTTCAGATTTTTCACTTCCCTCACAGCTCACCCATGCACAAAATAAATTAACAAATAAATAATATACAGCAGTATCTAACAGTGTTTCTTAATAAAACACAACTCCCCAGCAAAATTTTCTTCCTTATAAGCTAATGGCTTGTGATACGGAGATGTTGCTTTCTATAGATGTTCCCAAAAACATCATCCCCATTAACGCCAGTCAGGCATAAGGTCATTTCTGCCTTCAGACCTCCCTAGTAAGCAATGGCCATTAGATCCACAGCCATGTTTGCACGTACTCCTCTGCACAGCCACATGTCTCTTAGAACAGCAGTGCTGTAACCAATTCCTGCCGTATCATTACAACTACATGGACTGCCAATACACACTCAGTGCTACTTGACAGCTCCTTAACGATGCGAGAGTGAGCCAAGGAGGATCTTTGTTCTGTTATTGTACCTGATTATATGAAATTCAGATTAAATTATCAAATGAGTAGACAGAACACAATACACTAGGACATCGAGACTCCTCTCCGCACTGTTCCAGTTTTAGTTCAACGTAACAGCAGTATATTAAGACTTAGGGGGTGATTTTTTTGTTTCTGCTAAGTAAAAGCAGCAGCATCTGTACCCAGCAGGTTTCTTCATCAGTGGCAAAGTTAATATCTTTAGTAACACAACTTTCTGCACATCTCAAAGTAAGACATGTACATGTATGATTCCATTTCATTAAGTAGTTTATCCATCTACATTTGTTGTCTTGAAATTAAACAAATTTTGATGAGAGATGAGACAAACTCCCACACTTTTACGCCTTGGTTATAGCACTGAGCTACAAATTCACAAGTTAACGAAATCACAAAAAAAAATTTCCATATTAGCTAATGTAGACCTTGTTCTCTGTATGTATTCATGACTGCAGACTGCAAAGCCTAAATTAAGAAAAAACAGGGTATCACAGAATCATGGAATGGGTAAGTGGAAGGGACCACAGTGGGTCATCTTGTCCAACCCTCCTGCTCAAGCAGGGTCACCCTGAAGCACAGGGCACAGGATTGCATCCAGATGATTCCTGAGTATCTCCAGTGAGGGAGACTCCACAACCTCTCTGGGCAATCTGTTCCAGTATGTGGTCACCTGCTCAGTAAAGAAGTTCTTCCTCATATTCAGGTGAATTTCCTATGCACCACTTTCTGCCCGTTGCCTCTTGTACTATCGCTTGGCACCACTGAGAAGAGCCTGGACACCTACCCTGCAGATACTGACTGAACTGGACACAGCACTCTTGATGTGGCCTCACCAGGGCTGAGTAGAAGAGCAGGATCACCTGCCTCAACCTGCTGGCAATGCTCTTCCTGACGCAYCCCAGGATACCATTGGCCTTCCTGGCCACACTGCTGACTCACAGACAGCTTGTTCTCCAACAGGACATATCCCATATAGGGATATTCTTGATAGTCTAACAGAACATTGCAAGACAGCTAGCTACCCAAGACAAAGGGAATTGAGCCCTATGTCTCACTGTACAAATGCAATTCTATGTATTACAGAATACACATCTTTATTTAAAAAACCAATCTCAAATCATTAACTGATTGTCTTCTATCATGTAGGAAGGATGTGGTAGAGCAAGATCCCAGTTCTCGATCAACAACTGAATGCCTCAGCCACAAGGTTATGCTCATTTCATGCAAAACGCTCCTCGGTTCTAAAATTGCATAGACAGAATTTAGTGCAGATTTGTTCTGAAAGAAAAGTGGGGAGACCACCAACTCTGAAAACATGAGAAGCTGTTTTGCATTCTGGGCAGTAAACCCAAGAGGGACTTAGACAAAAAAGGTAAATTCCATGATGAACAAAGCTTTTCCATTAGTAGTAAAGATGAGAAAGAAATCTGCATGGTTATTTTTGTATTAATAAGATATAAATCTTTCACTTATTTCCAACATCAAATAGTTCTAAAAACTATGTTTCTTTCTAAAGCCCATCTATACCCTGCCACAAACACCTTTAAGGAGAAATCATACTGCTGTCAGAATACATTTTATTTTCCATACTGTTTATACTCTGAATTCTTTCCGCACACTCAAGTATTAATGAAATTGGGTTCTATTGCGTTTACTTTGGCCACACGGGTTTTTCTTGCCTTATATTGTTATGCTTCTAAATTCTCTCTCTGACTACTGATCAGAACAGATTGTTCAGATAAGCCCTTTCTACCCACCTTCAACTGTCTAATGGTACATCTGCCATGACAGAAGCTCCAATTTCATTCTCAACGTACATTCCAGACATTTATGTTCTTTCTTGGATAGAGTTGAAGGATTATATTAAGAAACTTTGTTAAATTTTAGTATTTGTTTTACATTGATGATAGACAGTTTTCCTGAGATTTTTTCCCCTAATATTTCAGATTAAAGATCTATTTAAGCCATGTAAAACATGCATCTGTATGTTCTCAAATTTGGCAGTGACAAGAACAAACACGGATTGAGGAATGTATTTGTGCCTAATATCAACATAGGGTGTTTTAAATTATTTCCTCAAATCTATGCTGACTTAAATTGCTCATGCCACACGAAACCTTGATGATACATTTTTACTCACAAACTAACTTTAAATACCAAATCAATAGACACTTTCAAAGTCTACACAAGTGTTTTTTGCCATGAAGCCCTTCCCTGAAAGAATCAGTCTTAGGACAAAAATTATACAATCTCCTGAATGTGAAACTATCAGCTTTTTATCAATCACTTCAATTATCGTGAAAGAAACTATGCCCAGATTCATCTGGCACATCTATAAATATATCTGCCTTTGTCAGCATTCTTTTCTATTCTTTCTGGATGCCATCCTCCTATTGATTTTGCCCAAGTCTGTAGTATTGAAAGTTCAATAATCATATTAACAAAAATTATCATAATTATTGCTTTGGTAACTCCCCGGTTTATAGGCCTTAGACTTGAAGCTCTATAATCTGCAGGTGTTTTTTGCCACAAATGAAGTCACGGTATTTGTGTCTCAATGTTTAAATTCTTTTTCAAGACCACTTTTGTCACATCGGTTTGGTACCTCTTGAAAAGAACCCACACATTTATCCACTTTTTAAGTTTCTGCACTTAATTTTGACAGGCCATCAGCTGGCACAGGTTTGCTCTCTATTCCGGTATTTCATCAGTATCTTGAACTTCTTTGGCAATGCCTTTGCATTTTTCATTGAGCAAAACTTGCAGAATAAATCTTTATACAGCAACGGAGGAATTAAGAGGTTGATACAGCTTTTTTTTTCCTCTCATACTAACTAATCCCATGCATTTCTTCCTACTCAGCTGTAAGTTTCCCTGTTTAGAAGTGAACTACCATAAATCTCTGCATGCTGAGACACAGAAAGCACTGGGGTACCAAAAATATGAGTTGCTAATGAGAGACTTTATCAGAACTGCTACCAGTTCTTCTTATTTTTCTCATTTTTTCATGCTACCTTTTTTGCTGCAAATTTTCTATTTTTGCTTCTCTTGTACTGAAATCTGAGCTTCAGGTTTGCCTTTATATGTTAAATCTTCTGTACATTCCATCACATTAGCAAGATGGATGTCCAAATTCTATTTCAACACGTTATTTAAGATAAYTGAAGTTCTCTTATTACTCCCTCTAAGTAGGAATAGTCTTATGTATATTACGGGTTCCATTACAGGTACAATTTTATCAATATAAGTTTTATAGCAGGAAAACCGATATCAGGATATTGTTTAATAAATACTTTTTGATGTTTTTTTATGAAAACACCATTAAAGCCATTCCAACAATCTTCTGAATCAGTATTTATATAATATTCAGCTTTTATCATGTTATCTATTTTTACCAGCTACTAAAACATGTGAAGTGTCTTCCTGTTTGAAACAAGTTTATGCTCACAAAATTCAGAGTAAGAAAAACTACAGTAATTATAAAGTCAGGGGAAGTCAGTGGTAAAGCTCCAATATGCAACAGGATAGGGCCTAAATGATTTCCCTGAAGTCATAAAATAGCTTGAGGCAGAGACACAATAAAACACATCACCAAACCACTAAACATTACGCATCCTATATACTTTTCTTTTCCAGTTTTGACATCTTGCATATACTGTTTTAGAACACAAACAGTTCCATTTGTTAGAAGCAATCTTGAGTGGTACCTTAAGAGAAACAAACTTAGAAGTGTACGGTTTTTCAATTATTATTTATGATAGTAAAGGTTTTMATTTCAAATGCACAGTACTTACCCGTGCAAAGTCAAAGGCATATCTATAAATAAGTTTAAAATTGGTAGGCTCATTTAATAAAGATCTCAAGTAATCCAGAGAATTTCTCAATTTTTCTGTAGTATCACACCTACAAAACAAGTACAAAGTGGATTTAGAGTCTGCATTCTTACACAGATGTCTGATGTTCTAGGAAAGAATCTCTAACATGTATCCCCATTAACCTGTTTGAAACACATCACTCCCTACAGATGCATGTTTATGCGTCTGTCTGCATAAAATGCCTCATTAAACCCACAGTGCGAAACAAACTTAGATAAAGTAGTAAAGTCTTACACCAGTACTGACTGGCTTTGTAGAAAACGCACTCTCCAACAGATTAAACAAAGAGCTTGTCCACGCATGGCAAACAATCAGCAAACCACAGCACTGAAAAATAGTTCTAAAGTCTTGCTGAAACTATGGAACTTCCAACAGAGTTTTAGTAATTCTGTTCTGGAAGCTAAGTCAAAACACAGTTCTTTCTTTCTCCAACTCTCTATGAAACGTGATTGTTCAACTATATTTATGTTAATTCTGCCATAAAAGTAAGTTCTTAACTGGAGAAAGCAACTCTTAGAAAGAACAATGCAGAGTTACAGGATGGGTTTGTATTATTTAGTCTTTTAAACCACTCTAACAACATACCAAAATCTAAAAGATATGTGCAATCCAGCAACAAAGATAGATGTCCTCGTGGACAGAAACAGTGTCAAACCTCATGACATTTCTCTTTTATTGAGACTGCAGACATTTTAATCCAACTGTATTTAAATGTGCAACTGTTAGGTTTCAAGTCGTCTCTAAGTGACAGTATCATCATAAATCAGACCAAAAACTTTTGACTTCTACTCCACRGTAGAGCTCTTTGCTTTAGGTGTTGTAAATCAAAACTTGAAAGTGTGTTTTTTTCTGAAAAGCTGTGKTTACTATAACAAACTTAAGAGAATTTTCAAAGCACTTACTGTAGTGATGTCATTCCTTTTAACCATTCTTGTAATGTAAAGTAGCCCATGTTTTGTGCATCCAGCTTCCATGCTAGCACAAGCATAACTACCTGTTTTAAAGAAAAAAAAATGGAGACTGAAGAGTCTTAACAAAAAGATCCATATGTTTTTCAAATAACCACTGTTTAGTAGTCTACAAATGCTTTTACTTGTGTAAGTGGGAAGTTCAGAACTTTGCTACACCAGTAGCAAAAAAAGCCTGTATGTGACAAACCTGTACATAATCCAAACACAGAGAAGGGAACAGTGCAAATATGCAGAGTGAACATCCACCTGAGTTATCAGCAGGACTTCAAGGGAGCTTGCACATTCATTTTGTGAGCAATAAAATGAGGAAGATGAGCAATGAGCAAAAGCTACAGAAAAGGTTTCCCAAAATAACTACAAAATTTCAGTACCAATTTGGTAAGTTTTATCTGGTATTTGTTAAACCCTCATCTTGATGAACACCAGTTGCAATCCACAAAATTCAATTATTCGAAAGCTAATCATGATCCCACAATTCAAGCAGATGTTAAGTAAAGCTAGATGGACTAACATTAACACACATTGAAACAGAGGCTGATACATAAATACTTCAGTTTTGCCCAAAAGGGAAGTCTTTTTCACATCTCACACAGAAGACCAAAGTAATAAAGAATTTAGATAAACCGATACCATAAGATTATTCTTATCTTCATGAACTTAAGAAATCACTTTTGACAAATATATGAAAAAAAAAAAACTTGCAGGACAACTGACCCTGCCAACTAGAAGAAAAAAATAGTCAAGTCATKTAAATTTGCAACTCAGCCATTAGCTAGCTAAAGTTAGTGCAGCTCTATACAGTTTTTAATGCAAAATGAGAATACCTGCTTATATATCCAAATGTCTGCATAAATCACTACATTTATTATTCTCTCAAACTCTGAAATTAGCAAATTACATTTTTTCCATACATCTTTCAAAGCCACAATTCTCATTTACTTAAATGATCTTAAATCATTCACTTAAACGATGCTCTACGAATTCTACAAAAGCCAGGACTTGCAAACACATTTAAGGAACAAAAATTAGGAGAAGGCCTGTAAAAGGCACAGCTGTTCTTCTTAAAATTTTATTTACTTATATATATACACACACACACATACATATAGAATACGTATCTGTAAATATATTTATATGCCTTATTTGTTTTCTGAAATGGTATAATGGTAGTGCCATTACAGCCCACAATATTTGAAATCCCCTTCTCTCCTAGAAAACCCGAAGGAAATACTACTTGTTAGTTAGCTGCTATATTAAATCTTGAACGTAGTCTCATTGTGTCAGAAAAGACAACCATCAGTATTTTATGTGGTTTTTTTCATCTTTTTCTGTGGAGACTGATGGTTGGTGGTGTTAAAGTGAAAGAGAAGGGGTGGCAGCAAAGAAAAATTGTGTTTTTACACGTTGACAGTTGGGGGTTTAAAATAAAGGCAAGTTGTTCCCAAATGTGTTTCAAAACCTCCCTGGTTTATATTTCTCGAATTTTTTTTAAACTCTCAAGAATTTTTTAATTCTTGGTGGAAAAACAAGAGCTGTAAGGCTGGCTCATGTACACCATAACAGATTAGGCATCTTTTAAATGGATTCTGAACTTACATTTTCTGGTTCAACTCCAATGTCTTCACAAAATTTCTCCATACCTTCCGGCCCTACAATGTCATCCGTGCCTGAAAACAAAATGCATTTTACCTATCTCTAAAAATTAAAATACCCTGACCTTTACAGCACAGAAGAAGTGCAATCACACAGTACAACCTAACCTTCATACAGTTTGTTTGTTCTGACATGCAATAAATATTTCCAAATGTACCATCAGACTTGGATACACTTAAATCTTTATCTCACCTTTGAAAACAGAGAAATTTTAAAACAACTTTTCATCCCTGATGATTTTTCTACCCATTTACTGAGATAATATTGGAAGTGTAAATTAGTAGGATTTTTAAGAACGCACTTAGGACTAGCAGAACACCCACATAATATTACCATGCTTAATGAGTGGACGATGGTTAGGGAAACTTGGCTTGAATATCTACTGTTATTGTAAGATCAAATCACATAAAAACATGATGTACAGCTGTATAGCTATACAGGATACAAGACATGATCATTTCCAGGATCTCATTCCTCATTGTCTCTTATACTATCTTTATATAATGTTATCCTGTTTATTCATATTGCTACACCATGGCCACACATCATCTGAATAATAGTAACTGTAGGGGGAAGTCATGAATTACAGCTATTTCTTTGCCTACTTAAAAGGAAAGAAAGATTTAAAATATAAACGCTATTAAAATGCACCACTAATAAAACATGGTCTTAAATCAAGATATTTGTAACATCTATAATACTCCTGAAGAAGTTATACAGGCATTAAGAATTGTATTGTGTAATTCTATTTTTAAATACATTTTAAGTGTTTGAACTATTTTGTTAGAATTATTTTACTCATGCTTCAAAGGGTTCATTTGAAAAAAAGAAATACAGGCCGAAATGCCTACTTTCCTCCTATATAAAGATCACACGGGCAAGAAAAACGGGGTTTATATAAAGGGAAGATCAATCTGTGTTTATTATTAGGTGATCTATTCTAGAAATAACAGGGTTTAATTATGTCTTTTCCCATCTTCTCATGACAGCCTCTCAGTTCTCTGAGTGTACACTACAGCCTTTTAAAAGATTCATTCCGTAATGCAAAACCACACCAAGGGAGGGGGGRAAAAAAAAAAAATGCAGTGTCAACTGTCTGCATACATAAAGGAGAAAACTTATGAAGCAAGAACACAAGAGATTATTCCTTGAAAATTCAATTTTTAGAATGTTACTCAATACTGTCAACAGAATCGTACTCTCCACTTTTCTGTGTTTTATCTTGGTGTGTGCATCCAGTGGAAACCCCAAAGTTCTTTCACAAACAGCCTTCCTTTCATCCTTTCTTTCCATAAAAGTCTCGAAAAAAATGAGTCATGCCTGTTGCTAGAGTAAAAAAATAAATCAAGCTGGTCAGAAAGGCAGAGAATCTAACAGGTTAGATTTGGCTTGAATTTGTCTGAATCTCCTCTCACAGACGGCCACAGACAAGTGAGATCTCGAAGTACTTAATTTCACTTATATAATTTTATTAGGAGAAAAAAATGGTTTATTACATCAAATTGAGTCACTCTTCATTATGCTTAAGAAGTAGACAAAACAGAACAAGCTGTGAGACATGTTATCCAAGACATCACCAGAAACCTGCAAGACGACATTAAACATCTATTTCATCTCTTTTTGGTCTTTATAGTCATGAGGTCATTCTTCCCCATACATCAAATTCTCCCTTTCAGAAAAATATGTGCAAGAAAACAAATACAACAATCAACTTCACTATTAAAAGATCATCTTTTGTGACTAAAGACCATGATTAACAATCCTAGAAGTAATGCCTGAAGAAAGTTCTCATACACAAGGGCAAAACTAAGTAATACAGGCTACCCTCCCTATACCTTGTGATGGAAAACTATATGATAAATCTAGTATGGGATACCTGAATTCATTCACTTGTCTGAAACCCTAAGCACCAAATTCAGCAGGAACAAAACTTATATTACTACCTCCCTGACCTTTTGTTTTTTTAATTAAAGACACACCACTTTCCTGAAGCTAACGCTATACTATTCAGCACTAACATGGCAGATGACAGAGAAGTAACAACTTTTTCAACAAAAGTACAGCTCTAACTGTAGATTTGAATAGTAAAGTGTACATATTGCAAAACATTTCAAGTTACACACCTTCTCTATTGTTTTTACAGGCTATAGACAAAGACAAAATTGAACCTTGAACTCTTCGACTTCTCACTACACAGAATGTAAGAAAAGTTTCTCTAAGACTTTTACAAAAAATCCTCTATATTGAGCTTTGGAAAGCTCAGTTAACACAATTTTTATACTCCAATATAAATTAAATTATTATTGTTAGGAAATTTGCATTTCACACTTACCTGCATATTCATAGAACCATTCTAAGCATCTCTTACTTGAAAAGACTTCTTCCTCTGCTTTTATTCTAGTTGAATCGTATTTTCTATACATACTTAGAAAAAAGAAAGAGAAACAAGTAATTAATTCATCAGTATTTTTTAAAAGCAATCTTTTAGTCAACAGCCAGTCTAAGCAGACACATGATTCCTTTCAGTTTACTCAACATTCTGTCCTCATATCAAGTAATTTGGAACATTGCTTAACAAGAGTAAGAATCACTGAAGCTAAATACTGTGTTTGCTCACTCTGTCATAATTCCACTGATTCATAATTGTTACCCATGTAAATGACCCTCCTCTACAACAAATACAGGTTAGTTCAAATTCAACCTCAAACTGTTCTATGTAAGTTCAAGTAAGGCTTGTGCCTTACACCACCAGTTACCAATCAGCTGATGGGCTGCAATCCAGCTGTGGGTCTAACACCAGAGTAATTCCATGTCACAGTCAACACAGGTCCTACCCTCTAGGTGCACATACACTTTGGGCACTTTAAATTATTACCTAAAGAGAACTCACATACTCTTTTTGCTGCCTCAAAAAATCCTATGAAAGGCATAAAGGCCAAAATACACTTATACCTACACTTCTATTATTCTAAAGCCAGTAAGCTAGTAACATGAAAGAACCACAAAGAGGAGGTTAAAAGTCCTCACTGACAATAACTCAAGGAACATCATTCATCACGGAGTGAAGAATCATCTGACAAGCAGGCCTCTTCCCCCAAAGATTACCAGCAGGGTAATGCTCTTCTCTTTCAACAAGAAGTGTAAGGAATTTTAACCACACTAAGGAAACCAATTTAGTATCTGAAACACCTAAAGCACAGAAGACATGGCAGAAGTTGAAGAATTACTCCATCTTGTTTGACTTTTCTGAAACAGGGACAATAGAGGAAAGAGACTCAGCAGTCCAAGTACTTGTCCACTGCTGCACATGCATTCTCTGATCCACTTCCAYCACTCTGCAGTAGCTTGGGCTCATAAAGGCTGAAAAGAGCAACAAATAAATGGTTTAGTCTAGAGGAGGTGGCCAAGAACAGCTCTGTTTAAGTGTTCCAAGCAGAGCTTCCTCTTACAATGTCAAACCCTGCTGGGGAAGGACAATGAAGCAGTTAACTGGTTCAAGGAGAATTCTGAAACAAGTCGAATAATGAAATTAATTTGGAGTTGATGTCATCACTGTTTCATCTTTCTTGAAAGACATGTAAAAGACACCTAGATTTATGAGCTTAGAGTACACTGATCCCACCATCCTCCACCTAGCTCAGCTATCAGCTGTGAGGAACTGCAGATAGAAGTTAATGGCACACATCRTTCTGACAGGAATTCAAAGAAGTATTTCATGTTTATTGTCATAGTTCCGTTAAAGCAGCTAACCTCTAGAAAAGTAATACTAGTCAGAAAAAAATGATAAAATGCTAATTGGAAGACAAATACAAATGAGGCTCTTAAAAAATTTCTTAAGAAAAATTGATGCTGTACTGAAACACTGATCTGCAACAAACAGGAACACTGCATAGTAATGTCAGCCATACAGGTTCCAAACACATATTCATAAACCCACGATTTTAGGTTTGGGTTTTTTTTTTTCACTTTCAAAATACTTTTTTCCTATTTGAATTACCTATTTTGCGTAAGYTGTACTTACTGCAGTTGCAAAGGAAAAGGCTGACTGCACCGCTCAGTAAGTAAAGAGCTAATCCAGAAGGTCCAAGTTAGAACAATTTTTTTTTTTAACAGGTCTGATAACATTTTCATACTTGCAGAATGAACTGTGATTATGAAAGACCTATCCAATAATTTTTAGGCTATTCTGAATTCAGAGCAATCAAGACAAAGAAAGGAGGCATTCTGCCGCTTTGGCAAAAGTCTTAATTGTTCAGTATCCCCTTTTTTGTCACAAACAAATGTGACAAACATCAAGTAGAATACCAAATTGGAAACTGTAGCAGGAGCTAGTCAACATCTTTATTCGACWCTCTTTATTCAAGAAGTCTGTAAGAGTCCTGCTGGGACTGAGGACATGCCAAAGCTAATGTGGTTCACAAAGAAAGATATTCATCACAAGACCAAATGCTTTTTCTTACAAAGGGATGATAACCAATTGCCTTGCCCTGCTTGTTCAGCTAACTCATCAACACATTAAGCTGTCAGTATGTGAACAGTGGATTTAAGAAGGAACCCTCAAGAAATAGATTTATTGACAGAGTTGTAAGTCATCCAGGTATTTCAGAAAAAAAAAGGTTTCCTGCATCTACAAATACCAGGGGTAAATACTGCAGCCTGAAACAAGACATCAGGGGCAGCAGTATGTGTAATAGGAATGGTAAGTAAGAACAGAAAAAACCAGCCCTTTTTATACGTTCTCTGCATCTGCATGTAACAGGTTTTCAGACAACAGATATGAGATTGAAAGTCACTTGTGTTTTAGGCTAAGGTCACAGTTCAGGAACTGCAGGAAACAACAATACTAATTATTAAGTCTATGTGCCCAACATACAGCTAAGTAACTCCAATGAAAACGCTGTAGCCTCAAACTTATGAGTGTCCAAAAAGCTCAGCATCTGACCACTGGAGTTCGATTTTTGAGAAACCAGAACCGATTACAGATATTCCAGCCTGTGCCAGTTCACAAGTTCATAAAATAAAGCCAGAAAGGATATAATCTTGAGCTATCCCACTCTTGTGCTACAAACTAACTAGTGAGACATTCAATAACAGTGCAGGTGACACCGTATCACGTTTATAATGAAAACATGACTATGCTTGGCCAGAACTATAAAACCATGCAACAAAAACGGCTGACGAATCTCACGTCTTGGATGCCTCAGCCTAAAAGAACTAATAGTAGATTACATATTCTGCAAGACAAGGATCCCTCGAAAAAGAATATGACAAAAATGAGTAACACCAATGCCAACCCAGTATTAGTGATCTCTCRTGTATAAAGACGAACCCTTTTCTCTCCCTGCTTACTTCAAACATCAAGTGAGTTTCCCACCCTAGGCTAGCTAAACCAGCTATTTCTACTAGCAATAGACTCCTAATCTCTGAAGTGCCATGTGAAGCAAGATGAGTGGGGAGATGCAATCAAGTAAGTAGACATGTATCTGAGATTACAGCCTAGGACAACTTGGTTCAATCTAGCAGCACAGAGTAAAGGTGTCTTCAAGGACTACATCCACTTAACTATCATTAATATGGATTTGATTATCTCAAGAACCGTATTTGCAGAGGATAAAAACACAGTGGCCAGACACATCTGGCATCCATCTTGTATCTTGCAATATTCCTCATCTCTTTGGAATTTCTCAGTACATACTGCAAGACGATGTGCCTTGTCTTTGTTCTAATTACAGCATCCCTTGTTATGCAGAAAAACACAAACTGCCAGAGTACACAGGGTAGATATCTCAATACTTTGGGAGTACCAAACATCTACCAAACAGATCCAAATTTCAAACAGCACGTCCTCAATGGCTCACAGCTTCATCAAGATGACCAGCACCAGTCATCTTTTTTGTACCTTCATCATGACAATGATCATGTACCATCATCACTGTTTGTACCTTCAAACAGATGCACAACCATTATGCCAACCAAATTCTGTTTGGTAATTTGTTTCTGTATTGATGGTCTGTAAGAAGAAATTGCAGTGTCAGTCACACACCAGACGTGAAATAACACACTGCTCAAAAAAAAAAAAAAACAAACAGGCGAGGGAGTGGGAGGGGCACTGCACAGGGGAGAAGTAAAAACCTCAAAAATATGTCTTCCATGAAGGAAGCACAAATTAATAACCCTGGTACTTTTGGTTGCAGAATTTGTGCCACTGTCAAAGAATGCTGACACTGGAACAGGATTGCTAAAGGGCATTTTCTCCATCATCAGAGTCAGAAAGGTGCATGCACAACTTTTTCGCAGAGTGTCTGCTATACCTGCCACCACCAGACAATAGGAAACTCAGAACCTTTGCTTTTAGAATTACCCTTCCATTTCTGAACCATGACATGCTACGCATCAGGAACAGCAAGGAGGAAAAAAAAAGTATTGCTTATGGGCAAAAAGTATGTATTTACCTCTCAGATGAAACACGCATCCAGGTGCAATAACTCAAAAAATCTTCACTTGAAAGACAGTATTTTTTATTAGTTTAGCATGACACTGTGTCAGGACAGGGACAGCAACATATAAATTATTTGTAACAAATATCCCTGTAAGGAGCATTTAGGTTTTTCCTTTTTATTATCTCTTTCTAACAGCCATTTTGTCGGCTAGAGAGAGGAAAGAATGTGGGACACAGCAGGGAAAAAGCAACATGAGATAACTTGTCTAAATTTTGTAAAAGTGATATCCATTACTTAACCACATCTAAATGAAATAATTTTCTCAGAGATGCTTGCACCTCCACAATGACCTAATATGTAACTCGTAACATCTATGTTTAAACTTATATTTGAAATATTCATGTGAGCTAGGGAACCATAATATATCAGCAATAAAGGTACGACAACACAGTTTATAAGTGGAAGTGCTATAGGCCAACRTCAATAAAAAAATTTTTTTAAACTGAGTGTCTAGGCATTTCATGCTTCTTTGAATACACAGTCATCTGTATCTTTTCTAGAATACTTTCCTCCCTTCCTAACTCATTTGGTGGGAAACCAAAAGCATGAAAATTCCATCCAGCTATTATGGGGTCACTAGACAAGTCATCATAAGAGTTGATGGTTGCTGCCAGCAAAAAAAACAAGGTAAGGGCAATTCTCCCCAACCTACTGCAGTCTTCAAAGCTGGATTATCTACTGCTCTGAGCATGTTTCACCTGTAGTGGTTAAAGCTCCACTCACAGTCCCTCCCACTGCAGCAATTCTGGGCTGTGTAGTTCCAGAATACTCAAACCAAGATCAGTGAAAACATGGAGCTTAGGTCACTCAAAACATTCTCTTCATGGTGGAAGCTGGTAATAGCTCATCGAGGAGGAAAAAGAAAAATAAAAGGAAGGGAAAAAAAGCTTTATTATGGTAAGTAAAAAGTTAGCCTCATGAAGATTTACAGCCTRGTTATTTCAGATGGTCAGTGTTTACTAAATGAAGACAAGAAATTTACCAACAGAAGTTTTGTTTCTAAGCAACCAGAACTTACTCAAAACCTTTACCTGATTTTGTGTGAGTTTCCAACTAAGTAACTAATTGCTTTCAGATTATTTATATTTTGAAATACGTGAACTTCTGATTGAAGAAAATGCCCCATACTGCTTCCATTAATTCTAATTAATTAATTTAAAATTTGGCTGAGAATTTTCATCAATGCAGCACTATGAAAGTATTTTAATAAAGCCTTGTCTATTCACTTACAATTATGATTCTAGCAATAGTTTCATAAAAGCTGTAGTAGAAACAGAAGGGTGAGAGAAGAGATGTTTTACAATTTGCAGCATGTGACAAAAACCATTTAAAGCAACTCTCAGGACCAACTTACTTGACTGTTAAGTTTTATGAATGAATATGCCTTATTTCTCTCTGTTTAAAGACTTACAATCATATCTAAACTGTTAAATGTTTGGAACTTCATCAGGCTTACTTAATGAGCAGTATAGGTAACAACRCACATGCTGATAGTCCCATGTCCAGTTTAACTGAAGTGCACTGAAAAACTATAGAAAAAGGAAAAATTATACTTATGTGTACTTGAAAATCCCTACTTCAAGGAAAAAGATCTAGACATTTATAACAGCTGGGAACATAGGCTGTCTGCATGGGGCAGGACCAAACCAGTTAATGAACAACAACAGAACAAAATCCAAATCAACTCTCAACACTGAAGATTTTGAAAATGTCAAAGGTTAGTACACCCCATGTTAACAACACTGTGTTTTCAAAAATTACATTTTTGCACTATAGAGTATGGAGCTTACTGCTCAATAAAGAAAACCTATTTTTCATGTTAGTAGGCCCTTATGCAGTTCTTACACACATAAGGGTAAATTGATTGAAAACATTAATCTAATTGTTTGAAAACATAAATTGCAGGGAAGCAGATAAATATTCCTCGTTTTCATCCTCCTAAGGTAAGGATACCCATTACTGCAAGATTTTTGCCCTCAGCATGATTCTGGAATAAGAAGTAGAATTATTTTTTAAATGAGACTGTCAAAAAAGAAGACATTATATTCTATAGCTCATTTTTCCCTAAGGAAAAAGAATAATATTTGGCTAGACATTGTGCAACAGATACACAGCATTAGACAATTACACAGTGAGGACTGTATTTTTAGTTAGCAGGTATCTTTACATGAATCTTGCTTTACCTTGCTGAAGATGCTTAACACAGTGATGGAAGAACAATGCACAGAAAACTCCAATTTGACAACACTCTATACTCTGAGTATAAGTACAATAAAGTACAATATACTGTGAGTTTTAAGAACAATAATGACTGTGATATTGAGATGAAAATACAAAGTAAGTCTTCAAGTCATTTTGTTCAAGTTAGCATATGCAAAATTGTTTACTTCCAACAGCTATTCTTTAAGACAAGATAAATCTTAATGCAATCTATAAATTAAAACACTGAGTTATTTTTATTAGACAACCATCTGGTATAAAAATTCCCTCCCACTGAAACGCTGCATTCATGCATGGTCCAAGGTGATGCTGTGAACATTAATTAAGAGAATTCAAGCTCTTACTATGTAAGGGTGGAATGCTAAAGAACATTTTTGGAATCTTCCATAATCAGTCTATCCACTAGATCAGCATTTCCAAATAATTTCACTAACAACTAGATTTATTCCTATAAATGTTTTTCCTCAATTGCCTGGCTCACTATTCCTCTAATGCTTCCAAGACGAGGCTGTATTCCTAACAGCCTGGAAGTAATGGTGTAAGATGTTTTTAAGTTTATGACTTTAAGAGTCTTTAGAAATTATCTTTTCTTTCAGCACAGAGACCTGCTGAAAGAAACTTTCTGGAAAGAATACATATCTAAAAATATTACTATCAGATCTGAAGAGATTATAGGAATGAATCACAAATAGTGAAGACTGAAAATATCACCCAACAAAACACTCCTTGTAAGAATTTAAAAAAATACATTTTTTTAATGGACAAACCAGGAGAAATCATCAACATTCAGTCTCAGCTGTGGTAACATCATTAAGGATGACATCCTTTAAAAATCTTCAGACCACTACCTAATATTTTCGCACTGTTTGAGAACAAACAGGAGACTTGCAATTACTGAATTTGTTAATGTTGACCTAAAAGTATGCTACTGTAAMTGAGAAACATACAAAAACTTATATCATTCCATTAAGTATTTGAGGTGACAAAGACAACAAATCACCTCTGTTAGGAAATACAGTCTCTTTTGGAGAGAACACAGTGTAGTTTTTCAGACACTGACTGCCTTTCTTAATACAGAATCCACACAATCTAATGTCCCTTGAAGGCTTATCCTGACTAGCATGCAGCTTCTAGGAAGCCTGTCTCTAAAGCAGAAGCAATGGTAAGGAAGCGGGCCTGTAGGCCCCTTTTTCCATAAACTGGCATTCCACTATCCATCCTGTTTTTACCGTATACAGCATGCTCTGCACACAATGTAAGCAGAACTGGCTTTGCAAATAACTAGGTCTGCTACAGCACGCTGCTGTGGAGCTTCCTGATTTCAGACTGATTTCTGCTTGACTTAGGTGTCTGATCCAAACCCCAAACTCAACAGGTATGAACTCCACCTGACAAAATAAGCATGGAAGTAGGAGAGTGCTTGCTTTTTGTCTAACCTGTTCACAGAAGGTTACAGGGGCAAAAATCCTTCCTTGAAAGAAAACAGAGCTTCAAGACCAGGCTGAATGTCCAGTAAGTAATTTCATCTTCCCAGTCATGCTGAAATAAAAAACTGTATTCATGAAGACCAAAACAAAAGAAACTTACACTCTGGGAAGCAGAGAAAGCCCAAAAACCTTTAGAAGAAGGAAGTCAGATATAAACTGGAACCACATCAGAGGATATTCCCCCATGGTCCATGATTACCAGATCTGGTTTCTCCTCCACTTCTAAAAGCAGGCTGAGATCTACTTTTTAATAAAGACTTACATGGCAGTAGAATGAAGACTAGATCCATTAGTGACAAACTGAGAGGCAGATACAAAAAAATTCCTTCAAATTACATTTTCAACAAGGTCTTAAAAACTATTAAACATATAGTACTGATAGAGCAAAAAAATCAAACTTTTATAGTTTTCTTATGTAATTACACAAATCAGTATTTCCTACTTACAGACAAGCTTACTTTTCAGGGGGTTGCTTTTTTCTGTCATCAGTGTCTTGGCTAAGGTAGGCAGAGTTCAGTTTTATGAATCTCTCTATATTCTAGAAACATTCTGTCCTTATATCACTTCCATGTTGTGTGCTTATCTTTGAATAAGCTGTAATATCCTCTATCAACTACTTAGCTTTTATATTTATTTCTGAAAAGCAACAAAAAATATTAAGAACATGAACTGCTTTTTTGTTCTAGCTAGTGTTACAAAGCAATGAAAGGGAGAATTGAAATATCTTTCTTCTGCATCAACAGATCATTTAATAAATTCCAGTGCAGTTACAGTTGTGCAACCCTATTAAACACAATGGAGTTATAGGGGCATAACCAGAGGCTTAATTTGGCTACCAGCATTTTTCTTACTCATGCTAGAGAATAGAAAGGAAAGTACCCAGCCTGATTTCAGGCTGACAGTTSGGAGCAAAATGCATCTTTTAACCTCCCTGAAGGTACTTGCTAAGGAAGCATGTGTTTTCTGAGACACTAGTAATATATGAACGTAATAAAGCTCGAATTCCATTGACTGATGCAGTGGCAACCAAACTTTCTACTTGTATAAGCCACTTTTCAACATCAGAAGAGTCCTACACTTACGATGCAGAGTGTACAGTTCTGTACTCCCACAAGTTCTGAATTTAGTYCACATAACTAGTGATTCTTGCACACAAGCACATTCAATGGTTTCTGAATGACTGACTGAACATACTACACATACTGGAAATCCAACACTTGCAGAAATCTCAGCTATCCAACACTATGCCAAAAGAATACACTGCTCATGCACACAGCTATAACCTATTTGGCTTCTGTTGTCCAGTGAGAAGCTGTGCAGCACCACCTCAACAGCCACTGACCCACTGGCTATCACCTTACCTGGACTATCTCCCCTTACACAATCAGTATCAAATCACAACATGACAGGGAGAGACTAGCAGGATTTCAAGCAAGACCTCAGTAGACTATAACTACATTCACTTTTCTGACAGGCTGGAGGTTGAGAATGCCCAATCCAGATCTTACACGTATCTATGGGAAGATATTACTGTATCTCTTAGAAGTTGTTTTTGAACAAACAAGTATGTATTTTGACAGCTGACAACTAGAGCAAGGAGAAGTTCCCTACATGCTTCTTGTACAACTAGAGAAAGGTGAGATGCAAACTGAACCTACATATATTTATCAACAGACACAGTTCAATCACTAGCTATGGTTCCACATTGAGAAACCAAGCAAATTTCAATATAATTTCCATTAGTATTTAAACACATGATATATCAGCTATTCAACTTTAGATATTCCATCAGTCTTAGCTCATGGTAAGATGACATACCCATCATGTCTACTTTTCTTAGCAGACAAATCATCTCCTGCTGCAGGTCTCCTCTTTTTCCTTGGAGGCATCACTTTACTAAAGCAGTCTGATGAACTGCAAGACCGGAGACTTCCTACAGAGGGAATTAAAAACACCAGTACAAAGAAATGAAACTGTTGCAGACCAGTTAAACTGTGTCCACTAATAGGCATATTACAAGCGGAAGGAAAGGAAGTTAGTGGATTTAAAAATTACAAAAGAAACGGTCTCCTTTCAATAGCAAAATCCATCTCACTTTTACATGGTATTCTATGACCAGATTTCCAATTAGGTCAAAAGTACCATACCAAAATGTACAGTAGCACTAGTATTACTTCAGTCTAACAGCAGTCAAGAATTGAAACTATCCTGAAGAAGTATTTAAGTCGTCAAAAAGTAATCTGTACTTTTAGTCATTTATTAAAATGAGAACTTTGAAGAGTTGATCATTGCTTTTTGAAATACAGATGTGACTCAAAGTAGTTTTCTACCTCTAGAAAACAGAACCCTTTTTTTTCAAGCCCCAAGCTTTCTGTGATACAGAGAGCAAGAGGTAGGAAAGGTTTTAATTGTTCTTTGGTGAGAGGTTTTTTCCCCAGGTTTTTTGGGAGAGCTTTTTTGGCTTTGCAGGGAGGGGAAGAGACATTCAGCAACCACCAGGGAAAAAAAAGTAAGTGGCTGGCTGTATTATTTGGAAGAATAGTTCTCAAAGAATGAGGGTCCCCACGTAGGAAACAGCCAATTAAAGACATCAATGCCAATCAAGTAGCAGTCTTTCCATTCCCTTCTCTCAGCTACATATTCCTATGTCTCTGGTAACTCTTCAGTGTGCCAATCCAGCTCACCAAACCTGTAGATAATTAACCAATGAAAAAAAGAAAAACAACTTTCTGTACATTAGCACAAGAAAGAGCACAGGACCAGCCCCTTTGACCACAGCAAGTCATTAAATTGCTTTTGCTGTCTCATGAAAACAGTAGGCTAACACTCTAGGCAAAATTTTGTCCTACTTTCATATACTGAAGATCACACTGACAACTGAGAAAGGTGTATGTAAGAGCAGCTCAAAGAGCTATCAAAGCTCTAAGTGTTACACAGAGAATTTTAAAAGAAAAGGAAGAGAGAAGTGAGGTATAAAAATCCAGACGCAAAGCGATGCCAAAGAAACTTGCAAGAAAATATTAAGAACTCCAGCATTCCTAAGCTACCTTCTCTTTGCTACAACAGCATCCAAGTTTAGCTATGCTTCATTAAGATGGCCACAAAATCTTTTATCTTACATCACAGCACAGAAGCAAGCAATAAAATTTTGAGTACTTTTTGACACCAAAGGAACAGACTGAAATCAGAGGCCCAATTCCCAACAAATACTAACAGCAATCTTTTGCTTACCTATTCTTCGAATCTTTGAAAGGCTCTCTCCTGTTATAGGAGAAACACATGTAAGGAACCTTACAGCCTCACAGGCTTTGCTACATGTACATTATTTTAAACATGCACAGAAACTCTTACGCATAAGAAAGTACAGATTTTTCTAGTATTATGCAAGACGTTCAAATCAGTTTTTCTATCAAGATGAACTAATCTAGTTTCAACTAACAAAGCTTTTGCACTAAGTATGCCTTCTTTGGTTTTATCTTTATATTCATTTCTATTAAGACAAAAATTAATCTCTCTAGTTCAAGACATACTCTCCAATTACAAAATTCTTCCTATATATTCCTTTTTTTTTTTTAACCCTAAAGCTCCCTCCCCAGCATTCTTCCAGGAAAGTATGGCCATACCTACACTATCTTTTTGAAAGATAATTAAGAGTATTGTAAATTCAAATTACAGTTTAACTAGTCATCAAAAAAACTTGCAAGTATTCTACTCCATAAACTATTACCACGTGAAAAAATCATAACGGCTGTGTCAGAAGAACATACTTCTAGAAGCACTGTCCAGAATGCATTACAAAGGTACATTAACAACAATAATATTTATTTTCTTCTCACCAATATCAGATATATTTAAAACAGGTAAGCCAGAGACCATAAAAAACTCACAGTACACCCAATGCATTTTACTACAGATTAAACAAACTAAAGATCCTGACCTGCTGAATGTCAYCTGTTCCATCTGATTATGCCTGCACATTAACAATACTGAAAAATTGTATTTTCCTAAGTTATTGAACCTGTGATACTTTATCACTTTTTACATCAAATTTCTAAAGACTCTGCCAGTAAGTAATTTTTGAAAGCCTACACAGACTAAAAACACTTAAGATGACAGCAGAACTTAACAGATAGCTAGAAAGAGCAAACAGACTTAAGACACACACTGAACTTAATAAATGAAAACATGTGCTAGTGAACACCTTATTTTGGTAAATATGTATGTGCTTGAGTACAACCCATAGCTATCTCRTTTCTTTGAGAGCAAATGGATTGTTTTTAAATGCCTTTCTTTTAAAAAAATTAAAATCCATTTGTGATGGCCACAGGCATTGGATGCCGGTAAAATCCAAGAAAAAACACCTCCTGACCCCCCAAGTTTGTGCAGTTTACTGGTGGTCACTTGATTGTGAAAACAAATACACAAGGCCTCTGTGAAAAAAGCAGCATAGCAAGAGATGAAAATAAAATAAAATAAAATAAATAAAATAAAACAGTTATAGAACAGGGAARTCATTTTGTCAGACCTGCAACCCCATACAAACCAAAGAATTTAACTCAGGAATTCCTGCTTGGAGTCTTTACCTCATTAAATGATAGGGTATTTTTAAGAAGATTGGTGAACTTGTTTTAAAGGCTTAAAGCGATATCAGAATTCACTACAACCCAATTTCTCCAATGACTCCTATTAAAAACTTGCACCCTTTCTTGGTTTGAATGTATCTAGTTGCAGCTCTCAAACCGACAGAAAAGGGAAGAAACGAGACAGCTCAGAAATTGGTAGGTGGCTATTAAATGCACACATACACTGCCCTCACGCACTGACAGCACACAGACACCACGTGGACAAACACACTGTACATTGTTTCAGAGATTTAACATCTTAATAACTGAGGTTTGGACAAAGTCTTCGCTAGGCTTTAACTGCTGAATAATCTCTAAACTACTAAAAAATACGGTGTAAGAATTTTACTTTCAAAGTATTTCCTTTTGTTACCAAACCTGGTGTATTAAATTTGAGGGGCAGTTATAATTTCTCTGTAATAAACTCTGAAAGTTAAACCAGAAAAATATTTCTATCTTTCATTTTCATATAAAACTAAAAARTACCAGTTTGGTCTTTTTTAGTTTGAACTCCTCCTGCAATTTCTTATTTTACAGTATAGCTTACTAAGTAGCAGCAATATTAACCTTTCCTACACACAGCTTTCTAATTCTGAACATAATTTCTAGGTCTAGCACTGCACAACTTATTTCACTTCCCAAAGGTCTGACCATCTGCAAACAAACATGCAGCTACCTCTAACTTCACRCAAAGTTTGACAGGAATTTTACTTACCAAGTGCAGCTTCTCTGATGTGATTATCTTCAAAGTTTCTCACTCCTGGGTCTCAACTCAAGACTGGCAGAACCCTCCTAGTTCTCACTGGTTTTTTGACACTTGAAGCTAGCATTTGCAAGGTAGAGCCTCCAAATGGCTGCTGAATAGGCCACCACCAGCCAAAAGCCTGCCGAGTTTAAATGTCGTTTGCCAAACATCCTATTCAGTACTTCCAAATTTGGAGGAGACAAAGCTTCCAAAGGGAAGTATCAACTCAAGAGCTAAAATTCACCCTAGGAAATTTAAAACAATATACAAAATAAAACCCACAAGGGAGGGACACTCCTAGAATAGCAACAAAACCAGAATAAACAAAAAAAGAAAAAAATAAGTCAATAAAGAACTCTACAAGCTGTGCCCCTACAGAAATGATTTACAGGCATGTAATTTTCACCTTCTCTCCAGATAAAGCCTGTGAATAATCCTGCTCTTCTGATGCTTCAGTAGAAGGATGCTTCAAAGGAAAAATAATTAGAAACTGTGAATGCTGAAGCAATTGGGAAGACATAGCTGCTCAAATAATAATGCAACAAGACCACCACAAGCACAGTTAGCAATCGTCAATTTTCAGATACAAGATGAGATTAAGATACTCATCAAAACATTAAACAACTTGCAATCCTGTTATAACAGGAAAAATCATCTTCCCTATCTTGAATTCCACACTAYAGAATTGCTTTGGACTCAAGGGGAGTTTCTTCTCTAATATAAGAAAAAAAAAACCAAAAAACCCAGCAGAGGCAAAAGCAATTTTTCCCCCTTCAAAGCTTCAAGAACAGCAATAGCGCCTTGTTTTGTAGAAGATATTACCTCACTGTTTTAAACAAGCCAGGTGACAACAGGAAGTGTAAAGACTTTTTAGTCCGGATAAGTAAGTCACAATTTAATTACCAAATCATGACTTTAAGCTATTAACAAGCTGCTAGATTTGTAGTTATGACACAAAAACAACTATTATTTCAAACTGGACAGTTTTCCAAGTTAATGCATATACATACTAACAGAAAAATAAATTCTTTACAGAATCTGAATGCCTGCTGTTCTTACACCTACAAACATGTGAAAAGGTAAAGGGCCATGACACATTTGAAGTCTACCTTATTTTTCAGACGTATATACACACTGAATGATAGCACATGAGACTGCAATCATGATAGGTGACTGGAATTTTGAAACAAGATCCATCTTAGCTCTCAAATCACTGAAGGAATTTTGAAACTGTCACTTTCCTGTAGTTCTTTAATGTTTAAGGCCTGGTTCCAGAAAGGAAATCTGGCTAATACTTAGAAAAGATACAATTTGCTTAAAGCAATTTAGATGTCCAATGCATTTATTGTCAGCTCAGAATCAACTACTTTGAAGTAAATGTAATATGCACTTAAAGCTAATTATAAATATTAACCTACAACTCAAGATTTTTTAAATAGCTTTTAGAAATCTCAACCGAATTTAGATATGCATTTATTAAGCCATCCTAAAAGCAAGGCCCACAATGTAATAACAATAACCAGGATAATTATGTCAGAAAATTAATAGTAATCTTTCAGAATAAGGCCTGGTCCAGAAGATTCAGTGTTAAAAAAACCAATCTCAGAACTATAAAATAAAACCTTTATATGGGTTTGGCAATACTCAAATCCTTTGCAACAGTTATTAATCTGACTTTCAAATGACTTCTAGAAACAGAATCTAAATTCACAGCAGCTATGCAGTTCTATAAATTGTGTAATAAAATTAATAGGTCTTCACAACTTCTTACTGGGAAACGAACTTCCAAAAGTTTAGGCACATTGAAGTCAAACAATTTGCAAAAGCAATTCTTTATAGATTTAATTAAGTCCCTCCAAGTAAGATGTTTCAGAAGTGTCAAGTCCCATACAAAACGGAAACAGGAGACTTCACTGTACTACATTCACAATGGCCAAAATAGCTCCTTGCATGTGTATTTGTCCTCATACAAGTCAAATTAAGCACATATTTCAACTGAACATGCCTGGAACTTACGCRAAAGTTCGGGCTTCATCTCTTTCTACAAGGAGACATAATACAGGGCACAAGCATAAGAAATAGTGCAAATAAAATCTGAAGATGAGGAGGGAACCTGGCATTATCAACCTCTACTTTTGGTTCTGATTTCATATCTGTTTCTGCTTTGCAAGGTTCTTTTACAACTATTGTAAAAAATTACACTCTTTACTGGGATTTGTGCCCCAGCTTATTCAACAGGCATGTTTCAACTTTTGATACGGCTTAAATCAAACACCACAATGCAGACAAATAGGATAACAGTGTCAGTATAAAACTGCTCACCAAAACCAGTAACATGCTCAAGCACCTTCTAATATAGGTTATGAGAGCTTCAAAGCTAGTTTCTTATACTTCATGACAGAAGTGCTAGGCAAGAGATAAGACAAATTCCAAATACCTCAAGTACATCGACACTTAGCAATTACTGACAGAAAGGGACTACCTCAATGCTTCACAACAGGTCTTTGTGAACTGAAGTAAACAAAGATTATAGAACACATTTTTATACATGAAATCGGTATATAGCTGTTTAGTTTAGAGCACCTGGATCACATAGGAGAAAATTCCAAGTCTCCATCAGGAGATGGGAGAGGACATCAGTTCTAAAATAGGGACATTGAAATCTCTAACTGTCTTGAACTACCTGTCACAATCTCTTTTGTAGAGGCTTTTCATTTACATGATCAGCTGATTTCAAATATCGAATCACTCACCACGCTGAAGGAGAATGTTTCAGAGAAGCCTTTTGTGGCTAGGGTAAGAGTTCAAGTATGAAACAAAGTCACCTGCTGCTGTACAGAGGAGGGTACATAATCCCTAAGTGAGTTCCATCCAATCCCAAGCAATGCAGTCCTAGGCATCTCTTCTCACTGCTCTAGGCTAACAGTGTGCTAGACTTCTAAGTATGTGCCAGAAATCTCCAGGAGGAGCTGACAGCTCTCTCCACTTTCTTAAATGCTCAAGGTAACTGGTGAACAAAGCCAGCACCTCAGGATAGCAGAAAAACTTTGAGTTAGATGGTAGGACAGATATGGTCAGTTTTTAAGAATAGTTCTGCTGAGTGAGTGATCAGGGCTTGAAGCCAGTAAGTTATTTTCCTCCCTCCTCAGGTATCATGCCTGAAACACAGAAAGGAAGGAAGAAAAAGAAATCAAGGAAAGTGACAACTCGCAAGTAAAAAGCCTAAAAGGAGGTAACTCTTGCAAAACATCAAGTGACAAGACTCAAATGCGGACAAATCAAGAATGGCAGGAAGCTGGTACCAGGCACTTGAGAAGGCGGCCTCAAAAAATGATGACATTTCATTAAACAAAACACCGATATGGACTAATACATAGACAGTCCTTAGACACTGACTGAAAATCTGCACAACAAATAGGAATAACCCGCATCAAAACCACTCAAGAAAAAAGCTGGTTGTTTGGAGCACAGCATTTAAACTCAGTCACAGGCATCACAACCGCCAGAAGAGGTTTTGCTTCTGCTCTGTTCTCACTAATGCTCTTTCAAGAGTCAAAACACTGTAAGAACATGGATATTATGTAGTCCAATGGCTTGAGTCCAAGGAGTGAGAGAAATTTTTCATTAAGTCTTCTAAACTGAGAAATAGTAAAATGACAGATACTGCTGAAACCTGTTCAAGTCCTTCATAACTGGATAAATTAAAAGCACAAACATCTATTTTGAAGAAAACTAAGAAACCCTGGCACTTGTTTCCTTAAACTACTTTAGCCTTATAAAACGAAATTTTCAGTTATATTAAAGAGACTTCCCTAATAAAGTGTGTTTAAATTGTTTCAATCTATTTTTACTCCGTCCCTATTAAATACCTGTCTGGTGATCGTCTTGACCAACGTCCTCTGTCAGATTCTGCAAGAGAACAGGAATGATACAGTTAAACAAGATGGTGATCTTCATTCTTCTGCACCGTTTTTAACTTTTGATATTAATATTCATCTTAATTACTTAAGGATCACCTACCTAAGATTGTTTTCAGCTCATATTTACCTAAAAAGTTACCCTAGCAAATTTATCTAAAAAGTTTAAGTAAACTGAATTTGAAAAATATTTTTAAATTTTTTTCCATCAAAAACATATCAAACTATTTCAAGAGTGGAAATAACTACCCATTAGATGGGGAATTGGCATTGTTGTACTGAACGATTCCACTAATAAATACAGCATTAGAAAGACTGAATTTAGCATTTAGCACAGAAATGGCTTTGCTTAAGGATAAGCACACATACATGTTCTACAGAAAAAAGACTAAAAAACAACTGAAATCTTGGACACAAGTTATCCCGTTCTGCAGGCAGGGTCTTTTCCACCAAATTTGCAGTGTACACACAGAAGCCATATCACCATTTCCAGCTATGGTTGCAATAAAATAAATGTATATACACAACAAATAAGCAGGAAGAGTCTTTAAAAAAAACCTTGTCTCATTTTTTGCATGGGTGTAAGAGGACAGCTGCTCACTCAGTATGTTTTCCRCAAGAACTGTAGGAATCTGGGTAACTGTGATGATTAGCACCATTTCATGTATCTAAGAAAGCTTCCTGCGTGGAGCTAACATCTAAATCCAGTGTTGCAGTGGACAGTGCTCAAACTCCATTCTGACCTCTGCATAATCTTTCACCTTTTACTAATACTGCTTATCTCTTTACCAATTCAAACCCAACAGCCTTTCATATAACAAGGCAGTTATAATTTTTAGAAGTGTAACCACTTAATGATTTCAATCATTAAATATTCTGGACCAAAGCCCTAGCTATTCTGCTAAGAGAAAATGGCAAGTCATTACCAGCCTATTGAGGGTGTGGTATATCTTGTGAATATTTGCCAGTGTTGATAGATGAGAATTCAGTTGAAAATCTAGAGGGGGGGAAAAAAAAGGTTTTAAATTCCTGGTTTCCAGATGAAGCAGTCAAGAACTTATGTTCTGGCTATTTAATAAAATCTTCACAGAACTATAATATAAAAGTAATCTCAACACTTTTTCAGCATCGACATTTTCAACACCGAGTAAAATAACTGAAATCTGTGACAAGATATCCTACATATGTCTTTTTCTTAGGCCACAGATGACCCTCAGCAGAAGAGAACTATCGCTAACTACAGCTGAATACAAAAAAAAAAAAAAAAATTTACAATTTTTTCCTTTACATTGGGAATCATTAGAACTTCCATGTTACCCAGTCCTTCTGTTCCATCTATTCCAAAACCAAGTTAAGTAACATGTAACATTCTAAAATCATTACTAAAAATCCTAGGTTTTAAAAAGGGTAATTTTATTAATATACGTGTACTTGCCTTTATACCAACTTCTTCGCAAAACTAAGTGACTAGAATACACTTACACAGTTGAAACGTTTTTTTAATAACAAACCAAGGGTCACAATGCAGCAGCTGTTAAGAGCCAATAAAACTGATAATAAAGTATTCTGACACTTCATGGAAGAAGCCATAGCATAGATGTTAACATTGCTTCCATGCTCCAAATATAAAACACTTGAGTTTGCTTCAGTTGCTAAAGAGAGACAAACTAATTTTTCTCTATTATTTTGAAAACCCTGGTTTTGCTAGAAATGTGTCAAGGACAAAACTGGAAAACAAGTAATTTACAAAAGATCAGCTGTGATCCAGCCAGATAGCAGGCAAACCAACACGAATGTCAGAAGCTGGACACAAACCAGCTGAGAGGGATTAAAGACAGCAACTACTATAGAGTATTTTCATTTAAATTAAAAATAAGTTAGTTACCCCAACAGAACTCATGTGCCAAAACACTCTAGGGAAATGTACTSTGCAAAAGCAAAGTGTTTCAAGCAAACTTCATCTGTATGTGAAAAGCTGTATGTGCCTAGTGTCACCATCCAATTAATGCAAGAAAGCATTTCTAATATGAAACATTTAATTTGGCTTTGCCCAGCAGCTGATGCAAGATGCAAGGTCAAAAACATAATTCCCACATTTTTGTCCAGAGCATTTCAAAGGAATGCTCTCAAAATACACTTAAGATGACCCAGATAAACAAGAGTCACCATTAAATATCTGATTGCCAAGTCAGTGAACCACACTGCTATGAAGTTAACAAGTGGAACTGAAGGAACTGGCTGTTCTAAATGTACTTGTTACACACTTTGCTATGGAATTCTCTAGTCGCAGTGAATTTTAAAAAAAAAAAARAAATCAAACAATACTTTTAGGAATCATACATTTCATTCATTATGCCGGCTAGAGTATTATTTAATTAATTGCTACCTATTTCTTAACATGTTGTCCCCAATCCAGCACCACAGCAATATAATTGCTCAAAGTCAGAAGTACCAAAGACAGAATTTCCAACTTTACCTAACCTTATCTATATGAAGCTAAAGACAATCCAGATCTTCTTACCAAGATACAATAGAAAGGTCTTGAACCCTGAACAGGGTGCTAGAATTTTTCCTGCATTAAGTGCTCAATAAGGTTCCATTTTTGCTAGTCAAAAAATACTAAGCAGAACCATTCTGCAAAAGAACAACCCTCAATTCAATATAAAGCAATGAGAAAAAACAAAAGTGGAAGGGGGCCAAACAGGGACAAGGATGGCAGCACACAGAAAAGTCATTCTGAGGAGGGGAAGATTAAAAGACAAGACTTGATTTGCTAACTGTCAGATCAGACTAAGCATTCTGGAATATGAATTTTAAAGTCTCCCTTGCTGCTCAGCCTAAAATCTACAAAGAACATGAGTCCTTAGAGAAACCATTTATATCTGGAGGTAACAAGCTGAAAACACTAAGCAAATACTTTATTTATTCTAACCTAATATTAAGAACAATTATAGATAGCACTCTTAAAAAGAGTAGAAAAAATATTCTAAAATTAGGATTATATATATTAGGTATCACCTTTGAAACAAAACATTCCTAGGCACTTCAAAACACACAGCTCATGTCAGTATGTTTTACACGTCCACTAGTAATATCCTTATAATTTTAAGCTGCTGCTTCAAAAATAGGTTGCATAATTATGATAGACTTAGCAGGGTTATACAAATCTATTTTCCAGTTCTTATACAAGAAACATCACACCATACACCATATGAATATGGAGGACCAGAGTCCAAAGTTTTCTCTCTTTTGCATTGGAAGGTTACAAAATGTAAGGGTATTATCTAAAACTGAAAACAGACTTCTTTTACAGTAATAAAAGCAAACGCAAGCAGCAACCATTAAATTACGGAAGTTCAACTAGAGCTCAGGTCATCCTCTGAACCAGTCAGCGTTTGCTTTATCTGTATTTCAAGAAAGATACACAAAGTATCCTATGCCACCGTGAAAAGGCCTATTTTGGAAAAAAATGTTTCTGAAGAAACAAAATCCAAAAAATAATACCCCCCATGCCCAAATAACACTATCTGGGAAATTAGCAAAGGGACAATGGTCGATAATGGTCAACATGGCAAGCAACTGGACAGCTGGCTGCAACTGTATCCTTCAGGAACACAGCCTCTCCCCTCCACCTCCCGAATTTCCACACGTTTATGCAGTGCTTATCCAAGTCGTGCCTGCGTGACCCCCTTCGTCAGCCCACTACGCTTGGAACCTTATCCACAGACTAAATACACAAACCCTGCCAGCCCAGTGCTCTGAATCAGATCACCAAGGAGCTGCAACGCCAGCTAAGTTAGACCAAGAAATAGGAACAGTCTTCTGAAGTGGGAGAAGAATAGTCTCTTGTGGCAGCAGCAACRTATTAGATTATTCCAGCTGTCCATCCAAGCCCCATTATGAGAGGAGCGATACACCAGATGAAGCTACACACTCAACAACTGGTTGTATGAGCTTTACATGAAGAAGGCCATCCTGTGTGCAGCTATTTTTCACCTGAATACAAGAGTTTCAAAGCACATGAACTGGTCTGAATTTTTTTTTCCCTACAGAAACTGCATCCAGCTCTAGGGAAAGACATGGACCTGTTGGAACAGGTCCAGAGAAAGGCCACAAAGATAACCGGTGGGATAAAATACCTCTCCTATGAAGAAAGGCKGAGARTCTATGTGGAGAACAGAAGATCTCCAGGGAGATCTTATAGCAACCAGCCTTTAAGTATTTAAGGGGCTTACAAGAAAGCTGGAGTGGGACTTTTCAGAAGAGGACATAGTGACAGGATGAGGGGAAATGCCTTCAAACTGAGAGCAGGTTTAGATTAGATATCAGGAAGTAATTCTTTACTGTGAGGGTGGTGAGGCCTTGGCACAGGTTGACCAGAGAAGCTGTGGATGCCCCAAGCCTGACGTGTGAGGCTGGATGGGGCTCTGAGCAACCTGGTCTTGGTGGAAGGGGTCCGTCCCCATGGCAGGGGTATTAGAACATGATTATCTTTCAGGTCTCTTTCAATTCAAGCCATTCTACGATTCTGACATACCGCACAGTTTATTGACCTCGTATCAGAAGAAGGAAACCTGCTTCCTTTGTAAATACTGAAAGATGATGCACTGGAATGTTTCCTATGACTTTAAGAGGTGTATTTCAAACAAACATATGTATTTCGTCGATTAAATTATTTTTCATGCAGAAGTCAGCTGATCTTCAGTGAGGACGGAAGCAATGAAAATTCCAAATGGTATTAAATACTTTGCAAAAATTCAGAAGGTAATGGCTAAAAAAAACACCTCAGTAAAATAATTGCAAATCCAGAACCCAGAAAGGAAAAAAATGCCAGAGCCAACCTAGTTTCATGGAATTTAAACCTTGTCTAAAGTTTGTCATTAACACTTAYGTGTTAAAGGCTGAGTTAGTCAATTAGTCACAATTATATACAATTTAAAAGTAAAAAGACAACACTTCAAAAGTAACTTTTAGAATACTACAAATTAAGGTTTAAATCTATGGACCTGAGAGCTACAGAGAGGTAAAAGGAACAAGAGCTAGCTGGGTTTGCTTCCATAATAAACTAGAGAAAAAACATTCTACACCCTCTCATTAACACACACAGGAAGTACAATAAAGAAAACCAAAAAAAACAATGTGTCTTATATATAAGCAAAGTATACAGGTAAATCGAACTCAAATACTCTACTTTCCTATCTGAAATGCAAAAACTTTAAATGTCAAGTCCCAATTTTTTCTCAGAAGGAGCAATGTGTTCCCAAACTATTTAAATGAAATCACATATGAATACAAAAAAAAAGTATCTGTCTGAACAAAACCTTTAACTTAGTTCCTGCTGTCAAAATTATCACTTTAAAGCTTGGACAAAACACAGCTACAGTGTGCAATACAATCTATTAAAAACCTAGTAAAAAACTAACAATAGTAGTAAACAAGATCAGCAGCTGACCCTAAGTTTCCTTTAAAAGCTTCTAATTTTTCTAAGCAAATAGAAAATCTATACAAAAATCTCACATTAACAGTAGGTCTAAAAATAGTTATCCTTGATAGACATGCCATATAAATCCTATAGATACAATATTAAAATTTAAATATAGAAATATGTGTAGTAATAACATAGTAGTAATTCTTATTACTGCTAAGATATATCTGTAAATGTCTCAGAAAAAAATTAGACAGAAAACACATACCAGGCAAACTCATTCCTAAAAATTAAAATAGAACTTTCATGTGTTTACTTTTATTTAATTACTTTCATTGGTTTCAAGTAATACAACTGGAAAAAACTTGTAGTAGTACTGAAAGTAATAATTCAAAGTACTGTTGTCTTAGTTAGCTTTAAATAAACTTTACTTATTCAGAAAAGAATCATTTAATCTTCTATGAAATACACCATTTTATGTTCTGTAGTCTACTTACAGAATTGCAAGGCAATTTATATTGATTGATGATTAACTGATTAATGAACTTAGAAGTTCAGATCCAAAACCTACACGGTGAAAGCCCTCAACACTTACTTTCAAGAAGAATAATTTCTATATTCATTACTAAACACAGAAGGCAAAAGAAAAATGTACCTCAGTCTTATTTACACAAAAACATCACAACACACCTGAAAACTGAGAATCCCAAACTGCAGTACAGAGAAGCTAGAGACTGACTCTGCACTCCTGTCGAAGACAGGATTAAGTATCTACTTCCCATGCATCTGTAGCGGTATCTGTGCAGGCACTGACATCCTAYAGCAGGGCCAGCCTGCAGAGGAGACCTTTCTCCCAGTCCATGATGTGAGAGCAAGCCTTGGGTCAAGGCAGGCAGAGAGGAACAGGCTTGAAAAGTAGGGTCTCCCCTGACTTGGGGTGGTCAAATAAAGGGCATGGTTCAGAAAGGAAGGAAAATAGAAGTGAATTCCAGCTTGGAAAGTAAGGACATGCAATTAAATGGGATGATCCAATCTATCCTGAGGAGCAACGGGACCTAGCCATCAAAGCTAAAGACACGATGCTGCAGAATATTTCTCCTGCCCGCATGCATACAGAGCTGCACCAAGCTCAGAGCTACTGCTGACACCAGCAATATCCAAAACCCACAGCTGCAAATTTGTGTACATTTTCCAAACACAACAGCCTAAAATGTATTGAAGCAAAACACAGACTGACTTACGCTAGTAAATAAAAAACCCTACAGAAAACCTAAACAAAAAAATGTGGTAGGAATTACTACGCACACTAAAAAAATGTTAAAGGTAAATACTCACATTCAACTTTTAACATTTGGTATTACTACTCAGAACGACTTACTGCAACAAAATATTTTAAGATCCCTGCATGTTACATAGATAGAGTTATGGTTCCCCCCCCCCCCCCCCGAACAAATCTTTATTCTACCAAGGTATTTTTAAGTACCCTAATCTGAAGGCTTGTTTACAAAAAGAGCTACAGCGGTTTAAAGTTCGTTGTGAATTTTAGAGCAATTTAAGGAGTGCAAAGGTTGTGTAATTGCTACTTTAGTTTGCATAGATTTCCATTTACCTTAAATTGACTGAACAAATAAGAGCTAGGCTAATTTTCCTACAGTAACATATAGGATAAAATACTGTGCACAACTGGCTCATGAAGGGGATTAGGGTTTGCTTTGGAGGGGGTGCTTTTGGTTGGGTGTTTTGTGCTATATTGCAAAGACCCAGTGCTAAGTGGGTTTCTGGTGCAAAACATCTGCTTCTGTTGACGAAAAGTGTTGATCCAGTCTAACACTTATTCCACCATAAAATTAATTCAAACAAGTGTCAGTGAGCTAGTTTTGCATCACTGGCTGCYATGGCCTGAGAACTGCTTGCAAGCATTACTCTTAAGTTCATGCCAGATGTCATCTGGCATTCCACAAAGGGCATAAAGAACAAAAACTTCGTATCTTGTAGTTTAGCTAATTCAGCAGAAATGCAACCCTGTCAAGCACACACTACTAGGGTATCCAGCACCATGCAGATCCGGTGCACATCATGATGGAGCTGCAACAGCCTATGAACAGCTATACCAGTCAAAAGCATTACTGCCCCAACTGCTTGCTTCTTCCTCTCTGTCAAAATTTACTGACCCCACAGCTCTACCAGCAGCACAGGCCATGGGCACATTCCCTAACCCACTTYAGGCAAAAAATCAACCCTGTCAGTTTAGACAACTTAAGTTGGTGGCAASAGCTAACCCAGGTACATTTGACTGAGTGGATTAGAGAGTGCTCCTACAAACCACTTTACCAGCAGAGCAAGGGAAGCAGTAATCTACAGCTAATGGGCAGTAACGGGCAGCTGCCGCAGACCGAGTCCCACAGTCTCTGCAGCCGCACTTCTGCAACAAGTGTGTCACACCCAGGTCCCTAGGACAAGCCAAAGCCTTGTAGCTCTAACTATATATATAGGTATACACAACTATCTAGATATACACAAGTTTATACATATATCTCCACATCTATATATACACACCCTCCCCACACACACCCCCCCCCCCACTGAACAAACTGGTAGATGTTTCTCTCTTTATGAGCCAGAAGTAAAAACTCTCAGTTTAACCTCAGACCATGATTTTAAATAAAATTACATAATTGGACAGTATGACAAAAATGCTGACACACTTAAATTAAGGGTTCTGCTTCGAGGCCCTCTTAGTTGTCTTACTTATTTTAGAAAAAATAACCACGCTATGAAATGCTCTAATATTTAAATTGGATACAAGAGTTGACGACTTTCACGGGATGTACTGTACTTCCTAGTACCATGCTTTTTGGCGAGCACAGGACAGACAAATTAAGTAAGTTATCTTCTTCTGCTTGAAGACAGAAACAAAACTAGGAAATAATGCTTTGAAAAGCCAAAGTCTTTGTTTTCAGTACCTGCAAAGCCAAGTGGGGGAGGAGGGGAAGTAAAGAAAACACAGGATTAATAATTCACCTAAAGTTAGCACAAAAAGTATTCAAAAATAAATTTAAATGAAGAGCTTCAATTACACAAATGAGAGCTCACCCTGATACCACAGAACGAAGACAAGCAGTAAGAGAAAAATTGTTTACCTGCCTAASTGAACTTATTGCATGGTCTTGTACAAAGAAGGCATTTCCAATTACAGTTACAAGAGCTGCGAGCAACTTTTAAGGAAACATTTTCAATAGAAAAAAGGAAGGTTGATTTCCTCATATAATGCGAAATGTGCGTATTCAGTCTCAAAAAGTAAAACTGAGACTGAGCAAAAATGTATTAATGGAGTTTATATCGTAAGAACAGGTAAGAATTTAAGAAGGAACAAAAAGGTGGCTCAAAATAAATGGTCAGTCAAGAGACAATCACAAGGCAGCTTCTGTATGTGTAAAGCTATGCTATGAATACTTCTTCCTTCAAGCATTTAGATCAATGAAAAAAAAACCAACTACTATGAAGCTACAAATAATTAAGTTACCTAATTTAGGAAAACATTTCTATTTAAAAGAACATACATACAAGCCAAAAAATAAAAAATTGAGGCATAAGATTTGATCACTCCAAGGCACATTTTTCATGAAAAACCAGTAACAGCTGAAGGCTGAGAAACAGTACTCTTCCTGTTTTCTGCAGACAAGTTAAAATTTTAAAAAATTAAAAATCACCATGTAGTCTTAACATCCTACATGAGGGAGCCCTGGTGTATTTGCCAGGGCTACAACTTGCATGTGTAGAATGAGGACCTGCATCTTATTTTGGACACAGCACATGACAAAAGAGACTGAACAGAAGGCATTTTCTAGAATAATTATCGTTCCATTTCCAATATGAGGCAGTTACTTGTGCTTTAATGGCAGCCTTCATCACCAACATATAATGATCCCTAAAAATAAACCAGAATCACTAAAGAAGTGATATAAGCTTATGAACCTTTACCAGGCTGCCCCTATTCAGTATCTTGAAAGACACAGAAGGATTCAAGAAAATCCAGGCATTATGCAGCATTTCCTTCCACACCTGCTTTCAGGACTTTGTCCAAAAGTCAGACCACCATTCATTAACGCATGATSAAAGCTTCAATTTTCATTATCTTTCTCACAAACAAGTCCTACAGTGATAAAGCATCTCAGAGCTGCAACTCCCCGCACAGTGCGAACACGTTCCTGGGAGATTTCACACGGACATCGTTGTGCCAGGACAGTTTTGTGCTCTGGATGACAGCCCGGTCTCTCCAACGGACGCGGATGGTGCCTATTCCTGAACCCCAGCCACCCCACGGCCACGCAGGTGCGTGACTCCCCTGCGCAAGGCAACCTGCCTACAGCACGCGGTTCCTGCTGCTCTCAACGCACAGCCAAAAACTCTATTGCGCAGACGAAGCCCTCGCTACGCTCCTCCAAAACAGGTGGCACAATCCCTCCCGTGCTCTCCGGGGCGAGCGGGGACGGCGGGTCCCGCCGGGGGTCCGCGGGGCGGGGGCAGCGAGCCGCGCCGCCACGGGGCCCGCCGGGAATTGTAGTCCGCCGCCCCGCCCCCCGCCGCCMGACCCCGGGAGGCCGCCGTGGCAGGGACTCCACCTCCCACCATGCGCCGCGGCTCCGGTTCCCCGCACAGCCCGGTTCTCCCGCACCGGCCCGGCGGAACCCGCTGCATTCACCTCCGCCCGTCTTCCCCCACACACGCAGCTCCGCAGCCCGGGCCCGCCCTTCCCTCAGGAGTCCCGGCTCTCTCGCAGCCCGCCTCGAGGGCCGGCCGCGGCCTCACCCGCTCGCCAGCCGGGTCGGGCAAACTGCGTCACACCCTCCGAGAGCCCCCGGCCCTCTCCGGTGCGGCTCCCCCCGCCTGCTCCCGCCCCGCACGGGCCGCCCCCGCCCCCCGGGGGGAGCGCGCCGAGGGCCGCGGGGCTCCCGCTGTCCTCGAAGGGCTCCCACCGCCAGGCACGCACACACCACCCCGCTCCGGTCCGGCACCCGCGGGCCTGAGCCCTTCCGTGGCACCGGGAGTCCCGGCGGCGCGTTCGGCCGACCCTCATGGGTCAGGGGTAAAAGAAGCCGCCCCCAGCCGGGCGGTTCTTCCGGCCGTGCGGCGCTGAGGGCGGCGGGCCCGGCCCCAGCGCTACTCACTGACAGCGGCAGCATCCGAGTGCATTTTCGTGCAGCGCTGCACRCGCTGCCGGTCCGGCCCGGCTCCTACCCTGCTCCCAATCCAGAGCCCGGGCACGGACACCTCCGCTCCACCCCCCGCCCGCGCCCATTGGCCTGCGCTACCGGGAGATACCGTGCCTCCCGCCCTCTTACTGGGTGAGGCTCCTGCCACTCTCCCCCTGACTGCCCCGCACCACCTCCCCGGCCTCCCATTGGATGAAAGGCAGAGCCGACCACGCCCCATCCCACTCTGATTGGGCTCTGCCGCTGCCAGTTTTTCCCGGCCTTTAAAGCGCGTGCAAAGAGCACTACTTTGTGTCGGCCGCGGCGCTGATTGGCTACGGAGGTGAAGGGCCGCACCCATGGGCTGATGCGATTCGGTGAGCGGGGAAGGGGGCCTGGCCTCCGGCGATGCCCCGCCCCTTAAGGGCCTCGGGCGGACAGGACTGCGGCACCTCCCGCTTTCTCCGTGATCCGCACGCGGTGTGGCCAAGTCACCGGCAAGGTTAGAAGGATTTCCTTATTTCCCCCATCTCCCTCTTCCTAAGGAGAACAAATGGCAAGCTGCCGACGCCAGCCGAACGCACGCAAGTGTCAGGTCAATGTTATAGCAGCGGCAGGATGGGCGCTGGGGAGACCTGGGGCCAAGAGCTGCTCCTTGCAGGACGATGAGACTGGCTCATGCCCCTAGCTACTGTCCCGGGTCGTAGAAATATACACATGGAGCCACGCTCCCTTCCCAATCCTTGCACAAAGAGCTCGCCATTCCTGAGCCAGTGGAGGAAGATACCTTGCAGGTCATTGCTGCTTAGCATGCGAGCTCAGCATCCCGTGTCCTTTCAGGGATAAAGCCATCCCTGGCACTACTCGGTGCTGAAACACAGATGAGAAGAGACTGCTAGAGCAGCGCCTGTGCACAGTGGAGGATTATTAAGACAGAACTAAGTCATGAAAAAACCCTTCTGCTAAGAGATTAAGTTAAAACAAACTCAATGACTACGGAACTGAAGTAGTGCCAGATTTCAGGTAATTGTCCCTTTGGAGCAATGCATTACATGCAGTCCTGAATTAACTGATCACAGGCCTATTTGCGTTTGTTTGTGAGCTTTGCCTTAGTGAACCAGTCAGAATGTGCAAGTGCAGATGATTTATTTTGCTGAGCCACAGCTTGTGTTTTCAATTGCCTGTTTTACAGAGAATAGGATGGAGTCCATAAGAAAATCCTCTTTTCAAAAGTCATGTACTAAAAACCATGTTGGAGCTATGAAAGATCCCGTTATTTGAAATTCTTACTTGTTCACTAACTCCTTGAAGTGATTTCTACAGAACTTCCTGCCTCTATTTCAGATATTTTCCTATTTACACCATCTTTCCTTTAGCTCAGTTTGTCAGAGCATGGTGTTAGTAACACCAAGGTTGGAGTTCAGTCCCCATATGGGCCATTTACTTAAGAGCTGAAGTCGATGATCTTTGCAGGTCCCTTCCAATTCAGAATATTCTGTGATTCTGTGAAACCTCTGCAAAAATAATAATTATAATGCAGTGCAAGCTAGGTTTCATTTCTTGCGTAGTTCTATAACATCCCACATGCCAGATATTCACATCAGTATGTGGCATCCCAAGTTCTTATACGCAATAGGGGCACCATTGTGTTGCAGTTCATCTGATCTAATTCTGGTTTAGGAGGAACAATTCCTTTAGGGGTGTCTGTTTGTTCACTTGACCATAAAAAGCACGTAGGCTGCTAGTTCAGAATAAAAATGTATTCGAAAAGAAAACTTCTTCCATACCTTACAAAGTTGTAAACTGATACAGATCCAAAGAAAGGTGGCACAGAAAAACCCTATTTGATTGTATCTGAAGACAGAAAGGTTTGTACTTTTCCCCCATTTATATTAGTCTAAAATGAAAGATACTACTTGGCCTTAAAAATATTTCCTTAGACTACGACTTCTGTAACTACTTCCATTCTAAAGTGTAAAGGAAATAGGCTTGACAAGCAAAACTTCAATATATTTTTGAAAGCACAAGTATAGTCCCCTGACCCTTAAAAACCAGATCTGCAAAGAAATCTAGAGCGAAAGATGAAAGCAGCTTTGTTTTCTGCTTCTGCCTGCTAAACAGGGGATTCATACATCAGCCAGAAAAGTCCTGCCCCAAGAGAACAAGGCCCATTACAACATGCACCTTCATTCCAACCTCAAGAGGGTATAAAAAATCCCCTTTGTTACCACTAGCTGTAAACCACTATGTAGGTCTCCAAGGCAACAGATGTTACAAAATCAGGCCTATATTTCCTTTCTGAAGCCTGAGTTTACAAAATGCAGAAATGCTTCATTTTACATAGAGCAGATCGATCAGGTCATGGCTGATCACTGTATTGAGTCGCTTGGCAAGGTTCTCATAGTAAAAAAACTACMGGAGTGGCTTCTTTGAGAAGCTGCTGGAAACTTCCCCTATGTCTGACAGAGTCAAGACCAGGCCGCTCCAAGACAGATTAATCAGTGATGGTAGTAATGCCTCTGTGCTAATGTTTTTAAGAAAGAAAAAAAAGGTTAATGCAAAGATGTAATTGTGGCCAGAGGAGAGAGGAGTGAGAGTATGTGAGAGAAACAGCTCTGCAGACACCAAGGTCCGTGAAGGAAGGGGAGGAGGTGCTCCAGGTGGCAGACTTGAGATTCCCCTGCAGACTTTGGTGAAGCCCATGGAGCTCCACAGGGGTAGAGAGATCCACCTACAGTCTGTGGAGGACCCCACATTGGAGCAGGTGGATGCCAGAAAGAAAACTGTGACCCCCATGGGAAGCCTGCGCTGGAGCAGGCTCCTGGGAGGACTTGCGACCCTGTGGGAGATCCATCCTGGAGCAGCCTATTCCTGAAGGACTGCACCCTGTGGAAGAGTGACCCACGCTGGAGCAGTTAGTGAAGAACTGTAACACATGGGAAGGACTCAGGTTGGAGATGTTTGTTTAGGACTGTCTCCCGTGGGAGGGAACCCATGCTGGAGCAGTGGAAAGACTCCTCTCCCCAAGGAGGGAGCACCAGTAGAAACAACATGTGATGAACTGACCATAACCCCCATTCCCCATCTCCCTGAGCTGCTGGGTGGGAGGAGGTAGAAAATGGGGAATAAAGTTAAGCCTGGAAAGGAGGGAGGGGTAGCAGGAAAGATGCTCCTAAGATTTGTTTTACTTCGCATTGTCCTGCTCTGATTTTGATTGCCAATAAATTCAATTAACGTCCCCGAGTCAAGTCTGTTTTGCCCATGACAGTAACTGGTGGGTGATCTCTCCCTGTTCTTATCTYGACATGCAAGCCTGTCATATTTTCTTTCCCCTACCCAGTTGCACAGGGGAGTGGTAAGAGTGGCATTGGCGGGCACCTGGCATCCAGCCAGGGTGGAACCACCACATGGACAGAGACAGCTTAAGCAGTTCCAGCATTAGTGTCTTAATCTTAACCCTCCTGGCATCCTTTCTTTTGTGCCAATGCAACCACTTGGACAGCTAAATAGCAAGGTAGATCAAAGAGCCAGACTGTCCCCAATGGCCCCAAAAAGCAAAAAATCCCAAAACAAAACAAACCCCTCAAAACTTCTTTTGGTTTTGTTTGTTTTGCCAGCCAGATGAATATCCTGATCTGGCTTACTACACATGTGCAAGTGCTCCTATCAATGCACAGAGAGGAATAACAAACCATGTGGTAGAGAGTGGCAGTAAATGCATCAACCAGTTTAYACACTGTTAGATCAAACTTGAAACTGCAGACATTTTTTCTTTTTCTAAAGAAAGACTGCTATTGTCTGTATTGCTGTTTTTAATTGATAGCTAAAATTGCAACCACATAAAAATACTGAACCTCAGACTGTGAAAAATACTGGCTAACATGAGAAAGAGGAGCCATTTACTTACTTGTATCTTCTTCACTATCAGAAACATAGAGTAGATGTGTCTTCGAGAAAGAATTTCCAAAAGGAAACTCTTTCCCTCCATTTCCAAAGGATATCAGACTCCAAATTGCTAAAGCCACTGTATCACCCAAATACGTTTCTTGCTTTGCTTAGAAACAAGCTTCAAAGTTAGTTTTAGGCACCAGAATCACAAGCCATTATGTGTTTTACAAGTCAGAGGAGGAAGAGAATTTTACTGAAAAGAAAAACATTACCAAAGAAATTGATGAACATTAAGAAAGCAGATAAAGCAGCAACAAAGCACAGTACAGGGTATTGTAAGAAAATAAACAAACTGCCTACAAGAAGCCCAGCAATCACAGTTCTAAATCATTTGCAGATATGAAGTAACTGATACCCAAGTCAACACAGCTTTGTGTAATGCTTCTGAAAAGATTTCCGACCCTCAGAGTCAGAATGAAACACCTAACCCGTGAGTTATTCCTGCTTGGTATCAGCAAGCAGTACTAATTAGGGATAAAAGAGGACCTCAAGTGGCAGAAAGTAGCATCTGCAGATTATATTAACTGCTTCAAAGTACTCCTCATTAAACAGTTCAGCTCATTTTAATCTCCCTGTCCCATGGACTCATACTATGGTCCCCACTGAAGGGAAAAGGTCTGTTCTCTAACACTTGCTCCGGGGGCATATTACTTTAGCCCCAAAGGTCCTTTTGTAACACCCTGCAAACAAATGTCATTTTACATACATGAGAAAAACATGTTTCAGGGCTGTTGATAGCTGATACTTAAATTCTTACATTCCATTTATAGGGGTTTTTTCAGCTTCAGTTTGAAATTTTAAATTCTCTTCATTCATCATAAGGCAACTCAAAGCAGCCAAGCTTAAGAGAGCAGCTCAGAATTTCTTCCTGAACCCTGAAGGTGCATCAAAACAGCTATCACCTCTCTCTGGGGCCACAAAGCTCCCTCACTGTCAGCAGAGGACCTTGAACATTCTCAGTGTYCTGTTTCAGTGAGACAGATGTGAACTGGTTGCCTGGACACTTAAGCTGCAACAACTTGTTTCAATAACATCAGCTCTGGTTCAAAACCAAAGGGTATGTCCAACTTTTGCTCAGCTTGTAGCTCCAACACTGTTTTTGAAAAYGAGACATTGCAATTTCAAGTCTTTCTTAGCCCAAGAGGTTTGAACTGCGGCTCCCAGGTTCTGGAGTGCTCTGTGACAACACTGGAGTCACTGCTCCCGAAGCTAAGCTTACAATACACGTAGAAATGCCTGGGTCAAGGCAGGAATATACATGTAAGAGGAGACTTGAGTCTCCACCCTGCTTAAGAATCCAGTACAATTACTCTAAAAAGTTGCTCTCATTATGTTACCTAGAGTTCTTTTACGTTCCAAGATACACACTGGTAGGCTCCTGATGTACTGCTGTCTCTTCCTGTACATTCCTAGAAACTTCAACTGATCTGCACAGAATGTCAGAGAATGGGATTCGGAGTACAACAGAATACATATTATTTAGAAGTCACATATATGTAATCTAGACCTTTTACCACCACCAGAAGTTCAAACCTTTAGTAAATAATGTTTCTTTTATACATTTTATCTTTCCATGCTATCTCTGAATGTATAAAGATATCCACAAACAACTTCTTTCATAACATACTTTCTTATGAAAGCTGAGCTGAAGAGAGTATGATTAGAAAACTAAAAGATTAGTCACACACCCCTGCAGCAGGACTTGTTCTAGCACATTTCTGTCATAGTTTGAAACATAGTGATTGTGACTTAGATATATAATGCACATTTTTCTAAACCAGTCAGATATAAGGGATTAGATCAGTGTGCAGATGTAAGGACAAATAAAGTTTAGTTTTAACTTCCCAATTCTAACGACAGTCGTAGAAGTAGTATACAAACAGTTTGTGGTCGTGGTTTTTCTTAATCATTCTGATAAAATAATGCAAATGTCAACAAATGCTCGCTATTAATTACATTTGCATGTAGTGTTTCCCAGTATTAGGCATCACGAGGTATGAATACACCAACATTAAATGACACAAGCTACTTAGAAGAAGAGAATATTCAAACTTTAGATTTTGTGGCTGTCCACATGAACCTTTCTAATGGGGTGAACACATCTAAATCCTGTAAAAATCCATCAAACTATGCTCAGACTTTGAAGATTACACACAGATATGATTTATAATCTGATCTGTTATGTAAGTTATGCTATGCTGTCTGACTTCTTCAAAAGTATCCTCGTCCTCTTTTTTCATTGTTAAAAAATCAGGGGTTTTCAAGCTTTTTGTATTTATGCATATAATTTCTTGCAATTCACATTAATAAGCTGCTCAYATTACAAGGTATTTGCAGAGTCAGCCTGTGGAGAACGTTAAGTAATGTGGCAAGATAATGTGATATTTTCTACCGACTGTGGAAAGGCAAACCTGTGGCTAGACGTGCATTAAAGCTAGCCTGAGAGCATGCTGAAAATAAATGAGGATACTCAGAGCACTGTGCAATGTTGGTGCCAGTGCCAGCTGCTGTTGCAGACTGGGAGAAAGGAGMGACAAGGGCTACTTGTGTTTGCAGAAGAAAACGGCTAAAAGTGCAAGAAAATCACTCCCATCACTCCAAAATCTAATTTATCCTGTCTTGCTGGCCAGTCACAGAGAGAACAAGTCCAGAGGGCTTGTAAAGACAAACACAGCACCCGTAAGTGAGAAATTAGTTCAACAATGGCTGGTTAATTGTAACTAACACAGTCAGATACATCTGAGATGATGAATACATAACYACTTGTCCTGGGTTAGTTATATTCTATTACCACCCACAAAAGCTGGATAAATTTCATAATTACACACCTGGGACTCCTTATCTCAACTGAGATAAGCACTCCAACCGACAGGAAGYACTACCCACCCTGGTTATCTGATCTCMGGTAATGGCYCATTAGCACCACCCAGCTGATTATCTGAGCTCAGGTAATGGCCCATTARCACCACCCAGCCTGACTAATTAGCCTGAACCCCTCAGGAACATTTCGAAGGACCCTAGGACTCCTCCAAGCTCCTTACTGAAACAACCAATAGAACATCGGGAAGATCCTTTTCCATTGTGAAAGTCCCCACCCCTGGGGGAGGTGCCAGCCCAGAAGCACAGCATAAAACAAGGGTTTTTGGATGGGAGAAGATACTCTCGACTCAATGGGACTCTCGATTTGACTCGACTCCACTCCACTCCTCGGAATTGGACTTAGCCACTCCACTACCAGGACTGGATTACCAGGCCTTCCTGCAGGACCACTGCCTAACTGGACNATTCTATTACCACCCACAAAAGCTGGATAAATTTCATAATTACACACCTGGGACTCCTTATCTCAACTGAGATAAGCACTCCAACCGACAGGAAGCACTACCCACCCTGGTTATCTGATCTCCGGTAATGGCCCATTAGCACCACCCAGCTGATTATCTGAGCTCAGGTAATGGCCCATTAGCACCACCCAGCCTGACTAATTAGCCTGAACCCCTCAGGAACATTTCGAAGGACCCTAGGACTCCTCCAAGCTCCTTACAGAAACAACCAATAGAACATCGGGAAGATCCTTTTCCATTGTGAAAGTCCCCACCCCTGGGGGAGGTGCCAGCCCAGAAGCACAGGATAAAACAAGGGTTTTTGGATAGGAGAAGATACTCTCGACTCGACGGGACTCTCGATTCGATTCGATTCGATTCGATTCGACTCGACTCGACTCCTCGGAATTGGATTTAGCTACTCCACTACCGGGACTGGATTACCAGGCCTTCCTGCAGGACCAGTGCCTAACTGGACTGCACAGCTACCACCCAGGTCGACAGGGTATCAGGTTGTACCGTGACTCTGTTGGTTTGTTTAAGCCCATGTTTCTGTATTACTGCACTTATTTTAACCTTTTTTATTAAAATTGTAATTTTGACCTAAAATCTCTCGAGGTATTGGGTGTGGGGTTAACTTCCCCTGCTGGTTTACAGCCAAACCAGCACACCACTGAAATTTTAAATGCCTTTCAGATATCCTCTGTCCCCAAAGATCAGCGAACAGTTTCTCTCTCAGAAACACAGTCCTAAAAACAAGGGAGCAAAATGATAGGTGACCAGAATAAAGTGACAAGTTTGGTGCTGGCAGCAATTACCTGACTCCATAGAACAGGAAACCCTGTGTAAAAACGCATCCTGTATTTGCTTACATAGAGAAACAATAAAACTGAGTATGCTCAAGCTGTTCTCAAAAGCATATGGTGAAGAATTAGAGGGAGAAAAAAAAAAATCCACCCTCTTTCCTGTAACATATTCTATTCCTTTCAGTTATGGTATGCTTAGGTATTACTGGAAAGACACACAGTACTAAATGCTAACATCATAAATGTGGTTTCCAAATTGAGTGGGTCACTTAAATTCTCTAACATGTTCCTCACAAGTAGGAAACATCCTTCGGACAACACTGAAGATGTCCTCATTGTTTAAGGGAAGCTCCGCATGCATACCAAAGGATCAGGAGCTAAATACAAAAGACGTTGCCAAGAGACCCTGAGAAGAATTCCCCTAGGGAATTCGCTGCCTAGGTCAAAAAAGCAACACTTCTATTTAGTCCTACTAAAGTGTAATGCTAGCAAAGGAACAAAGTGCCTTTTTTTTTTCCCTTTATTACTGTTCATTTTAAATAAAAGTTACAGCCAACTTTTCTCCCTTCTCAGAAACCTCATTATGTTGAGCATGACTGTTTTTAATTCTTCAGCAGTGTGTTCATATGTCTAACCATAACTATTCAGAAATACTCTACTCTTCCCTTTGTAAAAGCACTGCCGTGTCTGATGTCCAATTCATAAAAGGAAGTCTGTAAAACTCACCTTTTTCTCCAGTATTATGAACATCAATCATCTGCAAATTGTTCTAATAAAACTCATTTAAGAATAAAATGTAGAATAGCAGCACATGTAAATTACTGTTTGAGTAGAAAATGCACACACTTTGAACACATACTTATTGCATATCTCCCAATTAAAAAATACACTAGTTCCATTCCTATTTTGAAAAACTTAAGGCCAAGCTTTTTGTTGCAATAGCAGCAGGACTACAAAGTGGAGCAAATATCAAGAGGTTACCTACACTACCACATTATTTTGCTTTGCCTCAGTCATCAAAAAAGTGTGGGAGTCTGCTGAAATTTCTTGCTCATAATTGTTCCAATGACCTCACAGAAGAGGAAAGGGATCATATCTTGACCCTAAAAAAAGGGTCATAGACACATTCAACTCTGAAACAGCACGATATAGGATGCTTTCACAAAAGCTGAAGAAGTTGTTGCCAAAGCAAGTTCCCACCCTTGCTTTGCTGCACACGAAGCCGGTATCTGGCCCAGGTAGATACCAGTTTATCAAAATGCACACATCTTCCCTCCCTCACACTGATGGCAACTCATTAAAGAAGAGTCACCAACTATTACACAGACATTCACAGTGTTATGCAGCATGGGAGTTGCTCATCCTTAAACAAGGTAGTCTTTTTTGGCTGCCAGTTCAGTTTCAAGCAACAAACCTTTCTTGTTGGTCCCAAAAATATTTTATTTTCTTGCTCTAATTTGTCCGTTTAAAATATTTAGGAGTGCTCATATGAAAGTGATGAATAGGCACATAATTATGTCCATCTTTGTAAGATCCAAACCTAAGAAAAATATTCAACAAAGCAATACTATTACAACATTATTTAACCCATGCAATTAAATCATACAATTACTATGCTACTTCTGAATGTTCCAGGCAGTTTATTTCAGCAATTGGCACCAAATCTACTTAAACGTAAATCAGACTCTATGCACCCTCTCTTACTAAAGGTATTTGAGCATAATGGAGACAATTAATCACCTTGATTCGATTGATGCCATAGGCAGCCTGTAACTGGAACTCCAGCTGACAAAGGTGAGTTCGCATTTTTCTACTTAAATTCTAAGCTCTTTGTGTCCTGATTTCACTGGAGATATAATTTAAACACCCATAGTATCAAAACAGTCAACCCTGTTGTAACTATTGTACATCTTACTTTTGAAAATTATGGTGAAAATTGTAATTTTTCACACCACATTTAAATATGAAAGTTTTGACAACTGACTATTATGGTAGACAGACTTGCAAAAGTAAAATGGAGTACTTACTCAAAACATCAATGCTAAATAACATTTAAGAGCAGTGCAATTCTATTTCTAAAGAAGTAGAGTGAATCGGAAAAAGTTAAACGTATTCCAATAGGATATACATTTTCTGCCTATAGGCAGACGAAATTAGGACAAGATTCTGTGCTGAAATCAACTCAGAAAAATCTGAACATGAATTATAACTGTAGGCAAGTTCCATCATGTGGAAAAGTCTAGGCAAACTCCTGCTTAGACAGGAAGCCAGTGGCTGAGTGGTCCATAAAARGTAAGCTCAACTGTTGGGTGTAAATGAGAAAGTAATATATTCTCCATTATGTGTGTTAGGAGTAGCATGCTGGCATTGCTGGAAATTCTCTCCAKGGCAACATCTATCACAAACTTCATGACTTTTTCACTCATATGAATATTAGAATAAATACCTTTCTCCATATTTCTCTTCCTTATGCAATACCAGTGGAAAAATGACAGCATTTTAGAAATAAATAACTCTTTTACATAAAACCTAGTCCTTTTTTTCTTCTTGACATATGTAACATACTGCCTCAGGCATTAGCTTGAATTTTTGCTCTAGTTACACGGTATGTTTTAAAGTACTTATGCAAAAAGTATTTAATGTATATATTCTATTTGCTGTTCTAAGTAACAGTATGTTAAGACCCCAATCTCCAAAGTGCTGAGAAACATGGGAAATCCTTCATCATCTATAAAATGAGTCACCACACCACTTGGCAAATACCCAGATCAAACAATCTCAGAAATTAACTGCCTGGGTGAAATGAGCATTACTTGCAATTTATGCTGTGACACAGCAGACTGATTTTCCCAAGGTACATGCCAAATCAACACAAAAAATGGAATTACAAATCAAAAGTTCTTGACTCCTAATCTTCTGCTCAGCTGGGTACTGATCAGTGTCTCCCACTTCAAAAATAATTTTGTTCCTAGACTTCTCTTTTACAAGATGTCAAGTACATCATCCCCTTAATTTCTTATGAGGTACACTGACCTGGGATTGAAATGGATGTCCTCAGGAACTTGGCTGGGATCAGTGACAATTCTGTCATTGTCAACATAGCTATCCACGTGATCTGGGATTCTAAATTTGGCCATCTGGACTTCTGAATCACTTAAACCAGCATGAGATATGCGGGCATAACCCAGCCTATCAAATACAAGAAGAGTTGGTTTGAAGAAATAACTCAAGGCAATTTCACCACATTCTTAATGCATGTATCTTATTTTCCAAGAGTTATGCTTAAACTTATCAACACAGTTTTCCATTTCTGTGAATCTCACCTTCAAGAAAGTGAAAGTGCTCCATAAACAGGATCATAACACCATGTCACAAGAATAAAAACTGAAAAACCCTAAGTGTTTGACAGTAAAAAGAAGTTCTATGTCTAGAAATCTCTTTTTTAAATTACAGTTTTAGAATATGAATGCTGGTATAAGTTCACCAAATTTTCACTGAAGAGATTTCAATATTCAAGAAAGAAACTCAAGCATCAATTGAATGAATAATGAGAAAAATTAAAACTGTAAATGGAGTTTTAGTTGGGTTTTCTTCAGTTGCCTTTTTTTTTTTTTTTGCTCAATACTGTTAAGACAGCTATCAAGTTTATGAGTTTTACTTCTGTGAATACTGCAGAATTTGGATAGTTTATTCAGAATAAGCTGAATTCCATTCTGGTACATACACCACCAAGAGAATGATTTACAAGCAATTTGGTATTAAAAGATATGGAGTGCATAGGTCTCATGCCTCAATATGGGTTTACACAGTTAAAGTTTCCACTCAATCCAGCATAAAGATTGGCTGGATTAGATCAGCATTTTGTTTCAACAAACCCTAAGATCATAGTTCAAAATTTGTATCTTCTATGTCACATACAAATTAGGACTTAGCCTTCACATTTTAGAATGAAGTTGCAAAGCCAGAGCTTTGGAAAAATGTAGTTTTATGTTACCAAAGCAGAATACATCTGAAGGCTTTTGACACAGAATGGTGAAACTTGTAATAGTGTCTTTGCAAACTACAGCCAGAAATAAACCAGTTCATCCCGAGATCAACATTCCACATTATTTTATCCAACTCTCTATAATAATAGTTTAGGGATATAAGCCTCTTCCACAATCACTTACAAAAGAATATAAAACTGATAACCATAAAGATATTTAAACCAAAAAGTAAGTGATCCACTTTAACATACCTTATTACTCCGCGATACATAATATAGCTACACCATCTCTCACGATCTGTACTGTCAATATCCTACAAGTGAAAGAGAAAAAAAGCCAAAAAAATAAGGTAAGTGTGTATCTGGGTAGGCTTTAAATCAGTAACAGGACCAATGTGTACACCCACTGCAGAAAAATGTTTTGCCTAAAACATTGTAATAAGGTAGAAAGAAAAAACCTCATTGTTAGACATGGACAATCAGACAACTTTTTGACATCTCTTATTGCGGAGCTCAGTTTTAAAACAAAATAATCACAGAACTAGAGGCTGTCTGGAGGTCACCTACTCCTAACCTGGTCAAAGTAACTTCAAGCAGGTTGTTTAGGGCTTTATGCAGCTAACTTTTTAATATCTCCATGGATGAAGGTTTCAAAACTTCACCAGGCCCCTGTTCTAATGCTTGACAACCTTGTGACTTTTTTTTTCTTCTGTTACCTAACTGAAATTTCCCTTGTGGCAACTGCTGTCCACTGCCTCTTGTTCCTTCACTGTGTTCCTCTACCTTCTCTGCAAGATATATTGAGGTATCTAAAGACTGTATTTGAAAGTGTGCATGTATTTTCTTCTATGTCTAGACTGAAGTTACCAATTTGAAATATTAAGCTGAATGTTTCCAATATATATTTTCTCTAAAGATGCAGTATTTTTATACTACCTGGACATTTCCATTTTGTATTAATTCAGTATAATCTCTGGATCCAGGAGCTGAAGTAATGTATCCTAGGAATACAACTTGCTTAGAGCTAGTCTTCAATAGGTTTGAAACAGCTATTGCCTGGAGTTTTCTGTCCAAGTCCTCTCTGAAAGAAATGGAAGACTTTAACTTGTATACATTTCAGCTCAGAATCTTTGTGCTATGACATAGTAAACCACAAACCAATCTGGTAGCATTTTTATTGCTCAGTATTAGAGACGATGAAAGTTCACAGAAAGCTCRCTGATTCAAAATTATCACTATATTTGATAAAAGCCACATGGTCATGGTTGATGTAATTCACGTTCTCTTTCTAACCTCTACAGGAACAACATTTTCTATTACTGTTTTGTTTTCACTACTGATCTCATCACGAGGAAATGTGAATTTTAGTGTTTTGGTTATCTTTTTCTCTGTTTGCACTTAAAATTTAACTGTGCTAGCCCAGTGTGGTGCGTGATAAAGAACCTACACACTAACAAAACTTTTATGATGGATAGATCATGGTAAATATAGTCTTGAAGTCTGGGTCCCAATTTTCATAAATTCATCATCCCATTAACATTACTTAATCACATTTGGCATGTATTCTGCATCTCTTTAACAAGACTTACACAACAGTTCCAACATGACCAAAAGTGATAGTGTAAGTGGAGCCTGGTAAAATACCACATTGGATCCCATTCCCTGTCCTTGGATTCATCATAAAATAATGCAACGGCAGTTCTCTTTCTATGATTCTTCATGTTAATGACTTTAAACAGTTGTGTAAATCATGTTGTCTTCTACATTTCGGTAGTCTGGACTAAATAACAGAGAGAGAGAGCTGATTTTGCRATCTGTAAAGCCCAGAGAAGACAACAAATTAAGTGCAGCTATTCTTTCTAAATAGTGGTACTTCTGACTGAAGCAGATGCATTAGAGAAAAAGAGCACACAGACAGGAGACAACAAAAACCCCAAACATTTAAATAGAAGCCTGACCTAGGAATATGTGAAGCTGCCTGCTCACCCAGCTGCTCTTTCCAGAATTACACCTCTCCAGAAGAGGGGATCTTTTAAAGGCACACACATAGTTATATTCCCACATTTTAAAAATCTTATTTAAAAACAACCCTAGTTATCCAGTATTCTATAGCCTATGTCAACCTAAGCAACAGAAGAAAAAAAATTAAAAATGAGGACTTATGTGCAGTATTTAGTTACAAATTCATTCCCCTCAAAAACACAATCTAATTTGCACTTGTTTCCCATGTGTCTCCTCATATTTTCTCCTTCATCTTTATTCTCCAAGAGGAGAGAATACAGTGTTATTTTCTTCTACTTGGACAAACAGTTCCTCAGACAGGCAAGTCTCATCATCTGTGTGAGGCACAGAATTAAATTCCTTTCTAGAGTTAAAAATGGGGAGTGATTTCTGACAACAATATTTGTTTAGTAAATGGGAAATCTAGAAACAATTCACAGTTTTGGTGCAGTTTCTACACAGGGAAAGGAAATCGGATAGAGAGAATTCCTACAGCTTTCCGAGCAGCTTCTTTGTGTTATAATATTCTGTACCCTATCCATAAATTTGCCTGTCCATGAATTATAACAAATTTTTTTTTTAATTCTAAATCTTACTACATAACCACAAACACGCTAGATATTGCATCAAACATAACAAATTACAGCTACATGGAGCATTCACAAAGCCCTCTCTTATTAATATTCATTATACACAAGTAATCAAAACATTGTTTTCAAGAACTGAAATAGATACCTTATTCTTTTCCATCACTTGTTTGAGTTTTTGGTATAATTTTGCCTTTTTGAATTCAGAGATCAGACTTCATACTTCCACTTGCATATAGTCAGAAGGACACTGATGGATATTTTTGCTGCTGTTTCAACACTGTCCTTTCTTGGAGGTTTCAGATTTGTTACTTTTTAATTAGTAACATTATTCCATTAATGCTATCTATCTCTAACTGTAACTATCTGCACTCATTGTGGAATGTAATAGACCTATTCCACATGCAAAAAGTCACAAGGATGCTATCCTGCACTGAGATGCATCTGCAGCCCTATCATTTGTTGTGACTTTGCACAACTCTGTCTTTAAATCTCTAGAAATTCAGATAGTAGATTCAGCTGAGTTTTGCATGACGTATTTGTCCTACTTAAAAAGTGCTTCAAAATTTTAAACCAGGAGTTTAACCAATTTTAAACTAAGTCATAGCATTTCCTCAAATGTGCCCCACTAGAGCCAGTATTACAGCAGCAGATTTTAAAGGGTACAGAAGAAATCTCAGAAGTTCGCAAATTACATTACACGACTTTGTAAGACATATGTAAAAATAAATCAAGTACACACTCTTCATTTCCAAAGTGAGCGACAACGAAATCGACTAGTTTCCCCGTGAAGTTGACAGTCAGGGAGATAGCAGGTGCAATCTCTCCCTCTGGAGATGGAAGGAGGTGATGGGTCGATTTTACAATTGGATACCTTGACAGTGCCATAATCCTACATGAGGAGAGGCAAAAAGTTACATTTTGTAGTTCACAAGCATCACAGGTGTGAACTAAGCAGATAAATGCAAGCAGAAGACTAACAGTCACTCCACAAAACTATCAGACCAGAAATACAAACCATCTCTAGTGGATTTTTCTGAATATAGGTTTCCCTCTAAAATACTGCTTAAGTACATGTCTAAAAATATATTATCAAGGAAATTCCTACACTAAGAAAGAGCATTCCATAAATATGAGCTTTTCACGATCTGTATTTCAGACAAAACAGAATTTTATAGTACCAGAAATTAAAAGATATTTTATTAAGAGTAGAAGTAGGTAGAAATACATCTTTAAAGTGAGAGATTTCTCTTTTCTCAGCTTCTGTTTGAACATTTTGCATCAGGTTTTTCAATGTATTTCATTAATAAAATCTCAGAGAATGATTTCTCTGCCTCATTCTGTCTCAAATAGACAGAGTCTGGAAGAAGAAAGTTACTAAATGCCCCTCACATATGGCAAAAATTAAATAGCCATTGCAATATTAGTAGGAAATTGCATCTACCATAGAGATCTGTATATTCCCCTGAAAAAAAAAGCCACATCATATGCCACTGTTTTTCCAGAGGACAAAGATATTCAAAAATATGCAACTGCTCAAGATTAAAGTAAAATTCGACACAAAATATCTCGTCAAACAGACATGCACCTTTTTATGCCCATTTCCCCACTATACAGCTCAAGCTGGATTTAATGAATTCAAAATWTCTAATTCCTCCTGATGCAACTACATTTTCCAACTGCTATCACGTTTTAAGTCTGAAATATAGAAGTCTCATAGCCCAAAACAACATAATGTGAAAAGCGCATCAGATACAGTACTTAGAATGCTAAACTTCCAAATCTGTACATTAAAGGGCAGGATGCACCACCAAAACCAAAGTAGCTTATGAGGGCAGGCACCAAAACCTGATCATGTTTAACAATGAGAAAACTCCATCCACACTGTATCATAATACTAATGAATCAAAGCCTGTTCCTAAATTACAAGCTCCAGCAAGTGATTACAGTGATTATTATTCCAACTATTCTTTGCTCCTGTATTAGTGCAGTTAGTATTGGGCAGTACATTTACATCTATTTACTTTCACTGTACATGTAAAGATGACTCACCCCCAAGTGTGATCTCTTGTGCTTGGACCAAAATCTGTGTAAAATCCTAGTCTTTCTCCTAGCCACATTGTTGGATCATGGTTTCCAATGAATGGCTTAGAGGCATCACTCTCTATAATAGTGATAAAATCTGCTTCTAAAACAAAGGGAAAAAGGAAAATATTTTCAAATTTATAACTTACCTGTAAATGGAACTTATAAATAACTACATAATGTCATTATTTCCCTTTTCATTACAGAGGGATGGACACAAGCCCTCCAGGAGTCAGTCGAGGCAAATCAATGTTGGCAACAAAGTCATGCCCAAACTTCTGGCCACCGCAGGCCACACAACCTCTGATGAAGACATACTTAGTGTCTGCTTGCCACAGGTCATCCCTGGTGCATAACCAGAGACACAGGAGACTGCAGAGCACAGCTGGCCGGCACAGACCTCATGCGGACCATTTCAAAAGCATTAGAGATACTGTGCACACAAATTAACAGCACAGTAACAAGTCTACTGCTTTCAACTTGATGAACAAACACTACATAGCACATCTGCACTTCCCTTCATCTACCAAATCCTATTGTGCTCCAAAGGATCCTGTGCAAGACAGAAGTGGATGTTTTTGCCAAAATAATTATTTGACCCAGAGCAACCTAGCATCAGCCCCAAGGCATGGTAACAGAAGGGTTCACAGCTCCAGTGAATTGCTGACCATCCACAGCCACCTCACTTTCTCAAGGCACTGTGGTCCCTCCCTGTTTACATGTGGAGGGGTCATTTTGCCAGAGAAACATGACAGGTTCCGCTCTATTTTAGCCGCAGGATACGGGAAGAGCTATGCAGTCCCTCAAGGAACTGGCATCTAAGAAAGGCCTGCCCATGCCTGAAGGAAGGTGGGAGTGTGCAAGCTGCCCACAGGATGGTTGAACCATCCAGATTCAGCTTGAGTAGCAAGTCAGTACAGCCGCAGTAGCAGCAAGTGCTCCCTTCTTGCTGCAATTATTCCCCCCTTGGGGTGTTCTACTCGAGAAGGCAGATCAACTCATCACTTAATCCACAGGCCTTCCACAAGGAATTACAACCACTCCAACCAGAACCACTCTTGACATAGAAGATTTTTTGCTTTTGAAATGTCATATTTAGCAGTGTGAAAGCATTGTCAGCAGAGAAAATGGTAGCTCAGAGTACTTTCAAGTGGATTTCCAGGTTTTTCCTTCTACATCATTAGCATACATGCTGATCACAGAAACAGTGACTGAAACCATTTAGGAAGAGTTGATGTTGGATCCCTTCAGGGCAGACAGAAATTCCAGTAACAAAAGCCATTACATGTCGCATCTTCACTATTCCAACAGAGAGATGAGGCCAAGGAATGCTCACCACCACACCTTTAAAGACAACCTCTATCCTGAAGCAGATAGCAGATAGTCTTTTCTCTGTGGCTCTCAAAATCAGAAACTTTTCTTATAAGAATTTCTAGCCTAACTCTGAATGCATTTACTGGAAATGTTAATGTAGTATTTTATATAACAATATACATGTAACTTAAAACTCCAGAATATTGTTTCCAGCTATTAGAAATTATGATTTATTAATTTATATTTTGGAATTTGCTGCCTTTTTGACTTACCAATTGTTCTTTTTAGAAGTGATATTTCATTACCACAGAGAAATGCCAATGGACATAACCAGGTAATCACTTTTTCTGATATTCATTAATTTAAACTATAAGTACCAGAAATAAATGCATTCATTAAAATTCATAAATACATATGCAAAGATTAAATAAGCACCCAGACATGAACTATGGAATCACTTATGTATAAGAATGCTCCAAATTTCAATTCATTAAATGTCCTGGTTGTTTTCTCCTATCACCAGACAGCAAACATAGCCCAGCTCTCCAAACCTGTGGTCATGGGACAATGGAGTGAACAATGCTAAAATCAGTCTCTTCACTACCTCCTGCATATCTCTGCCACAAAATCAAGGCTTGCACAGGAGCACCTGTCAGCGCCTTCCCACTGCTTGGGCTGTAAAGCCTGAACTGCAGAGAACTGGAGAACAACAAATGTTGGAATGGCAGCATGGACGTTTTCTAATTTCCTGAACTGCTTTAGATCTTAAACTGTCAGTCCCCTGTCCACCCTATCTCATGGGTATCACAGAAAAAAAGTAACACCTACAAGCACTACTGGCCAATTTCTTTCAATGCCCTCTCCAACAGCACTAATCTTGAGTTCAAATTCTTCATTTCCTAATTTTCCAACCAAAATCCTGCCCATGAGCAACAAGTCAGACACCCTTTTTTAAGTAAAATCATGACAACCAATCTACAATCGCTACTTTTCTTGTATACACTGCACTGGTTTAGTGATGGAAACAGACTTGTCTGTTTCTCCTCTGTGTTCACTGTTTAGAGCATCTGAATTTCACACCCTTTAGGAATTTTATAATGCTTCACATCTAAAAGACTCCACAGAGAAGTTATAAAACATTGTATTTTATCCAAAAGGATACTATTTCATTTATGCAAAGAATTTCTCTATAGACAAGAAACTCATCAGCAATATGAGAAGAAAAATCCAAATGACAAAGTGTTTCCTCTGACCAGAAATCTCTTTAAAACATAATAAACCAATTATCACCTCTGCAAATGGGTTTTTGACAGAAGTGATTGTATTGCAACAGCTCACAAATAGAGGAGAAAGCCACTAAACATAGGTTCTTGTGTTAATGCAAAAATGGATTCAGTTACCAAGCAGGTGTTCTCACTTCTGTCTCTTCAGATGAATCCTCCCAAATATAAAAGAAGTGAGGAAAAAAAAAAGTTACCTGTCTGATTAAGTAAATTAGCTGATCCTTCCAAATTAGACCATCCTTCATTATCATATGCAAATCTAAAAGGCCAGATCATAGCAGAGAAGTCTCTTTTGGGAACCTCAAAAAATAAATAGAAAAAAGTCAAATACAACGACTTTTACGTATTATAGCTTTGCAATAAACATCAGAYACATGGTGCCATAAAAACATGCAAGAAGAGATGTTTTAACAAACATATTTTCCTAATAAAGCTGTCAGAATTACAAAAGACTAAATCTGCTATTAACAAGGGTATAAAACTCACCATGGTTAAAATGAATTTGTACAAGTAAAAGTAAACAAATGAAGAGGAAAGGAAAGATACAATGCATTTTTTCATCTTACTAAGAGGAATTACCTCCTTTTTGGCACACAATAAGGACTACAAACCTGAATTAAGAAAGCCAACTGTATAAATCTGAGTGAGTTTGTGAATCTAACACTAAACTTTGCAAGTGTTAAGCATCTTGTTATTACCATTGCAATACCTATTTTCTTGCCAGACCGAAGACTGGAATCTTTTGATTTTTATCCAATTTCCATAACTAGTCTAAGTCAGCCAACTTTTCAGAGAGCTTCAATTCAGAGTTATCATATGATATAGAACCATTGAATTCCTTCATCTGGAAAAAACCTCAGGAGGTTATCTGTTCAAACTTCCCCTACATGAGATCAGGCTGCTGACAGCATTGTCCAGTTTCAATACAATTCGAATAAACTAATTTATATAAAGTATATGTTACTATACAAGTAACATATTTGAAAGTTACTATAAAAGTAACATTCAAATTCAACATATGAGGCAAGAATCTCTCAAATTTTCAAAATATTTTTTCCTTTGTAGCAGCACTATAAATCTCCAAAGACCCAAACATTTCAATTCTACATGGATTTATAAATTAAATTTTTGCATCTTCATTTCTGCATTAGTTTCGCAGAAACTAACTGAATTTAATACTTGGTTACTGGTACAAAGATTTCTTCAGCAACAATTAACACACCTAAGCTATCACACACATATTTTACTGTATATTTGAAAGCCACCATTCTCACAAACACCCTACTCACCCCTTGGCCCAACTTCTTCTGGTAAATTTTATAACGTAGACCCAATCCAAGCAAACCAGCACCAACAAACAGCCACAATACTTGAAATAGAAAAACACAGAAAAAATGTTTTTAACACAAGAAAAACTAATGTTACTCTTGYTGTTAAACAGGACAAGGTATACTGTTATTCTAAGGTGTGCTATTCATAGAATGAGAAAGGTGTACATTTAAGTTCCCACATATGCCATTGACAACAGCAGGTCAAGGTRGTACCTATGCGTGTAGAATATGTATATGTGTGCAAATACATTCCCCAAAACACAACATGCTGAGCAGATAAAAAGTACCAAAACTCCTTGGAATAGTTACGTAAAAATTATTGTTACTGAAGAATTCATTACAGGAAACGAGTAAGAGCATCATGTGTGTTCCTCTGTGTGCAGGTATGCATTTGTAGTACACAATTTTTAGTTTGTACTAATACAACGTGTGGAATAAAATGTAGTTTACTTCGCAAGCCTTTAGATGACAAAAAGATGTGACTCCTGCCAGACKTCCAGAGTGGTCATTTGTTTGACACACTCTTGGAAAGGCACTGCGGCTTCATAGGAAGCATATTCAGAGCTTTCCCATTGCTCCTGTAGCCTTACAAATAACCACAGTGTACACTTAAGAGCTCTCACCATTTGGCACATTGTAATTTGGTGATCAAAGCCCTCTGCAGTTATTTCATTTACACAGTGGCATATGCTATCTACAATGATTTCAATAACTCCAGTTTATTCTTTCATTTACTTAAAAAGATAAGAAATTATTTTAATGCAAGTTTTCTGGAACAGTTTTGTGTAAAACTTAAATACATTTTATAATGGATGATGTCAGAGGAAAGGACACGCAACTTATTTTAGCACATGTCAAGCAATTTTATACTCTGCAAGACACAAAGGTGCTTAAAGGGGAAGCTGAGAAACAACACAAGTCTGGACACGATGAGAAGTACAAGAGGTACTGTTACAAAATTAGCTGAGCAAGGGCTGTGCTTTGACAGGTAGTATTTTGAAATATTAATTCACTTTTGTGAAATGTTTCTTAGCAGTAATATTCAAACCATTTGAAATGGTGCTCAAATTGCCTTTGACACACAAATTCTCACAGGCCACATTCTTCCAGCCACTGAGCATATTGGGTAAAGACCTCCATAAAGATTCCAGAAACAGCCCTGAAAAACTGTGAAGCACTATTGTCTTCTCTTTACAAATGCAGCAAAATGTACACCAATGGCAAGTGATTTGAACGAAAGTCACAGAAGAAGAAGAAATGCAGGAATTGGAACCTTCAGCATCCTGAAGGGTTAGCATGCCCTAATGGCTATTAATCTGTTGCTTTACCAAACTTCGCAATATTGACAGACTTTTTCTTTAGAAACAGTAAGCTGACAACGAAAACAAATTAGGGGCTCAAATGATTGTAGAAAAATAGTTGAAAACATTTGTATGGTTTAAAAGCCAAAAAGTGATAAAACTTCAAACATCTGATTTTCATTTCTCTTCAAAACCTAAGGAAAAAAGTAGACCCCATACATATAATCTGAAAAGCTGGGATCCCTAGGCATAGTTTACAAGCAGGAGATGACAAAGGTTTTCTGACGATAGGCCTGGTCCAAACATGCAGACAGGCCTAAGTGTTGTGCTGTGATGGCAGCCACAACAGGCCCTGCAGGGCTGTCTCCTCACGCAGGACAGAGTCACATTATACAGCAGCTCTGGGCCAGCCAAGTCCCATCATGCTGCCAGCCAGCTCACACAGCGCTAGGAATGCTGTCACAGAACTGCTCCAAAAGCAACATACCAAATAGGCTGAGAAATCATTCATATCTTTCATACACACAGTGTAAATCCCAAGATCCAGAGAGGCCTCCTCCTCAACCACTAAAATGAAACCACAAATGATGCTGAATCCATTTTCACATTTCAGTTTTTGCCCAGTTTTTGGTCTGTGTTTAACACTCCATCAGGAATAGCTTCTGTCAGCCATAATCACAGTGAGTCAGCTCCTCCAGTAGTATATGTCATCATTAACCTGGAACTGGAGCAATAGCAATGACAAGTCTGTCTCTAAAACTACCACCAAAATAACATTTCTAAAACATCTAAGCAAAACACTCCACAGTATTACATTTCTTCCTCAGACAGTATTCCTAGAGTCATGGAAAAAAGCAACTAAAATTATACTTACATAGTTTAATATAGTTTTTGCTCTTTTTGAAGAGTGGTTTTTGATTGCTTTTCACTTCAAAGATAGAGCCAAGGTCTTTCTTGGGTCCTGTTAGAAAGTCTACCCCAATACATAACATCATAAAACCTGTAAAAATATAAGCAATTAGCTTTTTTGTAGAGTTTTAACATATTAAACATTGCTCATAAACACATAATTTATAAACTTTCAGCTGTTGTGTTACAACACAAGCACCTTATGGCTCCAACAATAAAGATGATTCAAAGCACAAACACAGATAAATGCCATACTTAACACAGCAATGCAGGAAATATAAGATTTATTGACAGCACTCTCAAGCAAAGACAGATTTGCAGTACAGTTCCAAGGTATTATGTCAAAAAGGCTAAAACACGGCAGACAAATTATGCTAAAATCCTTCCAGGCCTTATTGATAGCTACAACTCAGATCAGCCCACTGTTTTCAAAGTTTACTGAAATTAACCTGGACAAGAACAATTAAGTTACACCTACATATTACAGAACCTTAAAACAACAGCTTGATGAAAAAAAGTACATAGATGATTGCAGATATCTACTATCTTTGCAAATGAACTGCTCTGTCACCAAGATACAAGGCATACATCTTTTATATAGGAACTGCAATTGCTCAAGGCTTTGTTCTAAAACAGCACAAGCGACTGAAGCAGGCTGGAAGGCCAATTTAACATGGCAGCAACTTGTATTCTTGAACTCCAGAGCCAACAGAAACAGTTCTGCTTTTTAAAAACAGACAACTGAACACACCTAGAGATACATTTTAAAAGCTAGTAAGCAACTTCAGTGCACTAACTGTTGCAATGCRTAGGGATGGTACCTTTTCAATAAGTAGTTCAGACTCATAGTACAAGATATTTTCCAGTCCCTTTTGAGATAAAGGATTCAACTACCTTCAAAGAAAGCATGGGAGGATAATGAATTGGGTAAGAGCTCTGCTGGAGAAGATATATGCCCTTAACATCTTTTTGGGGTAACTACAGAAGCCGTGTTTTACTTCGGTGTTATAGCTGATGATGAAATAACTATTATTCGGGGGTTTTTTATTGCCCTTACTTGTTACATTAGTTACAGCAAAAGTTTGCAAGCCAGAACACTAGGTCTAGTGCARTGACTAAGGGGGCACACACAAAATCTTTCTCAAAGGGAGACTGATTCACAGCCAACATTAAAGTTGATGAAGACCAGGAATCTGACCCCTCCACATTATATTACATCACAGTGACGCAGCACAGAAGTTTCGAATATAATGATCTTACTTTCATTGTCACTTTTCCTGGTGCAGTTCCCTACCCAAACTGCAGCAAGAGAAAGGCAGGATATTGGACAGGAGAAGAAAGCAAGAAATAGCACTTGCACCTGAAAGAAACCAGAAGAAAACAAGCAGTTTGCCAGAAAGTCAAGCTGTAAAGGTAAAAGCACAGCAACAAATACACAGTCTCATAGTATAATCTTTGATAAGCAACAGGATGGCATCAAAAAGACAGAAACTGGATTCTCAGATGGAGTTTAAACCCACGTAGTGCCATCAGCTGAGATGTGTTCCATTCACAGTTTTCTTTTTAACAAAGAGAAAATTAGGGCCATCTCTGTGTTACTAGCCAGTGGTCATGCCAGGTAAATTAATCACAAGTGTGTATTTCAAAGGAAGTAACAGAGAGGGATTTTGAACAAAAGTATTTCTTTTGTCACAGCATTACTCAAGAAAGCATTTGACACTCCTCTGCCACATGCTTTCTTCATAGAACTTCAAAAAAATTAAATTTCATTAGCTAATATAACTGCTTCTAAAACTCCCCAGAGTTCTTTCAGAACAATGAAAGTAATGCAATAATGCAAAACTCTCCTCAAAACATAACAAACTCAAATCCCTCAAGCGATTACTGCAATATAAGAAATGCACATGGAGAGTAAGGAACTGGAATGACACGAAGTGGTTTCAAAGACATTTATGAAATCTAAACCCTTTGGAGCAACAAGTCAAGCACAGCATTCATTAATCCTTTCCAAATAAAATATAGGCTAATGCGTCACATTTTAAAAATGTGCCACACAATTAGCCCAAGACAATGTTCGGCATTGTTTAAATATAGTTAGTGAAACGTGCTATTGAAACATGTTAGTACCTACTGAAAAAATAATTCTGGAAACAAAGTCAGGAAGGGCTGGTTTCCTTTCCACCTCTCCACCCTCATCAAGTGATCATTTTGCTAAAGCCTTTTTATTTGCTTAACTCAGTTCTTCCTAATTTGCAAATACCTGACGATTTCTTTTCTTACTGTCCTGTTTACATGTTTCTGATGCTGCAGGCTCATCTAAATTGCTCCAAACACACTGGTGTGTCCACAAAACATAAGGTAGAGCCACATGGAAAAGCTCAGGTAGACTAGTTAGATCAGCAGGATGCTGCACTTTGCTCTGCAGAGCAGGGCTAAATAATGCACTGAATTATGTTACAGTTCCAGTAGCTATCCTGTTACCTGAGGCACCAGACTGCTACCTTAGGTACCCAGCATATATGTGCATTCACACCCTGGATTGCAGCCATATTTTTAGGGTGACTGATCAATAGATCTCTTTCTCAGCTGTGTACTTAGTTATCAGACATTTTTTCACTTTGTCACTTTCCCTCAACTGAATTCCATTTCCTGTCTGCATTTTAGACTATATCTAACACTAAAGAAACACGTAGATTGTTTTTTGCATGTCTCATTAATTTTTGCATTGAAACCCTTACCATAGTAAATCAAACAGTAACTGAGCACTTGAAAAGACTCTTTATACACTAGATACATTTCACATGTCTGCCCAAGGCTAAGCATATTTGTATTTGGTCATAATCACAAATGTACCTAAAAGAAGATGGGAGCTTTCTCTAACGTAAACTCCTCCAGGTACAAATTTATAAGCTGTACACCATACACAGAAGAATAATTCAAGAACATAGGCAAACATGGCTGTACTCATGGCTTTCCCAGGATGCAGGCAGCTGACAAAGCGTCCAGCTAGTTGAGGCCACACACACATAGTAAAGACAGCAAGAATGTTGCCTGCAACAGCAGCACTCCAGGTGTGTAAATAAAGGAGACCAGCTGAAGATGCTAAACCTGTGAAGACATAGAAAAGAATAGAGTAAGTCTCAGTCAGGTATATTATCCACCACGTTCATTTTCCCATTCTGTCTGGGGAAAAAAATAGAGTCTAGGAAATATAATTGTGCTTTGCAGCCATGAAAACTGCATCACTAGAAGGACAGTTACTCACAGTAGCCAAAGCCTCTTACTTTTCCCAGTATCTCATTCTTTTAAACACTGCCTATTCAGCTGTAAAGAGTGCGGCAAAAAGACAGCAGAGAAACRTCATCGAGAGCCAAAACTGAACAGTTTTTCTTACACAGAGTTCTCCAGCACAACAGAGGGATGACACAGTTCTCAGGAGATTAACAGGTTTACCTGTTATGAACCTATTTTACCAGAATACAGAAAGAATGAAACAGGTTAAGATGAAACCATCTTTTCCTGTTCTTCTCTCCCTGCATGTAACCATATGATGGGCAAGAAAATTATTAATCTTTTACTAACTGCAAGATCCTTGACTTATGACGCTATCTTTGATTTGGGGATTCGACCCCAAACAGAACATTAACAACCACAGAAACTCTATAACTCTATATAACTTCATTTTAAAACATCATTGTAGGTGAGAACGTTTACTAACTGTCACACCATGAAAGCAAATGTATAGAAACACTTTTAATATTAAACTCTTATACAGCAAGGTTCTGAGCATTTTAGAATACAATGCTTGAATAAACTAAAGAACCCTTCTGTGCTTGTTTTAAATAAGCAATGTGTGTACATCAAAAATCAAATGTTCATACTCACATTACAATCTGCAAACACATATCTTAACACTAAAACCTGAACCAAAGCTAACTTATTTGGGCAAACGATGGTTTAAGCATTGGCAATTCTTGTGCCTTTACTGTGACACTTCTGGTATTTGGTATTTTATTTTGATTCCTGACAAGGAGAAAGCCAGTTTATACTAAATTTCTTGTMTTCAAGGTTGTGGAAAAAGACTTGAAAATGCTGGTTCTTAAGTGCTCCAAAAAAGAAGGTGAATAAGAAAAAACAAACCATAACTTGTCATTTCCTTTGGTTCTTGTATTTTGATATGGCCCAATTTATTAGCAAACATTTGTAGGAAGTACTGCTTTGTCTTCTTGATATAAAGATTTACAAACGATTCGCTGAGGCCAAGAAAGAAGCAGGTGAGGGGGGAGGGGTGTTAAACAGCATTTATACCATTAAATTTCACTCAGATGGGACTACAATTTAAATGAAGCAGCATCCATCCATCTATGCTGAGAAGGCATGGAAAAAACACTTCACCACAGTTCAAGAGCAGAATTATTTTCATCTCCTCCTACGTGTGTCATGCRTCACTTGCTCCACAGCATAGCTATACCATCCTCCCTAAAATGGATTCCCAGATCCAGAACTTGAATCTCACTTTCCAGGACCTCAGACCCACTACATACGAACTGATTTATAAATATATTACTCCAGCAGACCCACTTTGATGTTCATACTATTCTACTGCCTGCAGAACTTGGCAAATAAAGAGACAGGAGGCAAGCTTGCCTCCAGGTGAACTGCTTGTTAAATTACAAGTTATTTTGCCTCCTGTGGAATTGACAGGCTTGTGTCATCTCAACTCCATAACCCTAGATGTGGCCTTATCATAGAATCACTAAGGTTGGAAAAGATATCTAAGAACATCAAGTCCAACTGTTATACAGTGTAGATGGTCAGAACTGAGGCACTACTCAAGGGAACAGAATCTTACAGGTGCTTCTGAAGAGAGCAACGCTGCTCTGCAATGGCCTGGAGATTTGGCCTGTAACCCTTAGTCAACTGGTCAGACCTATGTGTAGGCAGTCGGTGGCAGAGAAAAGGAAGCTTTGATTAGCCACACTTCTGAGATGTGGTGTAAGATCAGAGGGCTTGAGTAAAGGGAATAAGGTAACAGACAAAAGATCTGCTCAGAATTTGCACCTACCTATGAGAAACCAGGCAAAACTCATGACAGAAGACCAGCTCCAAAATGAAAGCATCAGTCCGTGAGCCAAGCCCAACAGAACTGTACCTCTAATACAAAGATAAGGAAAAATAAAACGTACAGTAATATGATATTTTAAACACCTGGCATTGAAAAATAAACTTTAGACATGCAGATGAGGGTACTTGGTAATATTTTGTAATTCTTTTACTTTGAACAGAGCTATATTTGAGTACTAAATGTCTTTGCCTCACACAACTGCTATATTTTCGCTCCTTTATTGGATGTAAAAAACACCCAGCTGAAATAATGGCAGTTCATTATAATGTATAAGTGAGCTGTGTCCAGCAGTAGAAACAGTCCACTGAAATCCCGGATGCAAAAGGCAAAAACAATAAAGAGAAAATGAGAGGGAAGAATCCACCCCAAACAGAAGTATTTTCATCATGTCAAATAAGGGATCCTGTAGCATCTAAGAAGCCATCAGTCTTGGGTAGCTTTTTTGTATACCAATTCCAAGTTATAAACTCTGTCGTCTGCCACCATACGTAGCTGACTCAGAATAACTAATTTGGTCTCTTTCTAGATTTTGAAATCTGAGTGAACCATGCACAGCATTAAGACTACATTCTTATGAATCAAAACTTCTACAGAAGTATATCTTTTAATACTGCACACAGTTTATTTATGTGCATGCATCTCTTATCATCTCCTCTCTGAAGTCAACTGCGACACTAATTTACTGCATATCATAGATGCACTGCATTCATAAGTCCTTGAACCACAGTCCTAATCTAAAGATTGTTTTGCAATGTGGCAAGTAGTTTTTAGTGCTGACATAAAAATCATTCTGGATCCAAAAATTTTAAGATTTCTTGGTCTAGAGAAAATGCTCAGAGATATCTGAACAGAAGAATGAATCCACAAGTCCTCTGTATAAAACACCTTGTACTGACTTTTTTCTATCTAAATCCTTATAACTAATTCTTCTATCTAAATTCTATCATCTGGTTGAACTTTAATTTGTCACCCACTACAGCACTGGCTTTTGATTACTATTTTGTAATAATAATAATAATAATMATAATCATAATCATAATCATAATCCACTTACCCATGTGGATTAGGATCTGGACCTGTATGTGGATGTCCACTTACTGCCCATCTAGAAATTAACGAAACCTCCCCAAATATCCAGAGAGTGAGGAACATGAGGCTTCCAAAAGCAACCCCTGATAAAAGCCAATGAGGATGGAAAGCAGTCTCTCTAACCACATTACCCGGTTTGTTTGCTTCTTGTTTCTTCTTGTCTCCACCTAGAATAAGAAGAGAAATACAGCTAAGCAAACAGTCAAATCCTATTAGCAAGAGTTACTGAGAAAAAGAAACAGCCAAGATCACAAAATCACCAGAATAAATTACACACACAAAAGCTAATTGATCTGATTAGGATTGTGTCATCAGAAATTGGTAACACACACAAAGAAATTTAAAATCTCTAATAACAATCCTCGGTCTGTCAAGAAAATATACTCATCATAAGTGTACAAAAATGGCAACTTGCTCATCAGATTATTTTTCATAATACTGGAATTTAAATAATTATATTGGTTTCCAAAATCAGCAGAAAAGTTATTAGAATTTGAGCAGAGGATTCTGTTCTCTGAAATTCTAAACTCTGATAGGAACAAAACCTGACACTGCCAAATAAACCAGAAACAAATTCCCTTCCTCTCTTTTTTTTCCATGCACTTTAGAACCTCTCTCATCTAAGGAGAAAGCAGCAGGTTTAATTGCATAGACATATCACTTTGTCACCCACAAACAAGCCAGATTTCCTTCCTAATCTTCTGCAGTTGATTCCCTTTCTAAATTCTGATGAAAGCTCAGGCTTAATTTATATCATGCAATGCAAACCTACAAACAATATGCATGATGCTAATTTATACCCACTTACACATAGATAAGGTTCTATCTTTCAATTAATTCATTCAGGTTATACTGAGAAGGAAGGAGATTCTGAGGATTTAACATGAGCTGCCTTAACTAATCCAACCTCGCTGTGTTCCTTGGCAATACCACCTTCACAGTTTTCAAGTGAGCTTAGCCTATGCCAGCCCCCACTGCTGTGTACTCTGTCCAAACGCTCCAAGAACTCAGGCAAATTTTGACAACAACAACTCATTCACTCTTCCAATTCTTTCTGTTCATTTTGACACATCAGCTGTTCCCCAACTTTGTCTCATCTCCCTTTCTCTGTTAAAAGATACGCACTGGCAGAGAAACTCAGAGTGAAAACTGAATTGAGAAAATAACAAAAATACCACACGTTTCATGCCGGAATGACGATAACCCATTCTGGTTTTATTCGCCTAGCTTATGCTTTTGTGTTACTGTCATATTATTGACATTGCAAATAGGAAAAAGAGGCAGTTCCAACACTGACTTACTACAACTTGTATGATTTGTGATACCAGTTCTACCATGTTATGGGCAGATGGAAGTACCTCACGGCTTCTAAAGCCTGCAAAGCTCATGCATCAGGTTTAAAACCTGACTGTGTTGGGGGAAAAAAATCAAAGAATCAAAACCCAGTAACACATAGCTAGGTATACTTTAGTTTCTTCTCATAACCACCATCTTTGCTCTAATATGCTTACCTGAATAAATTCGCTCCACTGCTGCTATAAAACCAATTGTCATTATGACAGTATTGGCCACTTGCGAGGTCCAGACTGGATTTAGTGATGTATACCAGATACGAAGAACAAGGAGCATTATCTTGCCTAGCAGGAAGCCCCATATCCTGATGAACCTGTAAGAATCAGTTTTTGAAATAGAGAGGCATTTGGAGAAAAAAAATAAATCAGCTTCTAGGAGATTAAAAAAAAAATGAAAACACCTTTTAATTYAAAGAAATGTCATTTAAAATCCCACTAGTACAAGAAAATACCTTTGTAAACTGTTTCCTGACCACCACGTTACTGTTTGAACAAGCAACGAGGAAGAAACACCAGCAGCCAAGATGAGCAGTCGAATTGAAGCATTTGGTGCCTGGTATGATGCTAAGCTTCCTACAAACAAACACACACACAGAGTTTGCTTTAATGGGCAATAGAGATCAGGTAACAAGGATTTCCTGTGCATTAGTTCAACCTCGTCTGTAATTTGTATGGCTACACAATTCATCTGAAAACACATGACAATAAACATTTTTAAACAAAGCAAAGAAAAGTAGGTATGCATGGAAACTGGGTATATATGATGTTATAGCAGTTATAATTTTCAAGGAAAAATATAACATGAAGCAATTATCCAACAATTCAAGTGAYTGCCTTAATTTAAGTACTTAAGGTGATTGATTCCATAAATAGGATATACGGATAAAATATCTAAGCATACAAATATTCCTCAACCGTGCAYTTACATAACTCAAAAGCCATAAAGTTTTATGTATGGTGACTGCTCCTTTCTAAAAACGATATGGTTTTTGCCACAGTGCATTTTTAACAGTAAGTACACTGTGGCAAAAGCCATATTCTTTATTAGACAGGAGCAGTCACGATACATTGCACAGGGATTAGTAATCAACTGCCCTAGCAGGGGWGAACAAGGCTTTCTCTGGCCTAGCACCTGGTCTGAATGGTCACTACCAGCCTGCGCCATGTTATTACTGAAAACTGTGACTTTCCCAGTCACTGAAAGAAAACATGCACACACATCTTTGCCATTTCCCAGGGCCCAGTGACCTCACCTTATCAGCAGTTTTAAACTTTGCTAAGAGGTTTTCGATTCAACTGACTACAGATCACATACATTCTCATAACCTCAGTAAGTGTGGCAAATGCTAGTCCAGGACCAATGACAGAAACAGCAGGAGAAGCAACACTGTTATGCTACCAGCCACTTGCTAAGTGAGTATGAGTCAAACTTGAAGAGATGTTAAGCAAGTAACATCAGAAACGGAGCTGCAGATTCTGGCAACACATGCCAGGAATCCTCCAACTGTTTACCTGCTCAATCTGCTCAGAGTAAAAGATGCAAAGCTTAGAGCCAAGATGATAAACAAGATCAATGTGTAGTGGAGATGTACTTGTTTGGACTTCGGCAGAGGTTGCATGTAGAATGAACACAGATTTCTGTCGCTAAATTGTGCTGGCAATCCATAAACTTGCCTCTTCAAAGATTTCATCATTTGCACTACCCTGATTAAAGCTAGCGTGGGTTTGCCAGCTTATAGCAGACACACCTTTTGTTGCTGAGCAAGTACACCCAAAACTTAAATATATCTATCCAAACACCCAAATTTAACACATGTTGTCTGAAGACACAGATTYAAATAGACACTATCACAGGGTATTTTGTCATTGTTTGTTTATTTTTAAATAGAACACAAAATCAAGTAGTACGAAAAGTTACAGAAATTAAAAGTTTCGGGGAAAATGAAGCTTCTTAAAAAGGCAGAAAGAAACAAAACACAACCAAAAAAATCATCCCCCTAAATATTCTGGTTTTAGCTAGGCATAAAGAATTTTCGTATTTTTTGATTGTGAAATTGAAGACTGATGGCATGGGGTGGAGCATGCATGGGGCAGATTGTTCTGCCTGACAGTTCAACAAGCCCCAGAGGAAGGCCATGGCCTTTCTGAGAAGGAAGAAAAGCTCAAAAAGAGAATTAATGAAAGAGTCTAGGTATGAAGGAGGAAAAAAGCAGGAAGAATTGAGAAACAGGTGAAACAGCAGCACAGTATGACAGGACAGAACTAACATAAGAGACCATTATAGGCCTGTCACTGCTCTTTACTTAGCAGAACAAAAATTAAGCACTTTTAAGTGATTTCCATCTCTTTTGGTAAAGCGAACTAGTAAGCACAACAAGGTGATCTGAAAGACTAATCTTAAATAAACATGGCATAGTTTGTGTAATTGTCACACCTGAAGGAAGGTAAGGTGCAAATTTAAATGCTTACACTCATTACTAGTATCTAAACTAGAAGATTTTGCAGAAAGCAATATGCTGAGCACTGCTGCAGGAAGCTGAAGTGGAAGATTCTGCTCACTAAGAAGCTTATTGCCAAAAAAACCCCCAAAACAAGAAGACAAGTATTAGGATGGATATAATGGGAAGAGTAGGAAAAGAAAAGAACATGGTAAGACTATTCTTCATCTAAACCAATGACACCAACAAACTCTGCTCAGTTCTAGTATTTTTCTAGAGATAAAGAACAAGAATTCTTTAAAAAAGTTACAGGGAAAGTAAGATAATATTATTCTGTCTTTTAACAGCAAAAGAGGAAAACTATAAGAAAAGTGATTATCTATCCTATTATATTGGCAAACGAGGAGCTAGGAACTGCTGCTTCTGAAACACATCACTCAGCAGCATTTTCACCTCTACACAGGATGGAGACCCTTGTCTCCTCAAAGTTCATCCAGGTGTGGCAAACTTGTTAGCAACAACTTGCTTCTGCATGTGGCTGTCATTGCCAAACCTTCCCCCAAAAAACCTTCAAAAAATCAAGAGCTAAGATTTGCAACAGTTAGCTGAAGACCAAAGCAAGAATCCCAGCAAGTCTTGGTTTAAGGAGGAGTGTGTGGTATGGGGACTGGGGCGTCTTTTTCCTGAGTTTAAGACAAAACTTTCTTCCTGTGCAGCTGACAATAGAAGAGTTATTTCACATTTAGGATGAGCCTATAACCCCATCATTATGCTACAGGCATATAGATAGACAGATTTAATTAAAAAAATGTATTCTTAGAAGAAAAAAAAAGCCTCAGAAACTAAGTCTATGAAAAAAGAATGTTTAATTCACAGCAGACTACTTTTATAATAGCCCCAAGCTGTTCTGTAATGTCTCATCCCTACCCCTTGTCACAGACAGAACTGCTATACAAAAAAACACCTGCTCTGCTGATCTTTGTGTGATATTGAAAACATCTTTCCTATTCGTACTCAATTAAAGCCTTCTAGAAATAAAAGTGCAATGACAGTTTTCTTTAACTATGCAATACTGGTCTAAAACCCAACACAGTGGCTGCAAACAATATTCCTGTGACTATAGCTAAAAGCTTGAAAGAAAAAAACCAACAACAAAACATGAGTATGGGGCGAGTGAGAACTTCTTATTCCTGTATCTTTTTGGAATCATCTGAATTTTAAGGCAATCTGGAATATTTGTTCTTATGCATTGATACCAAAATGGAATCTGTAACTCACTACAGTGCGTACTTACCAATCATAGTCAATCTCAGAAAGGCTAAAACATACTTATTGTTAGCCAACCTCCAAAAAGGGCCAATTGTCAAGAATATCGGAGAAAAGAAGGCAACAGCAAAAACTTCTAGGCCTGTGAGTGCCAATGTCTGAAGTGGGAAGTAGTAGATCATTGGTGGCAGTGCATGGTAAAGAGACCAAGAAATGTAACCTAAAAAAAAACACCAAAAAAAGAAAACTCCATCATGTATTTCCAACGGCAAGGTTTCCTGGAGATTACATAAAAAGTACCATTTTATCCTTTCACACGTAGACAATCAAATGTATTTGAAAGTAGTTCAAGCAACAACCGCCACTTTCTGTAAAGAAATGTTTSCTATTTCAAGTTAAACAAACACTTTTTCGGAGGAAATGGAATGATGAGAATAAAACAGCTTTTCCCCCACTCAGACAATAGTTCCTACTTTGATCCTCAGTGAAGAAATGCTCGTCTTCGGAAACGATTGGTGTTCAGAGGGCTGGCTAAATAAACAGTCCACCCACAGTCACAGTCTCGAAGGCAGATTTGTGACTAAAGGAATTATGCTAGTAAATCGGTGTTCTGCTCTCCCCTGGAGATACCTTATCCAGGCTCCCCAGCACTGCGCCATAAGCTTCCACACTTTGTAGGAGATGCACCGAGCAGACAATCCCGCCRGTGCTGGGTCTGGCGACCACCCTAGGCACCCCGCCTTGCCCAGGGCAGCACAGCACCGGCTGTGCAACACCTGCACAAACACTTGGCCCGGAGCAGCAATAAATCCTAGGCTGATCCGAGAGACAAAAGCATTCCAGCACTAGAGCAAAAAAAGAACCCAAAAAAGAACACTCAGACGTGAGCCTATCTCCTCATTTCCAGAGGAGACCTGTTCATCGGCGACACCTGCGCACGTAGGGTGAGCCCCGGGACACCCTGCCGGGGCTGCCCCGCTACGGCCGGTCCCGGCTAAGCCCTCCGTGCCCTTAACCGCGGCCCCTCGCCCCCAGCCCCTTCGGGCGGCACAGCCGTCACCTACCCAGGAGACTCTCCGAGAGAACGGCCTTCCACAGGGCAAACATCGCGGCCGGCGCTGCCCGGCTCGGCGAGGGCTGCGTCCCTCTCAGCGAGAGCCGAGCCCCGAGTGCCCCTGAGGGCGCGGCGCCGCCGCCCGTCCCGCCTGACGGAGCCGCGTCCGCGCGGCGGGGGCGGGTAGCCCGCGCGGCCCGAGCGTGTTTTTCACAGCCTCGGCGCGCTAGAGGCTCCTCCACTGATGTGTCAGCGAAGGACCATTTGTCCCCTGAACAGTCACACAGGCAAGAAAAATAAAAGCAAAAGATTGTCATCTCACAGGCTGGCGAGGAGAAGAGGAGCTAACCCACTTGCCAGCTTGTATAAATACATGGTTGATTACGCGGAGTTCGGGGATGTCCGAATTAGTACTGTGCTCATCTTTGTGAAATGTGTGTTRTGTTACAGGAGAGTAAGGACTTCTGATAAGCAATGATGTCAACAAAAAGCAGCAAAAGAAGCAATTCGTTTGCTGAAATTCCCGAGTAACTACGTTTGCTAATTTTAGAAGAAATCATGAATTAAATCGACCCAGCCATTATCACAGCTGCCAAGTTCTGGCAAAAGGATTGCATAAGCAAAATCTGAATTTTAGAATTTTATTTTTGGCATGGAAAGTAAAATTGTAACTATGAACTAAGAAGTCCCTTTGCTGTTGGAATATGTCATTATCTTAAGTTTTACTAATCTTCATACAGCACCCTATGGAACTACCATTTGTATCTTCTCCTTTGTGTTGAAACTACTGTCCCGTTCTAAATAAACCTTATGGTGTGCATTTTCTTTCCCCAGCTTGTGAAACTCCAAATCCATAGGAGTAAACTACAAACACCTGACATCTATATGACCCATTATTAGCAATAAAGTCTGGTCTAAATATTTGGGAGTACACAGTACTAAACTAAATTTTGTCCCAGCAGTCTCAAAGTCAAGTGATTCATTTACCCTGCAGTATGGTGGGGTTTGGCTAGCTACAAAAACTCTGTTGAATTTTGCCTGCTATTTGAAAACATACATATGTTTTAAATGTCCACAAAAGAATTGAAGTATTTTGATGGAAAAGTTGACATCACTAGGGAAGGAAGAATGAGACTCATAGACTTAATGAGCTTCTCTGATTTCTCCAAATTCCATGGCATTAAGGGCATCTTTTTCTTCATTTAAGAAAAGTTGTACCAAAATAGTCATCAAATTAACTTATCACTGGTTCAGGATTATGTAAGCGATGATACCATTTCATCTTGYTGTGGTGTGATGCAAATAGAACTTGGAAGATGAGATCCTTGGCCAGAGTAAACCCAGAACATGGCTGCTTTTGGAGCTGTGTAGCAGGAGCATGAGGCTCACAGCATGTATTCAGCCAATAAATATTTGAAACAATTTTGCAACACTTTTTGTAATTACAGTATCTTGCTTCATGGTTCAGAGGTGGAGTTCCAGTAAAACTAGACATGACTGGAATCGTGAACCTGATGTGCTTCTGTGGCTTTCATTAAACTCACAATGCAATGAAAATAATGCAAATCCTGACAAATTTAGCCATCGTATTCTGGGTATTCCCTCTGGGATTCTTAGTAACTACTAAGTTTGGCTTTGCATGTCACCAAGTTACATTCCAGAGCTCTCCATAGAGTTGATACACATAAAAGCATCAGAGTTTTCAAGTATAATGTCTTTAATACAAAAGTCAATGCTTTCAAGGTGCTTAGTTACACAGATACATGTAGGAATGCCTCTGTTTTTTTATTCTCAGAGTGCCACGTGTGTAGCTGATAAAAAATAAAGCAAAAGTATTTGATCTTTACAGGAATACAATGACGGCACACCAGCAAGCCAAGATAACACACTACAGTAGGAGTTTCCACTCACACGAAAAGGAGCATTTTCATTTTAGAATAGTATTTAATACACCGCTACCCTAAGGCAAACATAAAAATTTATCTGAATTTAACAGAAAATACATTACAGCCCCATAATTATATTGGTTGGCAGGAGTAAACTCCAAAGCTAGTGATTGTAAAAAACAATGGTTTATTTGGGTTCAAACTAGAATAGAAATATGTTTTGAAACCCAAGTAAACACATGGAATTTGAAAGAACTTCGAGATCCCTGGGAGAAAGTGTCCTTGCATATTGCCCAGTAGAGATGTGTCTGAATGGGCATGATGGAGAAGCAGAAGAAAGCGCCAGAGAAATGGGGAAAAAAAGCGTGAAAGTATGAGCACAGATTAGGATTAAGATAGTGACTCTGGAAAAAAGCTGGAGTGGGTGAGTTTATGGTTAGGCACCTGTCACAGTCTCAGTGGAAACACAAAGACATGTGGGTCTCTCCAAGCATTTTACCGGCTTCTTCACACTGAGAAGAGGAAATCCTAAATCTTGAACATCTCATAATTGCCAGCTATTCCTTTCTACTAAAAGATAGGCCAGATCAAGTGTAAAATAGATACAAGTACAGCTAAGAATCAGCCAAGACACAGAAAACTTACATGATTTAAGTAGTGAGGACAGTTTAATGTTTTACTCAGAAGTATGTTGACTGTTTCCTGCTGTGACTTTTCATGTCTTTTCATTCACCCTTAACTCCAACTCTCATCAGCATGAGAACAATGCCTTGCCGTGTAATTCTTACTTGGTTTCCCATGCTCTGTTATGGTTACAAAGCAAGGGGGTGGAGCTTTGTTTGTCAGGGAATTTTTAAGCAATTAACAGGTTTTGATTTCGTAACAGACAAATAAACCATATTTATAATATGTGGTAATAGTTCCTCCTTCTGTCATGCACTGTATATATACGTGGAGTGTTTTGCTTTGGCAAATGTGGTGAACCTCAGGACTCTGGCAACCCTTCAGTGTTTTCTAAGAGGCTCTTCAGACAAGCACCCAGAGCCTGTAAACCTTCCCTGAGTTTGTGAAATCTGAGTCCTTGATCTCCTTCTACTTTGACAACATAATTCCTCAGCCAAGCATTCAACTCCATATTGGTTATTTTATTTTTGGTATCTCTTGGGGTTTTTTTTCTTTGATGTGTAAAGTTGGTTTTGTTCTGGGAGGGGTAAGAATCTCTCCTTTGGTTTGTGTTTATTCTTCCAAATCACTAACATTTATTGGTTTCTGTCTATTACCTTCTCTCCATTTTTATAACTCTGAAGAACTTTCAGGTAAATCTTGGAAACAAAGAGCGTTTGAAGAACCAACTTTATATTTAAAATTAAAAAGAAACTTAACCTGATTTTTAAAAGGCATTTTTGCACAGAAATGTGCAAGAATCCAAACAGTCCTATCTCTAGGCATTCACTATCCCCAAGCACCTAGGGGCCACATGAGAAAATTGTCATTCCAGTGCTCTTTTGTTTTATGTTCAGTTTAAGCTGGACCAGTAAAGAAGTTAATGGTTATTAAGCACTCACCCCACATGGGATTTTCTTGTGTATTGTGTTTTTCAGAATAGCATGTAGCCAGTATCTATTAAATAGTTTTCATGTATGTTTTCAAGGATACCTTTTAGATCCCAGAAGGTATTACATACACTTGTAAGACTTGTTTTAGGACATCACTCTTGCCCACCCTCCATGTGAAAAGCACATTTTGCAGCAGCAAAGTCTGATTGGTTTGGCAGGAAAGAGTGGGAGAATAGTCTGGTGAAAGGCGCTTTAAGTAGCCAAAATTTCTGGAAGCTGAAAGCATTTTTGTACTTCAGAAAATTAACTATGACTTACGTTTCTTATGAAACTGAGATGCCAAGGTCATGCAGAAGGAGGATGTTTAATGGTGATCTCACAAGCTATTTGTTTCATGATAAGCACTAAAGTGTCATATCATCATTTAGGATACTCTCTTGAAAACTATTATCTCTTGCTGTGAAAAAACAAAGCAAAATAAAACAGAAACGGAGACTTCTTTTATCAAAGAAAAAATGCAAAATAAAACTCATGTCTACATTCTTTGTTTTAGAAAACTCATTCTTAAAGAAGGGGATTGTATTTCTCATTTCAGAGGAAGCAGAACCATTTTTTCAGTACTCCTAGAACAACCCCTCCCACACCCAACAGACGTTTTCAGGATAATTTTCTCTTGCAAAATTATTTTTGATTGATGAAAGTGCCTTTCTTATTTAATTATTTTCATTCCAAAATGGTCAAAATAGAATGTCGCTTCTTTTTTGAAGAACAAGATCTCATTTCCACAAAAAACATTTTCAATTCATAGGACAGCCCCCAGTACCATATGTTGTATGCTGGGCTCCACACTACAAGAAAGACAAGAAGTTACTGGAGAGGGTCCAGTGGAGGACACAAAGATGATGAGGGGTCTGGAGCATCTCTCTTATGAGAAACTGCAGGAGCTGGGCCTGTTTAGTCTAGAGAAGACTGGGAGGTGATCTCAKTAATACATATAAATATCTCAAAGGCGGGTGTCAAGACGATGGTGCCAGACTCTTATTGGTGGTGCCCAGTGACATGACGAGAAGAAATGGCCATAAACTAAAACACAGGAAGTTCCACCTCAACGTGAGGAAGAACTTCATTCCATTAAGGGTGGCAGAGCACTGGAACAGGGAGGTAATGGAGTCTCCCTCTCTGGAGACATTCTAAACCCACCTGGACGAGTTCCTGTGTCACCTCCTCGAAGGGAGGGGGGCTGGACCAGGTGATCTCCAGARGTCCCTTCCAACCCTAACAATTCTGTGATTCTGTTACCTTCATTCACTCATACCCTTGCTAAAAGAGCGTTCTGAATTTCAATCTGGAAATAGGAGAACGCGGAATCTTCTTGGCGTGCTCGCTGTTTTTCTACCGGAGCAGCCCACAGAGAGGCGAGAAGCGCTGGTATAGTAGCGGATCCTGGCCGGAGCGAGGAGACGGCGTGTGAGGGGAGCTGGGTGGGCACTGCGTGCCAGCTTGCCCCTCGCCGGCGGCCGGGAGGTGGCGGTGCAGCCCCACAGCGCGGGCGGCCCGGCCACGCCCCAGCGCGGCTCAGCCCCGGGGGCGGGCGCGGGTGCAGCCGGTCCCTGCCCGGCCATGACTCCTGAGCAGCTGGGCCGCCACACGGGCTTCCGGGGCCGTCTGGACCAGCTCAGCTTATTCCGCTTCCTGTGGCGGCCCGAGGAAGGCAAGCGCCTTTCGGGGCCGTGAGGTGTCAGACTCCTCCTTTCCGCGCCGAGGGGCCGCGCTCTGCGGGGCCGGATTTCTCTGGCGGGAGCAAGGCTGGGGCCGGGGCGTGGCTCTCGGCAGCCGGCCCGGGGCAGCGGCTTCTGCGGGGCATCTGCTGCCAGCGCCCGACGGGGCCGTCGCCCCTCAATCCAGGAAGGATATTGAGGTACTGGAGCGTTTCCAGAGGAGGGCAGCGGAGCTGGTGAAGGGTCTGGAGCACAGGTCCTCTCAGGAGCGGCTGAAGGAGCTGGGAGTGTTTAGCCTCGAGAARAGGATGCTCAGGGGGAACCTTATCACTCTCTACAACTCCCTGACACAAGGTTGTAGCCAGGTGGGGATCGGCCTCTTCTCCCGGACGACTAATGACAGGACGAGGACATGGCCTCAAGGTGCACCGAAGGAGGTTTAGCTTGACCATTAGGAAGAATGTCTTCACAAAAAGGGTGATTAGACATTGGAATGGACTGCTCTGGGAGGTGGTGAATCACCGTCCCTGGAGGTGTTTAACGAAAGACTGGACGTGGCAGTCAGTGCCATGGTCTGGTTGACAAGGTGGTGTTCGGTCATAGGTTGGACTCGATGATCTCAGAGGTCTTTTCCAGCCCAATTGGGTCTGTGATTCTGTAAAAGCAATACTGTGTGCTGGCCGGGCGTGCTCTGCCGTGGGTGAGGGCGCTGAGCAGCTGCTGCAGGGCTGGGCAAGCGTCGGGCATTCCCCAGCCCCGTGCTGTCAGAGGTTGGTAGGGAGTTTTTAATTGAAGATCCAGAGCAGGTGTGCTGTAGACTCTTCTTTGAAATAAGAACTTGGATTTAAAACAAAGAACCAGTTCAGATAGGTGTGAAACATCCTGTTGAGGCTTGCCATCTTTCATCTTCCTCACAATGGTCCTGGAAGCGCCCCTCTGAAGTCCTTAATGAGTCGTCTCGGTGATGAGTGCTGCCTGCCCTGGGCGGGTGCACAGTGTGTCACTAGATCGCAGCCCACTTCATGTACCAGTTAACACAATTTTGGCTCCCACTTTCCTCCCACAAGTAGTCCTAGAAATTATGTGCTCACCATTCCTATGCAGTAGAAGGCTTCTTATTGAAAACAGAGTATATGAAGTTGACAATTCTCACATTTGAAAAATTTAACTATCTTCTTGCATACCTCTTCTTTATTGTCCGTTTAGAAGTATTGAAACCATGGGATTTTTCAGGAGCCTAATATTAGCCTTTTCTTCTGTAAATGAATAACTGATCTTGTAGAAGACAAATAAGTGTTTTGAATATTTCATCCTTGCAAATCACATTGATTTAATCATGTATTATATAGGTATTTCACTTAAACAGAATAATACAATTGGAGAGTTCTTCCCAAGGCAGCTTACAGAATATACAGTTAATTGTTACACTAAGAACTACATATGAGGTTGAGAAAACAGCAATGAGTATTACAGAAAATTATAAGAAAGTTACATTTCTTCAGTAGGCTGATGAAAATAGTTATTTTTTGGAATGACATTTGTCTTTCTGAGACACAAGGCCTCAAAATACTGGAATACTTTTACATTCCTCAGGTAGGAGACAGCATGTCTACTAGGTATGAATACTCATAATTCAGTTACATAATATTTTGATGACCTCAACTCAGTCTCTTTGTTTCATGCTTGCCAGGATAGCTTTCAGCTTTCATCCCATGTGGGAGATGTACCATGAGGCTGCTTAAAAGGCTAATATTTTTAGGGTTCTTCATTATGTTGAAGCAGTGGCAGAGTTGAATAACTTATAATTCAGGAGAAATGTGTACTGAAGACAATATAGGAGGTCAATGGCAAGCTGCAAATCTTTATAATCTTAATTTATGCCCTTCTTTTTCCTTTGCTTTATTTATTTTCCTCCTGTGATTCAGCTATTTTATCCTCATGAGAAAGATAAGCACTTTAAATCTGTTGGAGCAGCTAGAAACTGTTTCCAGTGATTATTTTTATGCAACTGTCTGCACAAGTAGGCTTTGTGAGTAGATAAGAATAAGAAAATTTGATTGATTTTTGATTGACACAAACCTCTTTACAGTTTTATGCATTTGTCTCATATTTTACATTTTTTTGCATTAAGTGACAAGAGAGTGATGAAAATTAAATTGCTCTTAGATAGATTGAGGAAGACGGTGTAGAGCTGTGAGCTTTCCTCATATTATATGGGTTTTCAGACCTATGTTATTTCAAAGACACAGTGATCATTGTCATTTTTGTGAGTGTCTGAGAATAAAGTGCATATTGGTGTGAATGCAGTGCTTTATTTAAGATTTTTTACCAAGGGAAGAGAAGGTTATGTTGCTTCTGTTCCGTTACTTGAAAAAACTTTGCTGTCTGAATATCTAGCATATGTGAAGCAGACATTGCTTGAACTTTATAGCTGTGTAACTGACCCCAAAATAAGTGCAGGAAGTGGTTTATACAGCAGTGTTATGAATGCCAAAAAAACATTTATGTTACTAAATTGTTGCATACCTTTTCTGTTTAACTCTGCCCTTCGCAGTCACTTTAGCCGTGCTCAGTACCACCATTCTCAGAAGGTASTTTTGGAAAAGCAGCAGAGCCGTCTATGTTGATAAAGTGCCAGATCATGCAGCAAAGTGCTAGGTAAAATATCACAGTTTAGGTGTTTGAATTACTCTAGAAATAAATGGGTTTCCTTCTTTCTTTTCCCTATCAGCACAGTTCTCAGGCATGGAAGATTGCAACTCTAAAACTCTTTGGAATCTATTTATTCTTTTATATTATTTTTTTAAAGTATGTTTGTAACTGAATTGTGGTTTTGGAAATGGAAATGTGGTTTGTGATAGGTTTGCCTGGTGGGTCCCATGGAATGCAGACTTCAGATGATGGCAGTGAGGATAGAAGCAGTAATCCTGGACAGCACACTAAAGAAGCAATTTCTTTGACCTGCAATACATTAAAAAATTAGAAAGATTTTCAATGACTTGCTCATATTTATTTTTATTTCTTTATGATTGAGCATGCTGTGCTAGTCATGATCCAGCATTTAATTGTAGCTACTGATGTCTCTGAGTTAAGTTACAGACAGCTCTGTGTTGCTGATAAGTGATACGTGGTGCTGTAAACTGTATGTCAGGTGACTGGATGCTATCTGCTGTAAAAAATACACTCCTTTCAACTTGGTCATTTTTATTTCTAAATGAACATTGGACTTACAGTATCAGTATGATTGTTTGACCTTTTGCCTTTGTACCTAGCAGAAAGAGAAGTAGCTGAGCGTAAAACGCATAGCTTCTGCTGAACAAGAGCAGTGGCAGAGTACAAGGAAAGAGACAATGTCTTCTGAAAGAGTCCAACAGGAAAGCCAGACATCTCCAATAAAACAATCTGGATGGGTAAGCCGGGTTTCCTCCCTTTTATTTTGATGCTATTGCTAATGAATAACTGGGATTTTGCCTCAATTGCTCTTAGTGAAGAGAGAAACAGGTGTCTGTTAGCTTAAGCATGCAGRTGAAGAAAGGACTGTGTGTTATTTTTCCTGGTTCACTATGCTCAGAGGGCTGAGAGTTGTGAATCTGAAGGTTAAGACTCTGATTTATGCCATGAATTACAAAGTGGCAGAGCCATAGTGTCTTAGTACAAGTTCAATACATCCTGTCCCCATCAAGTTTGCATGCCCATATCTGTGTATTCAGAAGGGGAGAAGGGAGCAGTACAGCACAAGAGTCTGGTCTCCAGCTGTRCGGAAGAGGAACATTCTCCTCTGATAGAGAAATCGAGGAATTTAAATGTGGTACAACTTTTTGCTAACTGGTCACTACCAGAGGGCAGCAATATTGGGCTGATCTGCAAGGAAAGGGCAGGAGTGACAGCAAGGTGGCAGGGACTGGGACCTCAGGGACAAGGGTCCCACAGTACCCAAAAAGAAGAGGAGAGTAGATCCAATGATGTTAACTAGGGTCAGCCTACAGTCAGTTCAGTGATTGCCAGGCAAGTCCATAGGAATAAGGCAAGCCTGATGATAAGCCGGGTGATCAAGTTAGCAAGGCAAGGTAAGGATCTTCATGGTATACCTACAACACAGTTAAGGCAAGGGCCTGAGCTTATATGCAGCTCCTGACCTGAAGGGCAGAGGCCCTGGGCGAAGCTTCTTGCAGCTTTCTTCGAGCTTTGCTGTTTTCACAGCAGTCTAATTCAGTATTACACAATCATGCCATGTTAGAGCTGACTTTGAGCCCAAGCAACTAAACCCCTGGCAGAGTGTGTATGGAGGCAGAAAGGCTGCAAAGCCTGTTGGTGCACTTAGGGCTCTGACACTCATTTCCTTATCGTTCCGTCAGCCTGTTTGGATTTTACTGTATTTGCTGTGACCTTGCTCTGCAACTAGTTTGAAGTGGTTCTCTATGGTCTGGAGTGGAGTCAGTTCTATACTGTTTACCCAAGCAGCACCACCATTAACTTCTGTGGGAGCAGTGCTTCAAGAAGGACTGAGATATTAATTTGCTAAAATGTGAAATGTCTGGCTGTGGCTAATAAATGCATTTCATTATTATGGTTATAAAATCATGGACCAGTCAGGCATAAAAAGAGGTAGAATCCTGTGATAGATTAATGTGTTCCTTTTCCCAAGGCATTGCTTGTTCTATGATGTCTGGTTTTTCTTTCAAGGATATGTATGTTTGAAGATCTGTTTTTACAGAAAAATGTTAAAATTTAAATTAATTTTAAGTTAGTGATGACTCCTCATTTGCCCTGGCTTTTCTTGCTGAGCACAATGTCGTGGTATGGAATTGGAATATCCCTTGGATCAGCTGGGGTCTGCTGTCCCAGCTGGATCCCCTGCCGATTGTGCCCCTTCTTGTGCACCCCCAGCCAATTTAAGGTGGGGCAGCCTGAGAAACAGAAAAGGCCTTGAGTCTGTGTAAGCTCTGCTCAGCAGTAGTTAAAACATCCTTGTATTGTCAATGCTGGTTTGGTCACAAATCCAAAACCTAGCACCATACCAGTTACTACAGAGAAAATAAACTCCTGCCCAGTCAAAACCCATACTCCCACGTATTTCAGATGTCTGATAATACAACTAAAGAGTGCTAACACTGATAACCGAATCTTTTCTTAAAGAAAGAAAAATAATCTTGTATCTGCATGTCAATACCCTTGATAGTAGAATGCAAAGCGAATACTGTCACTTTTTCCTCACAATCACAATGGATGAAAAAAGAGCCACCGTAACCTAAAAGAAGTATGTTGGCGGCCTAATTTTTACAAGGGTGAACCCAGTATGGCTGGGTTCAGTTAATGTCATGGATATATTTAAAGTGCTCAGAGAGAAAGTTCTGCTAGTGGGGAGTGTGACAGAGTTTATGTTCACCCTCTTCTGAATACTTGCAAAATCTGCCTTCACTGAACTTCAGTTGACTTCTGACTTCTGAAGGAGCAGAACTTCATTTCTGAAAACTGCCACTCTGCCTTTATTTCCTTTCATTTCTTTCTGGGAGAGAAAATGTAGCTCATGAGAATGAAATGACTAACAGATTACCCCACAGCAGTTTGCTTCTGGGGTAAGCAGCAGCTGAGCAATTTTACGAAAGTAAAGACCAACAAGATGGGTGGTTTTAACTTAAAACCTATGGAGTTCTTTCTGTTTCTGTATTGGGGTAAGAGGAATTCATCACACTGCTAACAACAGAATAAGGAGTTTTGCTTGGTTGGTTGTTTTTTGCATTGTATTTTATTTGTTTTTTAAATAATTTATCTTCTTTAATTGATTTATTTTTTTTCTTCCTGTGAGATTAAATTCAATAAACTAAGCCAGGTTTTGCTTTCAGCCAATGTTCTTTTGTCCCATCTCCCAAATTCAAGATGCTGGAGAGATTGCAAGGATCCGTAAAGAATGCAAAGAGGAAAGTTTCTGGTATAGAGGTGAGTGATCCAAAGCTACTCTTACCACACTGAGAATGACTTAATGATGTATGTATGTAAAACTCTGCAAAATGCTTTTTTGTCGGAACACTGTTGTGGGTTAACTCTGTCACATTAAGTTAAGCATTGTGTTCTTAAAGGGTTAATTGAATTATTTGCATAATCATTGTAGGTAAAGGTGGTGGAATTGAGATCTTGTTTAATATGAACTTACTTTAACAACTGTAGAGTTGGTTCTGTTCTTGAAATCCATTATTACAACCACCTTAGGAATGTTTTACTTTGTTACATACTTATTCTTGCTTTTGAATGAAAGGCAGGTATGGCTATGTGTCTTTGATTTGTGAAATTCTTCAGGACATCTAAAAGATTAGCTACTCGGTGTTTTAGTGCCTTTTAAGTCCACCATATCAGTTTATGCATTTCCTGAACAAAGAAGATTGAAAAGGGTTTCAGCATTTCATCAGAACTGCTGTCATTCTTAGTGTTGCAGTAGTGAGAGGAGATATTCAGATTGTGGAAACTATTGTTTAATAAATACATATATTGCATTAGCTCCAGATGTTACAGCATGGCTGATGTCTGGTACTGTGTGAGGACATCCTTGCTTTGAAGAGAATGTAATCTGAATGAGCAGATGTAATAGGTGATTAAGACAGTAGGCAAAGTTAAGGTGTAGAAGTAATGTGTTTAACATTAGAAACATAGAAAACATTTAACGTAGAACAGAGTATTTACCAAATAAGTAAAAAATTTTGGCTGATACCAGCTACTCTCCTTTTCATTTTCACAGCTCTTCCTTTGTCTCTCGGGAGCATGCTTGTCACCCAGGGGCTAATCTCAAAAGGTAAAGATAAAAAAAATACATAATTAAAGTGCTGTTTTTCAAGATCAATATTCCTCTCACTCATTACTGTCATTGTTATAGTGATTTGATCGTGTATGCACTGCCACAGTCATTCTTTTGAAAGAGCATAAACTGAAAAGAGAATTCATGAATCCAAAGACTGGTGCTGGATTCTGTCACCATGATCACATGTGTTTGAGTAGAGTCTTCACTGGGGCAGCTTGTAGGGCAGAGCATTGTACAACCCGAGCAGGGGCATCAGACTCGGGTACTGTAGCTCTAACTGTTGGTTTATTTGAAAAATGCTGGCAGTGTTTTTACAGTGGCCATGTATCAATATGACTACATCTTTGGTGCGAAGGGACAAGGAGCCCTGCCAAAGTGAGGAGACAGAGAGCTTTCTATAGAGATGGCTCACAGTCTGCTAACACAAAAGAAAATTGTGTTCTGTTTATATGATGGATGAGCCTGGTTCTACACATGGCGCCTTGAGTTGCCCTGCTGGGAGTCTTGACTACATATAAGGTTGAGGTTAGTGTTTTGGGTAAAGAGTGAGGGGCATCCACCCTGAAGTCTGTTAAGCTATACCACAAGAGGCTGATGTGGGTTCTCTATTGCATCCTTGACCAATAAGCTTTTAGGCAAACAGGGAAGGAAGGAGTAAGGGAGAGTGTGTCAGAGAAGGAGAAGGATTACACATTTGAAAAAGGGTGAGCAGTGATAGGAAGGGCACTGGGGTTGTCTCTGTAGCTAACATGCCAGCCTCTGGCACCAAGTACTCTGCTCAGTTTCTGTTCATTGTACTGGGATGTTTCTGATTAGCTGTGAAATAACAAATGCCCTTATTAAATAATCATTACTGTGTGTCAACAATTGAAGGGGGGTGATTAGAAACAAACAACACTTTTGTTCCTCCCTCCCCTGAGAGACCCAGTTTAAAATTGCATAGATCCCAGTGGGCAAAGGCCCTTTTGCTTAGCATTGGCTGAATGCTCCTCTGTCTAAACACTACTTTCCAATGGCTGCACACAGTTCCCTGCCTCTAGAAGAAGCTGGAGCTTCTAAGCCTCATTCTTACTGTCTCAATGCATGTACAGTGCAACCAGCGTTCCCTTTGCTTTGCCATGGTAGTCTTGCTGTGTGGAGCCCTCCTCCATAGCATGGGCAGACACATACTTCTCAGAGGAATACAATAGCCACAGAAAACTACCAAAGAACAGTTTTGTCCTACTTATCACAGCACGAGGAGCTGGAACCTGTGTAAGAGATTTAATTTGCTATTTTATTTTGGATTGGTTTGTGCTGAAACATAAGCCACCATCCCTTCCTTCTGCAGTGCTGCAGGTGTCACCAGTGGCAGACATGCTGCTTTCATGTTGGTTGGGTTCTCTGAACCCCTGCCTAAGCTGAATCCTGCAAAGTCCMGATTCTCTTCCTCCTGTGACTCTAGGACTAAAACACATGCTCTAAGAACTAGTGGAATGGAAAGTGCACTGATGTACTGAAATCTGAGTTGGTGGACTTCATACAATTGTCAGCTTAAGAAATGTAAAAGCTTGTAGGAAAATTACTGCCCTGGTTTTGAGTACTGGTGAGTTCCTCGAGGGAATAAGCTTTCTGACCATTTCCTTTTATTGTAGGCATTTTCTCAGCAAGCCCAAGATTTGGTCCATATCCCAAGATGGCAAGTAAGTTGTACCGAATTCTAAAAGGAAAGGAAATGTTCTTTACAGGCAGTATGCAGATACCTTAGATACCTGTGAATTTCTTTCCAAAATCTTCCCTTTTTGGAATTTATATGTTACCCCAGCAGTTTAGGGAATCAGAATTCTGATGTGTTTAAAATAAATGTATGAAACAATATTCTTCTAATGTAAATATTTTCAGTAGCAGCTTAGATTTACTTAAGGCAATCTCTCAAATTGGTAAAAACTCCAGTCTCAACTTTGTTTTCTAAATTATATCAGCCTGCTTGATCAGCCATGCTTAGCAGATTGCGTAACTTAGGGTATCAACGAGTYGTGATACTATAATAAATAAAATACTATGGTCCTTCTTGTATGCTCATTTGATTGATCTCAACTGTCTAATTCAGAACCATGGATTGGTAAGGAAAACAAATAAAAGCACAGAAACTGTACTGTACAGTGAGGTGGCTCTTAAATGGCAAGAAATTAAATTGATTCCCTCTTCAGCAGAAGTTGAGCGGGAAATCAAGGACACTGAAGTAGTCTTTAATTCTGACTGTGTACTGAGTAAAAGCCACAGATACAATAGTATGGCAACCTGATGTTCTAGCTTCTTAGAAGACCAGAGAAGTTGGTGTTAAAAGTGGGATTAGTAGAAGTAAACAATGGTGTGATCATCAAAAATAAACAAGGGCAAGAACAATTAGTGCTGACATTGTCAATTAATTTTATTTTCTGTAATCTGTTCCTCTACATATTATGTCCTTTTTCTGTATGCAGGAGCATTATATCCTTTTTCTGTATGCTTTATTTTGGAGTAGTTGCTCTCTCTCATGATAAGTAACCAGTTTTCAGTTGTTATTGAAAGCATTCCTGTAACCCTTGTATAACTTCACACGTGTTTGTGACATGTTCTGAGAAGATGTGATATACAATTCATAAAACGATTAAAATGGAGCCAGTAGCACACTCCTGATTTAAGCTGTTGTATTTACAATGTTTTGTTATCTGTCTCTCTAGTTGCTGGTGTCTTAGGTTTTGCCATTGGAAAGATGTCATATATGGGACAATGCCAAAAAAAGTTTCAGAAAATTGATATTGCACCGTTTGGTCCACAACAAAAAAGGTCTGTGCTTATTTAAATTATTAAGGCTAGATCAAAATAGTCTAAAACATAGTAAAAATTATATGCAGCAAAACTGAATTTAAAATTGTTATTGGATCATGAGGTACTACACATAGGCTATATATGGCAGTATTAGAAAATACTACACATTCTTCAGAAAATGCAAATTAAACTCAGTTTAACCTGTTAGTAGGATATCCATGATTTAAATGAAACTATTGTACTTTTAGGTGTGATGTGGCAATTAATAGTTCTCTTTTCATGTAGTATCATACTGCTAAGATTGTCCATGTTATCACTTTGGCCCTTTGAGTCTTCCTTTGGAGCATATGTCAGGCCAAATATACTACAGATTTTTTTACAGTGTCCTCATATTTTAACAATTTCAATCTCAACCCATATTCCAGCCTCCTCTATGGCTTTGCCCAACCTCATACTGTCATGCCAAACCATGAAGAACACGAACTGTGAGGGTATTTTTTCCACCTTGCACCTCTAACCATAGGATAGATCTCAAAAGTTGACTTCTGTCACCTGACACCTCCATGTTTTAGTCATTGTTTTCTCAACTTCACATAAAGTACTCCTTCACATCAAATCAGACTCTGACTTCCTTCCCAGCTCCTCCTTCATCTGCTTGTTACACTTTTCATTCCCAATATGGCTTCTGGTATAAACYTTTCACTCGCAAAATACATTTCCAAAAATCCTGTCCACAAAATCATTCTCCTTTGTCCTTCCACATCTTTCCCCCAGATCAGCATGAGCTTTTATGCCTAGAAAAATGCCTGGCTGATAATGGGAAGGTTCTTCGTTGTTCATCTGTTTCTCTACTTGCATTCTTCCCCCACGTAACAAAGCTATTAGTTGGTATTACACCAAATGTTACACACATTGCTGCTAGCTCGGTTTGCTCATATGTACAATGACAAGGACTGTCTTTTGCTGCTTAGAAAATCCTGCTGCTAAAATTATATATTAGTTATAATATTAATAAGTTATAATATTAATTAGTTATAATTTATTAATTATAAAATTATATTTTAGCAACTGCTAGAAGGAGTACTTAATGCTAATTAATGGGAGTTTGTTGGCTGAGACATTTAGATGTCATATTTTGCAGTTTATGTCCCATAAAGCAGTTACAAAAATTGGGGAATATAGGCAAGAGATTACTTCTCCAAGAACTTTTGCCATCATGCTATATGGTTGTATTAGAAGAAATCCAGCAAAATTCTGAAATATTTTATTTGCTTTCAATATTGTAGGCAGTGTCATCATGCTTGCAAAGAATGTAAAGCAAAATTGGGATCGAATGAGAAAGAAGGTTCAATTACTTCAGCATCTTAGTCCCAGGTAGGCAACCTTGAAATTTAAAAAAAAAAAAAGTCACGTTATTTTCCATGTTGAATGATATTCTTCCTTTAAACAATATAGTGAAAATAATGGATTTTAATAATAGATTAAAATCTGAGCATTACTCAAGAAAATATTCTGTATTTGTGGTTTCTGATTAAATTTGTTACTCAATTTTTACGTTACATTCCTATCATGCTAATTTTAATCCCCCATCTCTGAGGAATTTTTTCTTTAGCTGTAGCAGACTATTGGTTATTGACCTAAGTGGAATTAATTTGGATCAACTGCTTGTATGAAAACAAATAAAACTCCTTTCAGTTTCCAACTTGTTTTACTCAAGAATCAAATAATTACAGATTATGTTGATATTTAAAAATGCATTGAAAAGCAGACACAGGTGTGGGTTTGTTTGTTTTGTGGGGTGTGTGGGAGGGTTTTTTGCATTCAGTACTACAGTTTGGCTGGAGTTTGGCTGGAGCTTTAGTGGGGTAGCATAAGAGTGGTGCCAGAGCAGCCTGCTGTGCTGGGGCAGGGGACATGTCTCATGTGGTGTTTTCACCCCAGAAACAGCAAAGTTCCCTTTGTGAAAAAGGAGGGTTTACAGAGTGGAAGGTAGAGAAATGTTTAAAAGCACTTGCTCTCTGTGAAAAACAGGCCAGCAGCTGGGCTTTTTAAGAATGTTTTCACACTTTCTGCTTGTGGTAAGCTGGCCTACATTTCTCACAGGCAGGAGAATGTGTGAAAGTGTTTGCAAATAGCTTGGCTGCCTGCAAGAGAGGAGAGCAGAGGGCCTGTTTGAAATCCTGCTGTGTGAGTTTGTATAGCTAAGAACAGAAGTCTGATGTAGAAATTGTTGGATTGAATCTGGCATATATTATGGAGGAATTTAGACAAGGATATTGATAATGGTCATTTTCGTACTCTAAAGTGTGTGCCTACAGGCAGTCTATAAGGAGGAATAGCCTATCAGAAGCTGTTTACTTGACCGGAAGAGATATTTTGATGGACTTTTACTATGCAACAATACGTTGTGGCAGTGAGGATTGTCCTGAAAGAAGCCATCGGAATAAAGTCCTGGTTTTAATCAACTTTGCCACTGGTTCAGCATTTTATATCAAGTGCTGCAAGTGCTCAGCCACTAGCAGAAAATGCACTTTGGCTTAGGCTCACCTAATAGGGTTATGCCAAAAGAGGCAGTGTTTCTCTTGTGCCATCTGTAGAGATCATGAAGTGAATTGGCCCTCCAGATCAGCTCTCTGCTCTAGTTCAGTATGAGGAAAGGGCTAAAAAAACCCCAAACCTTTCTGAAGCGTTTCTTGCTAGTGCCACCATGAAGGAGGGAGTGAGCYAGATTTAGATAATTCTGAATGAATGACACCCTAAATCCATTAGCAATTGTGAGCTTAATTATGATCTTGCACTACTGTGCTGATTAAGTGCTTTTGAAGGTTTTCTGTGAAATAAATGCCTATGTAGACCAGTGTCCTCACCTATTTCAAATAAGGACTCCAAACCATATTTAATTGAAGATGGTCACTGTCCTGGGTTAGTTAAATATTCTATTACCACCCACAAAAGGTGGATAAATTTCATAATTACACACCTGGGACTCCTTATCTCAACTGAGATAAGCACTCCAACCGACAGGAAGTACTACCCACCCTGGTTATCTGATCTCAGGTAATGGCCCATTAGCACCACCCAGCCTGACTAATTAGCCTGAACCCCTCAGGAACATTTCGAAGGACCCTAGGACTCCTCCAAGCTCATTACCGAAACAACCAATAGAACACCGGGAAGATCCTCTTCCATTGTGAAAGTCCCCGCCCCTGGGGCAGGTGCCAGCCAAGAAACACAGCATAAAACAAGGGGTTTGGATGGGAGAAGATACCCTCGATTCGACGAGACTCCGCTCTCGGGACTCCGCTCTTGACGGGACTCTCGACTCGACTCGACGTGACTGGACTCCGCTCCTCGGAATTGGATTCAGCTAGCTAGCTACTCCACTCCCCGGAATTGGACTCAGCTACTCCACTCCACTACCGGGACTGGGCTACCAGGCCTTCCTGCAGGATGAGTGCCTAACTGRACTGCACAGCTACCACCCAGGTCAACAGGGTGTCAGGTTGTACCGTGACTCTGTCGGTTTGTTTAAGCCCGTGTTTCTGTATTACTGCATTTATTTTAACCTTTTTTATTAAAATTGTAATTTTGACCTAAAATCTCTCGAGCTATTCTGTGTGGGGTGAATTTCCCTTGCTGGTTTACAGCCAAACCAGCACAGTCACTTACTAGCAATTACGTGTATACAGGAATCAAATATTTGTGGAGGATTTACTTCTGCTATGTGTCAGTGCTGAACCTTAAATCCAGACACATTTTGTTTTTCAGCCTTCCTCTATGAACTGACAATATTTTTTTCTGGTTTATAAGTACCAATTAGCTTTTAAATAAATTCCGAACTGTCTCAAATACAAAGGAGTCTTGCAGCTTTTTGAGGGGAAGAACACAGGATACCACAGGCTTCTCTCTTTGTTTTCTACCTGTAACGGGTCCTGGAATTTCTGCTGTGGAACCTGTTCACTGTTCCAGCTCACATGTTCATCAAAGACCTTGATTGCTGCACATTTTAACAGCATCTTAGGTCTTCTTGTTTGGTTTTTAAAAGGGCTTGAAAGCTTAGTCAGAAACTTAGTTTGAAAACGAATGTAAGATAAGTGTATTTCTTTCACGTTTTAATTGCTGTAACGAAAAAACATTACATTCGGGCTAATGTGGTATTTTGAATTTGCCAGAAATCAATTTTGATGGAGAGGTTTTAGAAACTTTGGAAAAGAAATACTGCAGGCATTATGTTATTTTCTGTGTTGTTAAACCTCTTTTATGTTGTAGTAAAAATTCTTAGTTTAGCATGCTGTACTCTAAAAATGTGCAGAGACCCTGCTGAGCACATCTTGCCACTATCCATGCTAAGCATATGGTGCAAGCTCTGGCACTGCCTAGGAGGACCATCCAGATGAAATTGTATTCGTGTTTATGAGTCCAAAGGTAATGTCTTTTATCCTCAGGGACTTTCAGAGAAATCACCAAGAAGCTCCACATTTCACATTAAAAGCAAAGTGCCACTCACATAAATAACAGATCCTTTTATTTTGTTTACAGATGTGGTGAATAYGGTAAAAATCTTATGGACCAGCTTCTTTCAAGGCACTTTCATGTAGAGAAGAAATAATAATTTTGTGATTCTATCTCTTAGATTTGGTATAAATTGACTTATTTGAAATAGTTGCATATTGTTACATAGTTCTGTTTGTACTAAATACCGGTTTCTTGTAATGCACTTTTTGAAATACACTCCTCTCTTCTCAACATGTTTTGGTTTATTTTCCTCCCTTCAGTGCAATTTAGCTCTTAGTGCTGAAAAATTAAATTTGTCTATTGTATTTAGATGCTGGCAATACTTTGTGTAGCAGGCCAAGTCATGTATGTTGGAATATTTGTCATCTATGTAAAATGGAAAGAGTGTGAGGATGTTTAAATGATTTGCACAGTGAAGCAGATATTCAGTCTCAGAGCTGCCCCTTGGATATGGAATGCTTTAAGAATACTAAGTTCAGGGTACTGTCACACTGCAGTTACTGTGCTGAACCAGCTTTCAATAGGCTAGTTTTGCACAAAGGTCCACTTTGCCAGGGATACCAAAAGTGCATGCCACATTCATGAACAAGAACACACAATATTTTGGAACAGTTTATGGTCTGCACACAATCTGAGGTCACCAGATGTTGAGAAAAAAACCCAAACCTGGGTGGCACGTGCTCTCTACAAACAGCAGGACACACAATCTTCCATGAAACATCTCAGGAAATCAAAAGCAGACACTTGCCCTAAACACAGTGATGGTGTTCACATGGAAATAAATGCACAGCTACTGAAAAGTTTGAGCTTCACTGTCAGTCRATGAGGACTGTCTTCTGTGGGGTTTTTCTGTTTGCTTTTATACTATGCTTCTGGTTAGTACCCCTCTTTTGAATGAGCTGCTTTGGGCATCTTTCTCTGGACACAGAGATTCTGCAAGCAGAATATATAGTATGGAAAAGTGTAATGTAACTATTAATTTGTTAATTAAACACAAAAGACATTCTGGATTTAACAAAGCAATTAGACTGAATACTCAACTCCCTAACAAAGTACTTCGATAGTCTTTCCTAGCCAGGCAGCCACTAGGCA